>CM076573.1:316776511-317328990 GCA_034641835.2 Pinus albicaulis
TCATCTTATGGAGTCTAAAACCAATACGGTCCATTCAAGTGTATCCATCCCGCATGACACACTCTTCCAGAGTGTTAAAACTATTTCACAGAGGGAACATATAACAAAGGGGTATGCATGCCTCTCTGGGTCTTACAGCACATACAAACAATAAATGACATCTAGATTTTCTTCTAATTACAAACTGTGACTATAAATTTCATGAGTCTATTCCAAAAAATTCACACAAAACAAACTCTCGCAAACTTGATTGTCTATCCTCTGCACTTTTCATATGATGGAACACACCATTAATTTTTCTTTGTACTTTTGGGTCTTTGGCATCTTCATTTTACTTTGGCAAGCTTGTCTTGGTCTCCATGTTTTACTTGTCATCAATTAGAGTTGCGAATTCTAATAGAATGACATCATATTAAGGTCGCAAATATCAATATTTATACAAATTTCCAAGACTTGTTCACATTTACCCATACTAAACAAAAAAAAAAACCAAATGACGCTATAAGCACAAGAAATAACCATGACAGTAATACAACACATGGCCACGCCATTCACTACTACAGATAGACTACCCCGAATTTTAGTTCACCAGAACACTGCCCACACTGTTGTTGTGAGCAGATCCAAAATCATACACTGCACCTTGTCTTCAATTTGATCCCTACCAGATCACTGACAACTAATCGCTCCACGTTGCTTCGCGAACATGCACGAGCAACACCCTTTCACCTGCTTGCTATTTCACATTTCGACAAGAAGTAATTCACCTCCACCGCTCAGGTGCCCAGCCTTGAGGAGATACAATGTAGCCACCAAGGCTCAACTCAGCCACCAAGGCTTATCACAACCACCAAAGCTCAACACAGCCACGAAGGGCTCAACACAGCCACGAAGGCTCAACTCATCCATGAAGGCTTATCACAACAACAAAGGCTTATCACCTCCACGAAGGCTCTCCAGCCACCCAGGCTTATCACTGCCATGAAGGCTCTCCAACCACAAAGGCTTATCACTGCCATGAAGGCTCTCCAGCCACAAAGGCTTATCACCGCCATGAAGGCTTTCCAGCCACCCAGGCTTATCACCGCCACGAAGGCTCTCCAGCCACAAAGGCTTATCACCGCCATGAAGGCTCTCCAGCCACAAAGGGGCCACAAGCCATTAAGGCTTACCAGCACTTCTCTAGAGCATGCAACAACGCACAGGTCGGATCTGCAGTAACATCGCCACTGTAGCGCAGCTAACCCAACAAACATCCATCCTCATTGCACCATATTCAGCTCTCCATCATCGTCGATGGACATCTGGTGCCAACACAAGATACTTCCAAACATGCCTTCTCACATGCTCAATGACAGCCTGCAACAATGAAGACCCATTATCAAGCTAATCTCCTCGCAATTGAACATGCAGATCTATCTCCACAATCTATTTCCATCACACTGGGCACACACAAACTCGATCATCCTCCAATATTTTATGCTCCCATATTCAGTGTAATGTCATCAATATATATCTGGTAGATAATAATTTTCCTGCAAATTTGTTTAGTTTCGGAATGACTAGTTCCAACACACACTCAGAATTGTGACAATAGTTGGTCACACTAATGTCACTTAAATTACAACCAGTTTACATTGTCATGACACTTACACAAAAATATGTTGCAAATTTAAAACATGATCAGAGAATTAAAAAAACATTTGGATAGTAGTATAAACTTTTCCCTCTGTGTATATCGAGTGAGATGCAGCAAGGAGAGCAACTCCAACACCCGAGCCATCTCCAACACAATGGCCACACAAACCGGTCATCTTCTTGATCAATGCCAACTCAAGCAAACAACAAGAAATATTCTCCACACTCCTTCAATGGTTGCATCAAACAATAACACGACTGCATAGCTAGGATGAGCAGAAAACACCAGAAATTGTGGATGAACTTGACCAGATGATCTGTGCCCCAAATCTGCTAAAATTATGCACTCTGCACATCACAACAGCTGCCAAATGCTACATAAATTGTTCCTCAAAGTTAGAGTCATCGGTATAAGCTGGAACATGGTGGAATTCAAATGCATCAAAAAAATTTCGAGCAAACATCGGAGTGTTCGGAGATTGGCTTAATCTAAAGCTCCTCTCTTGCTCCACTACTACAAGCAACTTTTGACTTGCAGGATCCTTCAACACCGTGGCAAACACCGTAGGCAAGAATCCATTGGTTATTTTCCATGCAAAGAGTCGCAGAATGATCCACTAAGCAGACGGGATCGTATCTAGCTCAATCATCCATGTGCTCACGGGTCACATGACTTCACTCTATGGGTAGATCCACGCTCTTGGCTCCACGCAACAAGAAAACACCTTATGGCTCGATTTTCTGCTTCAACAATGAGTTCGATCCTCCATGCAGGATCTCAGACACACCGATCCATCTGACACACTGAATTAAGGGAGAAGCCCAGATCCAAGCTTCACAAGAGGAAACATGCGAGGCTGTGACGGTAAATGAGACCCCGCTAGTGGTGATCATGGAATTTAGCACATCTTCCTCTAAATCAACAGCCTCATATAAAATATCAGAAAGCAAAGAATAGGCATGGACACCCCAAAAGTCACCGCTACGCTCTCCATGTCCACACCAGCCCCCATGCCCACTGATCTACTCTTGATGTATTTTAATGGCAGAGGCACCGTTTCCGCCACCAGTTTCAGCTAAATTGTCAAGATTTAGAACCTTGCTACACCATCTAATGCCACACAAGTTTCAGCTCTGCGTAATTCAAAGGCACTCCAAACCGGAAAATAATCGTTGAAAATATTGCTTCAACCGATAACAAACAAAAAATGTGAAGGAATTCTAATGCAAATTGTGTTTCATCCACAGCCTTCAGATCTCCTCATAATAGCGACACCCACTGCCATTTTACATCAATCACACAAATAGTGGCATCCATGCAGGTTCTCGGCCCAGCTCTGTCCTCGGTGTGTTCAGGCAACAGTAGCGGCTCACTGCTGTATGTGCAACCAATCAGCAGATCACTTCTCCGCTGCGTGAATCTGAATTTCTTCACAACACCTGCAACCATGACACTTCTTCGACCTTCAACATAGTTTTTCCTACATCAGAAAAGAGCAACAGTCTCCATGTAATCTTGGCCTCCAAGTGATTTCTAAATAAGTCTTAGCCTCCACACTCACCACACCATATTTGATTAGATCGATCACTTTCGCATCCTATAGGAGTGGTGATGGCACTGAAGGCACATCAAGAGCAGACCGTAGCACTAGGTTAGAGCCGCTCTTCCACTTTGCAGGTACACCTCACTCACAACAACGATCTTTTATGCGCTCATGCAACTACCATGCGATCCCTACATACCAGAGATTTCAAGCGATCTCATAAAAAACAAAACACGCAGCCTCCAAGCCACACAAAGCATGCAGCCTCACAAAATCACAATAGCCTCATAACCCTGTTCGATGGACAACCAAAGACTAAAAAAATATCGATATACTCTTATTTCCCTCAGCCCAGGAGGGGCCAAGGTCCAGGCCCAAACAGGTTCTAATACCAACTTAAAAACTGAGCATACAAGCTCTATTCTATTAATAAAAAAAATAGAGTTACGTATATACATGAGGATTGTCTCAAGATAGAGAAGCTATCTTAGATGCACAATAATTTGGTTGAGAGAATATCTCAACCTCAAACCAAACTAGGAACTAACCTAGCAAATAGGAACAGACTCTAATTGAAGACAAGTAGGAATTAGATATTCCAACAAAAACCCTACAATAATAAAAAATGACATTAGTAACATTAACATTTTAATATACACTAAAAATAATATTAATAATTAGTATTTAAATAATGATGATTATGTTTTATACTAAAAACTATATTAATAATAAAAATGACATTTTAATTATTATTAAAAACAATTTTATTAGTAACATTATTAATAATAGCAGTATTATTAAAAACATCAATACAATATTCACCATGTTGATTTAAAATTAATGTTCATAATTATATTAATAACGATAAGTTTCAAACATGATTAAGGTTTATTAAAACTATTAATAAAATTTAAATTATAACAATAATACTAATAACATTTTATTAATAATATTAATATGATTAATTAAATTAATATTGTTAATATAAATCTTATTAACATTAATATCGATAAATAATATTAATAAATATGTTTTTTTATTAATATTCCTTTTTTAACTATATACACTGTAAAAATATGATTATTAATATTATGAATGATATTACTATTGATAACAAAATTAGTACTATTAATATAAATAGTATTAAGATCATTAGTGATAAATAACGTTATTGATACTAAAATTTACACTATTAATATAAACAATATTAAGATTATTAGTACTAAATAACAATATTAAGATGTGCATTGTAATCATTCTAATCAAACATGGTAAAACAAACTCAACCATTTCCATACATGGTCAAACACTTCCATCATAGTTAATCATTGTCACTCATGCTCGAAAATATATAACCATAGTTAGTTGTATTCAACCATAGTAACCTATGGTCTAACGTGGTCAACCATAGTAGTCTATTGTCAACCTTGGTCAGCCATAGTAGTCTATTGTCAACCTTGCTCAACCATAGTAACCTATGGTCATCCTTGGTCAAACATTGTAATCATTCCAATAAAACATTGTAAAAAAGAACTCAAACATGGCCATACATGGTCAAACCTTTCCAACATAGTTAGTCATTGTTACTCATTGTTAGAATACACAACATTACTTAACCATATTTAATCATGACTATTCTTTATAATCCTAACCCTAAAGTTTAATATTATTCCATTGGGTTTGTAATGTTAGGGTTTAATAAACCCTAGGTTTACTAATATTTTGGGTTTAAATTATTAATCCAAAGGATTTATCATGTAAATCCCTTGGGTTTATAATATTAATCGTAATGTTTTTAATACTTTGGTTTATAGTACTAATACGAGGGTTAATAATATTCCATTGGGTTTATAATGTTAGGGTTTAATAAAATCTTGGGCATATTAATATTTTGAGTTTATAATATTAATCTAAAGCATTTCTAATATGTATCCCACATATCCCTTGGGTTGTTTTCATCCGTTTAGTTTCTAATATTAATCCCTTCTGTTTATTAATTATTTGAGTTTATAATATCAATTTCTTAGATTTAAAATATTAATAATCCTCATGGTTTATTAATCCCTTGGGTTTATTAATCCTTTGAGTTTCTAATATTGATAAACCCTTGGGTTAATTAATATTTTCGGTTTAATGTTATTCCCTTGGGCTTATAGTGTGAGGGCTTAATAAAGCCTTGGGTTTGATAATATTTTGGATTTATAACATTAGACCCAAGGATTTATAACGTTAACCCATTGTGTTTATAATATTAATCTTATGGTTTATAATACTTTGGTTTATAATATTAACCCTAGGGTTCATAATACTTTGGTTTATAATACTAACCCTAAGGTTTAATATTATTCCATTGGGTTTATAACGTTAGGGTTTAATAAACCATTGGGAATATTAATATATTGGGTTTATAATACTAATCTCAAGGATTTATAATGTTCGTCCTTTTGGTTTATAATATGATTGAATGTGGTCTACCATTGCCAAAATGTGGAGCCATAATCTATCATAGAAAACCCTTTGGCTTATTAGTTCTTTTTGTTTATAATATTAATAATCTCTTGGGTTTATTAATCTCTTCATTTTAAAATATTGATTAGATTATGGTATATTAATTTTCTAGGTTTTCATGTTTAAAATATTAATTCTTAGGGTTTATTAATCTCTTGATTTTTTAATATTAAACCCTTGGCCTTATCGATCCCTTAGGTTTTTTAAATTTATCCCTTCGGTTCACCAATTACTTTAGTCTATAATATTAAACCTTTGGGTTTATTAGTTTTTTTGGTTTATAATATTAATAAACCCTTTAGTTTATTAATCTCTTGAGTTTAAAATATTGATTAGACTATGGTGTATTAATATTTTAGGTTTTTATGTTTAAAATATTCATTGTTAGAGTTTATTAATCTCTTGTATTTTTAACATTAAACCCTTGGTCTTATTGATCCCTTGGGTTTTTAATATCTATCCCTTGGGTTCACCAATTCATTTAGTTTATAATATTAAACCCTTCGGTTTATTAGTTCTTTTGGTTTATAATATTAATAATTCCTTGGGTTTATTAATCTCTTCAATTTAAAATATTGATTAGATTATGGTATATTAATTTTTTAGTTTTTTGTGTTGAAAATATTAATTCTTAGGGTTTATTAATCTCTTGGGTTTTAATATTAAACCCTTGGGCTTATTGATCCCTTAGGTTTTTAATATTTATCATGTGGGTTCACCAATTCCTTTAGTTTATAATATTAAACCCTTGTGTTTATTAGTTTTTCTTGTTTATAATATTTATAATCCCTTTGGTTTATTAATCTCTTGAGTTTAAATTATTAATTATTAGGTTTTATTAATTTCTTAGGCTTTTGAGTTTCAAAATATTAATTCTTAGGGTTCATTAATTTTCGAGTTTTCTAAATATTTGGGTTGGTAAGATTAGGCATTAAATATTAGTCGTAAACTTTAATATTAATGCATTGTCCAATGTCATATTATGAAAAACATTGTCTGAATATGAAAAAAACCCATGGGAGACCATTTTTAATCAACGTTAGTCATATTTGATCAAGGTATTCATGGTTGAATGTCACATTGTGACAGAGATTGTATCAATATGAAAATCAACCATGGCCAACCATCGTCATTCTTTGTCCAACATCACATTGTGAAAACAATTGTATCAATGTTTAAATCAAGCAAGCTCAACCATGTTTAATTTACGGTTTATAGTATCTATCTAAATTTTTTTATATACTTGAGGTTTATAATATTAATTTATTAGCTTTAATATTATTCCCTTGAGTTTATAATATTAATAATCATGTGAGTTTATCAATCCTTTCTGTTTAAGATATTAATTTGTAGGCTTTGTTAATCTCTTTTGTTTTTAATGTTGATCCCTCCACCTTATTGATCCCTGAATTTTTTAATATTTATCCCTTCAATTAACCAATTCCTTGCGTTTGGAATATAAAACCCTTAGGTTTATTAGCTATTTTGGTTTATAAAATTAATAATCCCTTTGGTTTTAAAATCTCTTGAGTTAAAAATATTAATTCTTAGGGTTTATTAATCTCTTGTGTCCTTAATATTGATCCCTTGTCCTTATTTATCCCTTGGGTTCACCAATTCCCTTGGTTTGTAATATTAAACCCTTGGTTTTATGAGTTCTTTTGGTTTATAATATTAGTAACTCCTTGGGTTTATTAATCTCTTGAGTTTAAAATATTAATTCTTATGCTTTATTAATCTCTTGAGTTTAAAATATTTATTCTTAGGTTTTATTAATTTCTTGGTTTATAATATTAATATTTATCCCTTAGGTTCACCAATTCCTTTTGATTATAATATTAAACCCTTGGGTCTATTATTTTTTTTGGTTTATAATATTAAGAATCCCTTAGGTTTATTAATATCTTGAGCTTAAAATATTGATTAGGTTATGGTATATTATTTTCTTAGGTTTTTATGTTTAAAATATTAATTCTTAGAGTTTATTAATCTCTCTTCTTTTTAATATTAAACCCTTGGCCTAATTGATCTCCTAGGTTTTTAATATTTATCCCTTGCGTTCACCAATTCCTTTAGTTTATAATATTAAACCCTTTGGTTTATTAGTTCCTTTGGTTTATAATATTAATAATTCCTTAGGTTTATTAATATATTTAGTTTAAGATATTGATTAGATTATGGTATATTAATTTTTAGGTCTTTGTGTTTAAAATATTAATTCTTAGGGTTTATTAATCTCTTGTGTTTTTAATATTAAACCCTTGGTTTTATTGATCCCTTAAGTTTTTAATATTTATCCCTTGGGTTGAGCGATTCCTTTAGTTTATTAAACCCTTGGGTTTATTAGTTTTTTTGGTTTATAATATTTATAATCCCTTTGGTTTATTAACCTCCTGATTTTAAATTATTAATTACTAGGGTTTATTAATTTCTTAGGCTTTTGAGTTTAAAATATTAATTCTTACGTTTTAATAATCTTTGAGTTTTGTAAATATTTGGGTTGGTAATATTAGGTGTTAAATATTATTTATAAACTTTAATATTAATGCATGGTCCAAGGTCATATTATGAAAAACATTGTGTGAATATGAAAAGCAACCATGGGAGACCATTGTTAACCATCGTTATTCGTATTTGATTAAGGTCTTCCATGGTCAAATATCACATTGTGACAAATATTGTCTCAATATGAAAATCAACCATGGTCGACCATCACCATTCTTCGTCGAACGTCGCATTGTGCCAACAATTATATCAATGTTTAAATCAAGCATGCTCAAGCATGCTTATTTTACAGTTTATAGTATTTATCTAAAGGTTTTTATATACTTGAGGTTTATAATATTAATATCTTAGCTTTAATATTATTCCCTTTGGTTTATAATATTAATAATCATGTGATTTTATCAATCCTTTCTGTTTAAGATATTAATTTGTAGGCTTTGTTAATCTCTTTTGTTTTTAATATTAATCCCATTCCACTTATTGATCCCTTATTTTTTAATATTTATCCCTTGGGTTTTAAATATAAAACCCTTAGGTTTATTACTTATTTTGGTTTATAATATTAATAATCCCTTTGGTTTTAAAATCTCTTAAGTTAAAAATATTAATCCTTAGATTTTATTAGTTTTTTAGGTTTTCTTGTTTAAAATATTAATTCTTAGGGTTTATTAATCTCTTGTGTTCTTAATATTGATACCTTGGCCTTATTTATCCCTTAGGTCTTTAATATTTATCCTTTGGGTTCACCAATACCTTTTGTTTGTAATATTAATAACTACATCGGTTTATTAATCTCTTGAGTTTAAAATATTAATTCATATGCTTTATTAATCTCTTGAGTTTAAAATATTAATTCTTAGGGTTTATTAATTTCTTTGTTTATAATATTGATATTTATCCCTTGGGTTCACCAATTCCTTTAGCTTATAATATTAAACCCTTGTGTTTGTTAGTTGTTTTGTTTTATAATACTAATAGTCCCTTGGGTTTATTAATCTTTTGAGTTTAAAATTTTGATTAGATTATGGTATATTAATTTTTTAAGTTTTTTATGTTTAAAATATTAATTCTTAGGGTTTATTAATCTCTTTTGTTTTTAATATTAAACCCTTGGCCTTATTGATCCGTTAGGTTTTTAATATTTATCCCTTGGGTTTATCAATTCCTTTAGTTTATAATATTAAACGCTTTGGTTTATTAGTTCTTTTGGTTTATAATATTAATAACTCCTTGGGTTTATTAATCTCTTGAGTTTAAGATATTCATTAGATTATGGCATATTATTTTTTTTAGGTTTTCATGTTTAAAAAATTAATTCTTAGGGTTTATTAATCACTTTTGTTTTTAATATTGAAAACTTGGCCTTATTGATTCCTTAAGTTTTTAATATTTATCCCGTGGGTTCACGAATTCCTTTAGTTTATAATTTTAAACCCTTGCGTTTATTAGTTTTTTTGGTTTATAATATTTATAATCCCTTTGGTTTATTAACCTCTTGAGTTTAAATTATTAATCATTAGGGTTTATTAAATTCTTAGGCTTTTGAGTTTAAATATTAATTCTTAGGGTTAAATAATCTTTGAGTTTTCTAAATATTTGGGTTGGTAATACTAGGCATTAAATATTAGTCATACACTTTAATATTAATGCATGGTCTAATGTCATATTATGAAAAGAATTGTGTGAATATGAAAACCAACCATGGGAGACCATTGTTAATCATTGTTATTCGTATTTGATCAAGGTCTTCCATGGTCGAATGTTACATTGTGACAAAGATTATCTCAATATGAAAATAGACCATGGCCAACCATCATCATTCTTCGTCCAACGTCACATTGTGACAACAATTGTCTCAATGTTTGAATCAAGCATGCTCAACCATGTTTATTTTATGGTTTATAGTATTTATTTAAAGGTTTTTATATACTTGAGGTTTATAATATTAATCTCTTAGCTTTAATATTATTCCTATGGGTTTATAACATTAATAATAATGTGATTTTATCAATCCTTTCTGTTTAGGATATTAATTTGTAGGATTTGTTAATCACTTTTGTTTTTAATATTGATCTCTTCCACTTATTGATCCCTTAGGTTTTTAATATTTATCCCTTGGGTTCAGTAATTCTTTGGGTTTAAAATATAAAATGCTTGGGTTTGAAATATAAAACCCTTAGGTTTATTAGTTATTTTGGTTTAAAATATTAATAATCCCTTTGGTTTTAAAATATCTTGAGTTAAAAATATTAATCCTTAGATTTTATTAATTTTTTATGTTTTTGTGTTTAAAATATTAATTCTTTGGGTTTATTAATCTCTTGTATTCTTAATATTGATACCTTTGACTTTTTTATCCCTTGGGTCTTTAAAATTTATCCCTTGGGTTCACCAATTCCTTTGGTTTGTAATATTAAACCGTTGGTTTTATTAGTTCTTTTGGTTTATAATATTAATAACTCCTTGGGTTTATTAATCTCTTGAGTTTAAAGTACTAATTCTTATGCTTTATTAATCTCTTGAGTTTAAAATATCAATTATTAAGGTTTATTAATTTCTTGGTTTATAATATTAATATTTATCTCTTGGGTTCACTAATCCTTAAGCTTATAATATTAAACCATTGTGTTTATTAATTTTTTTGATTTATAATATTGATAATCCCTTGGATTTATTAATCTCTTGAGTTGAAAATATTTATTATATTATGGTATATTAATTTTTTATGGTTTTATGTTTAAAATATTAATTCTTAAGGTTTATTAATCTCTTTTGATTTTAATATTAAACCGTGGGCCTTATTGATCCCTTAGGTTTTTAATATTTATCCCTTGCGTTCAACAATTCCTTTAGTTTATAATATTAAACCCTTTGTTCTATTAGTTATTTTCATTTATAATATTAATAATTCCTTATGTTTATTAATCTCTTGAGTTTAAGATATTGATTAGATTATGATATATTAACTTTTTAGGTTTTTTTTTTTTTTAATATTAATTCTTAGGGTTTATAAATCTCTTGCATTTTTAATATTAAATCATTGGCCTTATTGATACCTTGAGATTTTATCATTTATCTCTTGGGTTCTCCAATTCCTTTAGTTTATAATATTAAACCGTTGGGTTATTATTTTTTTTTTATGCTATTTATAATATCTTTGGTTTATTAACCTTTTTAGTTTAAATTATTAATTATTAGGTTTTATTAAATTCTTATTCTTTTGAGTTTAAAATATTAATTCTTAGGGTTTAATAATATTTGAGTTTTCTAAATGTTTGGGTTGGTAATATTAGGTGTTAAATATTAGTCATACACTTTAATATTAATGCATGGTCCAATGTCATATTATGAAAAACATTGTGTGAATATGAAAACAAACCATGGGAGACCATTGTTAATCATTGTTATTCGTATTTGATAAAGTTCTTCCATGGTCTAATGTCACATTGTGACAAATATTGTCTCAATCTAAAAATCAACCATGACCAACCATCGTCATTCTTCATCGAACGTCTCATTGTGACAACAATTTTATGAATGTTTAAATCAAGCATACTCAACCATGTTTATTTTACGGTTTATAGTATTTATCTAAAGGTTTTTATATATTTTAGGTTTATAATATTAATCTATTAGCTTTAATATTATTCCCTTGAGTTTATAATATTAATAATCATGTGATTTTATCCATCCTTTCTATTTAAGATATTAATTTGTAGGCTTTGTTAATGTCTTTTGTTTTTAATATTTATCTCTTCCACTTATTGATCCCTTAGGTTTTTAATATTTATCTATTGGGTTTAGCAATTCCTTGGGTTCGAAATACAAAACCCTTGGGTTTATTAGTTATTTTGGTTTATAATATCAATAATCCATTTGATTTAAAATCTCTTGAGTTAAAAATATTAATTCTTAGCATTTATTAATTTCTTGGTTTATAATATTAATATTTATCCCTTGGGTTCACTAATTCCTTTTGTTTATAATATTAAACCATTGTGTTTATTACTTCTTTAAATGGTTTATAATATTAATAATCTCTTGGGTTTATTTATATCTTGAATTTAAAATATCAATTATTATTAGGGTTTATTAATTTCTCATGTTTTTTATTTTTAAATCTTTATTCTTAAGGTTTATTAATATCTTATGTTTTTAATATTGATTTCTTATCATGATTGATCATTGATCAGCTGAGTTTATCATTCATTTGTATTTGAAATATAAATTCTTAGCCTGTATTAATCTCTTCTCTTTTTAATATGGATTCTTTGGGCTTCTTGATCTCTTAGGTTTTTAATATTTTCCCCTTGATTCACCAATTCCTCGGTTTTGTTAGTTCTTTTGGCTTATAATATTAATAATCCCTTGCGATATTGGTAAGATATATATACTTATTATAAATAGTAATAAAATACTATTATTAAGTTATATTTGAATTTTAGTATAGTTTGAATTATAACTATTAATGTATTGAAAATTTTTAATAAAATTTTATTATCAAATAATATCTATCTATCTATATATATATATTACTTTAATATATAGTATGCATATAGTTAATATTATTAATATATTTTAAGAATATATATAAAATATATTGGTAATTATATTGATAAATATATAATGACTATTTTGATAAAATACATGTGGTAGGTGGTCGATATAGGCCTATTGGTGTATATCAATCATATTGGTGAATTTGATTGTAAATATATTTGATATACGCCTATGAGCGTATATCAACCACATTGCTAAATGTGATTGTGCTAGTAGTCATGAGTTACACTATATAACATGAAGCAACAACCAATTAAGATGGTCATGTGACATGATTGACAATGATTTCTGTGACAAAAAAACATTTTATTAAATGAATTATGCTAGATAGATCATTTTCCCAAATTACCTTCCTTCAATATAATTTCTCAAAGTACACATATTTGTATTTGATATCTTCGAGTTAATCTTGCATAATATAGTATTCGTTGTTTCACCGGAAACATGTGTCTCCAAAAAGAGGTAGATAAACCTTTATGCATTTTCATTAAATCTAATAAATATGTTATCTTTAAGCCCTTTCAAGACGAAGAAAATTTAATAATATATTCATTCATTTTTTACTTCTTTCTATCTCTAAAGATTCATGTTATAAATTTAACAAATTTGTTACTGGTTTTCTTTAATAGGAAGTGCGAAATGATTTTCATTTCCATTTAAATATTTTTTTTATTTTGTTATTTTTTTAATGAGCAGAAGAAGAAAAAAAAAATTAGTATTTTTACTATTATTTGTAAATTATAAATAAAATACATATGATGACATTTTTATAGTATCGAACAAACATAAAAGTCAACATAGAAACGGAAGATGAGGAAAGAGAGAAGAGGAAAGAGAGAATGCATGTATGAAAATTAGTTGAGGTATTTATGGAGAGATTATGGAAGATAGATATGCTTAATTTTTACTTTAATTTCTAATTATGACTTAGTTTGTATGGTCACTTATTAATATATATACTAATTAATTCTACAATATAAATATAAACATATACATGAATGACATGATTGAATATAATTTCTCTTTTGTAGATTCTTGAGATTAAACTCTTAGTGTCGTGCTTGATATATGTTCCAATATAATTTTTTGTTGATTTGTTTTCCCAACACATCAACCATTTTGTTTAATTATTTTTATCACCTTACCTCTAATTAGTCACGAAAACATATACATCATGTACGATAAGACAAATCTCGAAGATATAAATTATGTAAACCTAATCAATGGATAATAATGTATGGAATAGTATTATCTATTCAAAAATTCATTAAAGTTTTTATATATTACAAATGGATAATCCTTCTATATAGTAATGAAAATTATCTCAAAGAGTTACCTCAAACAACCATGAACGACGTGTGAGATATCCTTCCCAATTTGGATGGATAATTAAATCCAATATTTTACCTCATTTACCATTGATGAATTATAAGGCAGTACAAAAGGTTTTCCGTGGGAAAAAATTTCCACACTCTAAATTCAACAAAATTTAAAGTGCAACACCATAATAAACTATAAATTAAGAATGTGTGACTATGTAAATTCATTGTCATAAAAGCCCCATGCACTTTGATCATGTTTCATGGTGCTGTAATTTATATTTTAGAAATTAAAAAGATGTAACCATTTTATTCTCCTAAAGCTTTTTATGTACTAATATAACCAACAATAGATGTGTTTCTTAACTAACATGTGTGGTGAGGTATTATACTTGATAAGAACCACGGGCCATGTGGTGCATACACTATATTTTTGAGAGTAGGGAATAACTTTGGGAGTAGAGATTAACAATATTCATTAGAAGAAAAAATTTGCTACATTATTTCCAATGAACATAATATTTTGGCCAACTAATTTTTTTGTGTTTCATTTCTATTGAATCTATTGGTATTCTCATCAATTTAGTATAGTTTCTAATGAATGCATGCCATTTTATTAATTGGATTTATGAATCAGAACTAAAAATCATATTGACCTAAATATTATTCACATCTCTCATAACAATTTATTTAGTATATTTTTCTAGTGATGTCATTCCAAAAATGAGATAAAATGAAATTTATATATGCATCATATATATATATTTTATATAAAATATGAAATATTTATAGTGTGTATGAATGGAGCAATACAAAATCTTAGATCTTTGATTATTGTTTGTGTTAAATCATTGGTAATTCTTAGAAGGTTATTTTTGTACATAGAAACACTCTATAATATAGTATGGGGGATAGCTTCATATTAGATTGTTAGGTTTAAAATTCATTAAAATAAAAAATAATACTCAAGTAAAATTAAAAGGAGATATACAAATTTGATAAATTTAATGTAGAAATATAATTGAAAATAAGAGTATATATATATATATATATATATATATGCATTCTAACATAAATTAAAATAATCATTCTTATGTTTTTAACCATTATATTTGACAACTTCTTATTTAAATTTAAATAATAAGCTTATAAAAATGTAATACTTATATTTTCAGAAAAATAGTGTAAGAAACTATTCACCTATGTGCTCTATTCTGTCTCCACACACATTTATACTGTTTTTATCTCAAGTGGTCAAGTAAAATGAATGTTATCCTATCTACCAAAGTACAAACACCCACCACTTACATGTTAACCATTGATTCTTTTCTTTGAATAATAATAATAATATGTGACAAGAAATTTATAATGAATTACAACTAATAATATTCATTAATAATTAACAAAAAAAATCCAAAAATCAAATTTTGACATTATATCTAAAATGTCATGGTACCATTATTGAAATAAAAAAGTGGTAAGTACTCTTAATAACAAAATAACATTATAATTTGAGAAAGGCTATAGTAAGATTTCTTATTTATTCAATACTCACATTTTAATATATATATATATATATATATATATAATTAAACATTTGACATTGTATAATTAAATTAAAACTAATATCAATTAAAAAGAAAATCAGTTACTTTAATACTACTTTAACAAGGAATAATAAGAATGTTATTTTAATTTTCATTATTTTTTGTGAATTAAATATTGTTATATCAAAAAAGTAGGATACATCAAGAAGTCAAAAACATCAAAAGACATTTTCAGCACTTTTTGTGTCACACACTAGAATTGTTTATGGATTTTCATTTTTCCCCTTTCTCCTATGTACATCAACTGAAGATACTGAATTATCAGTTAAAATAGAGGATAAGGCCATATATTCCTTTTTTTCAATTTCTCCACTGTTATTGAATTAGTTGAGAACTAAAATTATTTATCATTGTTAGAATGGCCACACTCGTGGTAGAACTTCTTCCCACTAATTAGAGACAAAATTAATGCTAATGTTATTTCATTCTCCTTTTCCAAGAAATTATCCTCTACTAACGCATGAAGTAGATCTACATGGGTCTGCATTGAATCCTGAGAAACCGAGATATCGGGAGTTGTCTTCTATTATTTAGAACAATCCTTCTTATGGATTGTCGAGTTATTGACACATGTTCTTGCCTTCTGATCTTTACATCTGAAATTTGGTTTTCTTATCAGTTAGGAGTCGAGAAACCATTTTTAGGTAAGGAATAAATTCTGAAGATTTCGAGGTTGCTGAAGAACTATACACTTGAATGAAATCTTTTTGTAATCCATGGGTTGAAGATATTCCTTTCCATCTTGTTTTACAATGATATTATCTAATAATAATTCACTTAAATGCATTTCAACACATATGTGGACAAATGTGATGAATGAATTAGTGAATCTTTCACTATCAATTTTGATGAAGTGACCAATTTATATTCCAAACTTCGATGGAGTCACATCAAATCACTAGAGGGGTAAAATTAGGATCCATATGCATAACACATTTTGCAAATACTTCATGGAAAGGGGGTTAAACTCCAGGAACCTTGGCTAAATCACAATACTTGTACGACCCAAAAAACAAGCCCGTGAATCAGACAAAATTGTTCATATAAGATATGAGACAGTGATACAAATAATATTACATCATCATCATCACTTTTACCATTATAATTATTATTTTCAATAAAAATATTTTGTATCTTGAGTATATATGATTTAAGATTATTTTTATATATAAAAAAAAAATATTCCTATATTTATCAAATTATGCTAGTATTAAATTTTATTTAATTTATTATTATTTTATAGTATATAAATTTAGAAATAATGAGGGATATTGGAGGAAAAGATGGAGCAAAATGGAGATAGAGTTACTGGATTAGGGTTCGATGGTTCCGCTTCCACTGCCACACTCTGGCTCATTCAGGGATAGGGGATCCCCCTAGTTCAGGGGTCTATGGCCGTCTCCGCTCGCTGTTGATGGAGGGTGCAACGCCACAAGAGATATCCGATTTTCATAGATGGGATCCCTGTATGTTGGTCTCAAACCATTCTAAGACATATAGAAGTGATGTAGACCTGCTGCAATTTCTCATAATAACGCTGCAGAAAAGGAATTCTTTAACACTTAATACAAATTCCCTTTATTTATAACAGAGATTAACCTCGGGGGTTACCCACATACATATGTTTTGAATCAACAACGAAGTATTTACATAATATGCAGAATTAAACACTAATCTAAACCAACAGATAAACCACACAAAAATGCTATTGCGCGGTAGCTCTTTCCGGAGGGTTCCACTATCGCACTTCGCAATCCCCACAACCTAACTTTTAAATGTTAAGGCTAAACTTTAAACTCTAAGTGATGTGATGTTGCACCGCGTTGACGTGTGGCTTCCTTAACTTCACATCAAAAATATCTTGATTTACCTCATGATAGCCCTTACCACTAATTGTTATAAACTGCAATTTTTGATCATCGCTCTAATATCCACCATTCGATCTCAGATGGATCTGACATTTCGCGCTACGCCTCCGTTGTACCACTTCGCATCGCAAATAAAATTCCTTAACTTGTGAACTGGACTATAAGCCTTATCTTTGGCGATGTGCGATATCTCTTCACCTGCGATGCTCTTCGCCTGTGATGTGGCCCTCCACCGTTGATTGCTTGGATCCAACAGTCCTCCTCGCACCAACAATTCCGATTAATATACTCCGCGGTCAACACAATATTATATTCAACAAAGGAAAATGTAAGGTTAAGTCCTTGCTACACCTGCAATCCAATTTTTATTCTCGATGTACATATTTAAGACAAGCATTCGACCTCAATCAAGATTCAAAGAATTAATTAAAAATAGGGAGCCCGATTAATCACCAAAACACTTAGATATTATTTGGAAGAGAAATTCGCTTTCAAAGACAAAGATCCCAATTAAAACACAAAAACCTTAGACAAACCTGAAAATGGAAAACATAGAGCCAAGCCCTCTAACGACTGGTTTTTACATTCACTTCCAGTTATTTATCTCTCCTTTCTCTCTATGGATGGAAAAACCCCACAATGGTGGATTTGGTTTAATTTTATCCTTCTCCAAAATCCCCATATGGTTGGGAAACTATCATTTTGTTTCCAAAATAGTTTATTGAACTTATTCAACTAAATTCTCAACTAATCCTAAATTAACCACTCTTTTATTATGCAAATTATATTGGTTGAGTTCGCCCAAATTAAACTTAAACAAATATTTAAAAAACAAAGAAAGACAAATTATTCAAATTTTTAGGAATTTTAGCCCTCTCTCCAAGCCACAACATGTGACCAACTTTGTCACATTGTTGGCTATACCTTAATTCTCCTTCATTAGGCTCCCGGGGTGAATTAAATTCATGGCTCTTGTCGATGATTTATTCAATAGAAAACCCTTCACTTTGAATATCGGTAGCATCGTTCCAAGAACAGTCCTGCAGAGGATGGTCCTTCCATTTGACCAGATACTTCAGATATTATTTTTTTTGTGTCTTCTTGGCCACCTGTGTGTCCAAAATCTGTTCAATCTCCAAAGGCTGTACTGGAGGAATTTATTTAATCCATGCTTTCTCTTCATCTTGGGTGTTCCTTGTTCGTCTCTCTGAAATTTATCCTTCATAAATAGTACTATATGGGTACAGATCTTCCACATTAAAGATGGGTGAGATTCCTACACCTGGATGTAACTGCAACTCATAAACATTTACAGAAAAACTTCTGAAGAATTTTACAAGGCCTAATATTTTTCATCTTTAATTTGTTGTATTCACCTTTAGGAAACCTCTCCTTGTGATAATGTTCCAATACTAAGTCTCCTACCTCGAATTGTACCTCCCTCCTTTTCAAATCTGCTCGCTATTTATACTTTTGGCTTCTGTCTTGTAGCTTTAACTTAACCTGTTCATGTAGATCGCTAACTGATTTGTGAAAACTTCACCATCAGCACTCCTGCGTTCTAACCGACCCAAATCCCACAACTCAAATACTCCACGTTGGTGCATTCCATATAAGATTTGGAAAGGACTCCTGTCCGTGCTTCTGTTGGGTGAGCCATTATATGAAAACTCTGCTTGTGCAAGAAAACGATCCCACTGTCTAGAATTTTCACCAACCAAACTCCTTAGCAGATTTCCTACACTCTTGTTCACAACTTCAATTTTCCCATCTCACTGTGGATGGTAAGAAGAACTGAAATTTAGATTGGTGTCCAACTTCTTCCACAATGTTCGCCAAAAATGGCCTGTGAACTTTACATCCCTGTCTGAGATGATGGATTTTGACAAGCCATGTAATATGACTATCTTTGTAAAGAAAAAAATTTCTACATGTGTGGCATCACTTTTCATTTTGAATGGAATGAAATATGCCAATTTGGTGAAATGATCCACCACCACCATTGTGGAATCGAATCCCCTCTCTGTCTTTGGTAGATCCAAGACAAAGTCCAAACTAACCGAGTCCCATGGTCTATTCGGAATTGGTAAGTGTGTATACAACCCTGCATTCAGACTGTGTCCTTTTGCATGTTGACACACTTTACATCTGATTACAAACCATCGTACATCCCTTCGCATTCTTGGCCAATAGTAAAGGTGGATCAGTTCATCCAAGGTCTTATCTATACCAAAATGTTAGGCCAAACCGCCACTGCGCTTTTCCTAGATTAAGTTCTCTTGCATAGAACATTTCAGAATACACAACTGTCCTCCTTTGAGCATCAACCCATCCTATATGTTATAATCCAACCATGGACTATTATCCCTCAACAGTGGATTTTTGCAAGCTTCGTAAGCTTTTTTAAAATCTGCATCCACTTCATACAAGTATTTGGGATGTTCAAATCCCAATACTTGCACTGCACTTTCTTGAAATATCAGACTCCTCCTTCTCAACGCATCTGCCACTTTGTTGTCCTAACCACTAATATGTTTCAAAACAAATGTGAAACTTTGCAATTAATCCACCCACTTCGTGTGTTTATGATACAACTTATATTGCTGTATAATATATTGTAATGTTAAATTATTTGAAAACAGAACAAACTCATTAGCCAGCAAATAATGTATCCAATTCTTCAATGCTTGGATGACTGCATAAAATTATTTGTCATAAGACATACACATCTGCCTGCTCTCATTTAACTTCTCAATGAAATATTCTATTGGCTTGTCTTCTTGGCTGAGTACTACGCCAATGGCTATCCTACTAGCATCACAATGAGCTTGGAAAATTTTGTTGAAGTCTGGAAACTTTAGGATTGGTTTTTCTGTAATCTTCTTTTTCAAAAACTAAAAACTCCTGTTAGCAGATTCTGTCAAACGAAAATTTTGATTTTCCTTATTAATGGTATCCAACATAGGTTTACAAATACTGTTGAAGTTCTTAATAAACTTCCGGTAGAAAATTTCCAATCCATGAAAACTTCTAACTTCAAACAAAATCTTGGGAGAATGCTAGTTAACTATGGATGCAACCTTCTCTGGATCCATCTTCAATTCATTCTCAGAAATTACAAAGCCTAGGTAAATCAATTCTTTCTTGCAAAAGTAACCTTTTTTCAAATTCATTAACAACTTATTTTTCCGCAACTTTTCTAGCACATACGTGACATGTCGTAAATGCTCTTCCTTCGTCTTGCTGAAAATAAGTATATCATCCAAATATACAATCACAAAATTACCAATGAATTCCTTCGACATCTCATTCATTAAATGCATAAATGTCTTGGGTGCATTGCTCAATCCAAAAGGCATGACCATCCACTTTTACAAACCTTCATTGGTGTTGAAAGTTGTCTTCCATTCGCCACCTTCTCTAATCCTGATCTGGTAATAGCCGCTCTTCAAATCTATCTTTGAAAAGTATGTTTCTCAACTTATACAATCCATCATATCATCCGTCCAAGTTGATGGATACCTATACCTGATAGTTATCTTGTTGATCACCCGAGAATCAGTGCACATCTTCCATTCTCCTCCTTTCTTGGGAGCTAAAACGCTCAGAATATCACAAGGGCTCAAACTCTCCCGAGCCAATACTTTATCCAACAACTCCTACAATTTCTTCCTGATCTCCTCATTTTCTTTTAGACTCATCTGACAAGAAGCCTTGTTTGGAAAACTGGCTCCTGGAATAAAATCAATATGGTGACTAATGCTCGACTTCGGTGGTAATTTATCTAGTAGATCATCTACCACAATATCCGTAAACTCTTGCAGGATTTCCTATATTTCCATGGGCAAATCAATAATTTTTTTATGCATTAATACTACTCCAGGCCTCCACACAACTGCATAATTCACTTAAATCTATCACATAAACTCCTTCCCACCTATCAGCAATATCTTTTTACCACTAGTTTTTGTTGTCTCTTCTTCTTTCATGGGAACTAGTGTATGTTTTATCCATCCTTCACAAATCTATAACAATTCTTCTCCCCATCATGAATGACCTTTCTATCATATTGCTACCTAGCAAAATATGGCACATGTCCATGAGCATAATATCACAAGTTACCTTGTCTTTGTACTTGCCAATGTAAAATTCCACCTCGTACTGATCATCAACCAGCAGTTGGTGTCCTTTCTACAACCAAGACACCTTATATGGAGCCAAATGATTTGAATTATTTAAATATAATTTCTCCACCATCTCAGTGGCTACCAGGTTATCAATGCTTCCACTATCTCTGATCAATTTGCAGTAGTTTCCATGTGACTTACACATAGTCTAGAACAATGTTTTCCTTTATGTTAGGTCAGCCACCTCATTGGTTGGTTTTTATAAAACCTTGTTCAACACCAAGGCTTCTCGTGTTTCAGGCACATTCTCCACTTCTTGTGGCCTTGCCTTTTCTTCATTAGGTGGAAAAACATACGCTCCCCTCTATCCAGTTGGTTCATTTTTAGATCATTCAAGAGACCTATGTCTCCATTTGTTACACCTTTAACATTGGTATTTATTTCCCCTACCTCTGAAATTATCTCCTCCTTGCTGGTATGGCCTTCCACCTTTGGTGTTACCTTCCTTCTCAGCCTGTCCTGAAGTCTTCAAACTGCTGCCTTCTTCATTATTGTCGATATTTCTACCTCTACCATAAGACTGTTCTCTTGCTCTTCCATAACCACATCCTCTTCTTGCATTCTGTTTCTTAGCAATCTTTTCCTCTACCTTTAAAGCACACTGGTATGCCTCCTCTATAGTTTTTTGGGAAAGAATATTGATCTCATCCAAGATTTCCATCCGGAGGCCATTTAAAAATGTGGTTGTCTTCTCAGGGGCATCTTCAACATACCCAACCCTCAAGTTCAATTTATAGAACTCTTATGTGTATCCCTTTACAGTCATTATTCTCTGTCTTAGGTTTTGCACTTGTGTGTAAAGGGAAATTTGATAATATTTGGGCAGGAACTTGCTCTTCATGTTTTCAATCATCCTATCCCAAGTCTTAATTAAAGGTTTGTTTAGTATTCTCCTCTCTGCTTGCACACTGTCCCACCATAGTGCGTCATGCCCCTTCAAATTAGTGATAATAAACCTTATCTTCTTGTCCTGACTAATTTCCTCATATTCAAAGTATTTATCCAACTCACTTATTCAGTTAAATAGTGCTTATGTTGATAAACTACCATCATAATTGGAGAGTTCTAGTTTTTTCTTGCCGTTAGCCATCAAAATAGATCTCAGTAATCTGAGTTCTGGTGGCTCGTTCTCTTGCTCATCTAGTTGTGCCTCTAGCTCCTCATATTTGTTGTCATCTCCATTTTTTTGGTCCCTACGTGTTCCTATTTCTACTACTGCTAAACACGCTGAAAATAATCTAATCTCTTCATGCAACCCATCATCTGCTGCTCCTCTTGCATCTCTTCCTTGACCTCTTCTCCCTGATTCATCTCTTCCCCGACCTCTTCTTCCTACTTCCATCCTTACTTAGGAAGAAAACTGCTCTGATAACAATTGTTGTAGACCTACTGCAATTTGTCAGAATAATACTGCGGAAAAGGAATTTTTTAAGACTTAATAAAAATTCCCTTTATTCATAACAGATATTAACCTCGGGGGTTAGCCACATACATACATTGCGAATAAACAGTGGAGTATTTACATAACATGTAGACTTAAACACCAATCTAAACCAACACATAAACCACACAAAAATTCTACTGCGCACGAGCTCTTTACTGGAGGGTCCCACCGTCGCACTTCACAATCCCTGTAACTTAACTTTGAAACATTAAGGCTGAACCTTAAACTCTATGCGATGTGATGTGTGTAGCATCAGCACGTGGCTTCGTTAACTTTGGAACGCAAATCATTTAATTTACCTCATGATAGCCCTTGGTGCTAACTATTATAAACTGGGATTTGTGATCTCTGCTCCAATCTCCACCATTCAATCTCGGTTAGATCTGACGGTTCGCGCTACACCTCCACTGTACCACTTCGCATCACAAATCAAAATCGTTAACTTGCAAACTAGATTATAAACCTTATCTTTGGTGATGTGCGATATCTCTCTTCCTGCGATGTTGTCCTCCACTATTCATCGGTTAGATCCAATGGTCCTTGTCATGCCTACAAGTCTGATTAATATACTCTACGGTCAACAAAATATTATATTGAACAAAGGAAAATTTAAAGTTAAGGCCCTGTTGCGCCTGCAATCCGATAGTTATTCTCGTTGTATGTCTTTAATAAAAGCATCTGAATTCAATCAAGATTTAAAGAATTAATTTAAAATAGGGAGCCCTATTAAGCACCAAAACATTTAGACATTATTTGGAAGAGAAATGTGCTTTCAAAGACAAAGATCCCAATTAAAACACAAAAAACTTAGATAAACTAGAAAATAGAAAACACATAGCCAAGCCCTCTAACAACTTGTTTTTACATTCACTTTCGCTTATTTATCTCTCCTTTCTCTCTATGAATGGCATAACCCTGCAATGGTGGATTTAGTTTCATTTTATCCTTCTCTGAAATCCCATATGGTTTGGAAACTATTATTCAACTTCCAAAACAATTTATTCAACTTATCTAAATAAATTCTCAACTAATCCTAAATTATCCATTCTTTTATTATGAAAATTACATTGGTTGAGTTACCCCAAACTAAACTTAAACAAAATACTTTAAAAACAAAGAAAGACACGGTCTTCAAATTCTTATGACTCCTAGCCCACTTTCCAAGCCATAACATGTGACCAACTTCATCACATTGTTGGCTCTACGTTAACGCTCCTACATCAAGAAGCCATGGATTGGGCGATGCACCAATGCCCTTTGACTATAAGCCTGAAAAATATCACAGAATCAGAGTAGATGAGCACTTTCCCCAAATTTGGAGGCAGGTGAAAGGTTATACAATGAAAAAAGGAAGGATGAGGTAGTCCAAGGATGACTATTAGTAGCACGTTGCACAGTTAAAATCGTTCCTCTTTATGATGGATCGACACCTCCTCCCTACACAGAAACGAGCGATTGGGTCTTTCTTAAAGCTACATATGTTTTTTGGGCCCATTATGCCACTGCCCAGCATATTTTTTCGGATTTGGATGTATGTAGACTGACGTTTCTACATTCATATAACTTTTACTACCCCTTCATAGATGCAGATACCCTATCTCTTGGAAGAATCAACCAGGCCTCTCTTAAGAGCCACCGACCCAAAAAGATCACAACTACAGAGATGTTGGAAAGGTAGAGGATTCAATCACAATAACACAAAGATTTCACACATGAATAATGAGCTGTTGCTCTTCAATTAATCTAAAACTCTGAATCATAAAACTCTCTTACTCTCTCTCTTAAAACAATGAACCCGTGAAGGGTATTTAATCTAATTAACATGCACACACTGTCACTCATAACTGAACTTGATCAACTTGCTTAACTCACTCTTTAACTCACTCACCAAATATAACTGTAACTCAACTCAACTCATTCACCTAACTAACTGTCTAACTTCTGCATGAGGAAGTAATTATATATTTTAACACTCCCCCTTAATTACGACCTCTAAACTAAAACATAACTCATGACAACTCAAACATGCCTGCTGGTCTATGTCTCAGCTAGGCTTACAACTCCCAAGTTTCTTTTGTGAAACTCAAACAAATCTACTGCTAATGGCTTCATAAAGATATCAGCCAATTGATCACTCGTTCTACAAGGCTTCAAGTGAACTTCTCCATTGTTCACTAGTTCTCGAATAAAATGATATCTAGTATCAATATGCTTTCTCTTTTGATGAAACACACTATTCTTGGATAGTGCAATCGCTGATGTGTTTTCACAGTATATCGTTGTTGATCCTTGATGTTTCTGCTTGAGTCCATCCAATACTCTTCTTAACCATACTGCTTGACATGTTGCTAAAGTTGCTGCTACATATTCTTCTTCTTCTGATGATAGTGTAACAATAGGCTACTTCTTAGATGCCTGTGCTATCACTCCTGAACCGAGATGGGAAACATAACCAGATGTGCTCTTTCGATCATCCAAACTTCCTGCAAAATCACTATCTGTATATCCAATCAATTCTTTCTTTTCTGTACTTGCATACATTATGCCATAATCTCTGGTTCCTGCTATGTATCTTAGAATTCTTTTTCAAACACTCCAATGTGTGTCTTTTGGAGTCTCCATGAATCTAGAAATCAAACTCACTCCCTGCATAATATCTAGTCTTGTCGCTGTGAGATACATAACGCTGCCAATCAATCTTTTGAATAGATTTGGATTGACATCTGCCCCTTCATCATGCTTACTTAACTTTGTACCCGTTGCAATTGGTGTAGGTACAAGTTTGGAATTATCCATCCTGAATCTTTCCCACAAATTTTTTGCATACTTATTTTGACAAATAAAAATGCCTTTTTCAGATTGCTCAACTTCAATGCCAAGAAAATATTTCATGAGACCTAGATCTGTCATCTCAAATTATTTCATCATGGCTACTTTAAATTCATCTATTTCAAGATCACCTGTAAAAATAATATAATCAACATATAAGAAAACTATCACAATCTGTCCATGCTCATTTACCTTTGTGTATAAGGTAGGCTCAATGCTGCTTCTGCAAAATCCATTCTTGATCATATAACTGTCGATTCTGCTATACCATGCTCTAGGTGCTTGCTTCAGTCCATAGAGCGCTTTCTTCAATCTGTAAAATTTATCTTCTTGTCCTTCAACTTCATAACCTGGAGGCTGCTGCACATAAATTTCTTCTTCTAAAATTCCATTCAAGAAGGCTGATTTGACATCCATCTAATATACTCTCCACTTGTTCTGAGCTGCTGTCGCTAGAACTGCTCTTACAGTATCCAATCTAGCTATCGGAGAAAATGTTTCTCCAAAGTCTATTCTCGATTGCTGCGAGAATCCTTTTGCTACAAGTCTTGATTTAAATCTGTGAATCTCACCTTTCTCATTCACTTTGGTCTTGTATACCCACTTCACACCAATGAGATTTTTATCGTTTGGTAAATCAACCAAATCCCATGTATCATTCTTTTCAATTGAATTCATCTCTTCATCCATGGCTTGCACCCAATTGTCATCTCTGATTGATTCCTCAAACGAGGAAGGTTGGAATGCCAACAATGCAAAATTTGAACTAACATCCAAATCATCATAAATATCCTTCAAAATTCTCATCTTTTTTTACCTGATTCGCTGCTTGGAGAATTCTGATCTGTGGATCTGCTTGAAGATCCATGCTACTCTGAAAATCTGGGAGTCCTTGCTGGTGTGACTCTGTTTGGTGTCTTCTCTTTTGGTTCTTGCTGCTCCTCTTCTTCTACAAGATCATCCTCCATCAATGGTGTTTGAGCATCAGTTACTGTGTCTACAGTCCCATTCCATGACTCTTGTTCTTTGAACACAACATCTCTGCTAATGATTGTCTTCTTTGTGACAGGTTTATATAGTTTTTAAGCTTTTGACTGCTCACTATAACCAGTAAATATACATTTTTCACTTTGATCATCTAATTTACCTCTTATTTGCTTAGGCACATGTGCATAGGCTACACATCCAAAAACTCTGAAATGAGATACACTGCATGACATACCTGACCATGCTTCTTCTGGAGCTCTGTTCATCACGCTCTTTGTAGGAGATCTGTTTATCACATAAATAGCACATGCAACTGCTTCTGCCCAATACTCGTTAGACAAGTGTCTCGCTTTCAACATGCTTCTTGTCATGTTAATGATTGTTCGGTTCTTCCTCTCTGCTACACCATTCTACTGTGGTGTGTATCTGGTTGTAAACTGTATTCTGATTCCATGTTGTTTGCAGTACTCATGGAATGCCTTCGAATCGTATTCTCCACCACGATCCGATCTCAATACCTTGATCTGTTGATCACTTTAGTTCTCCACCAAAGCTTTGAACTCTTTGAAATTTGCAAAATTTTCAGACTTCTGCTTCAAAAAGTAAACCCAAGTCTTCCTACTATAATCATCAATAAAGGTGAGGAAGTAACAACTTCCACCAATCGACTGTGTCCTCATAGGTCCACACAATTCGGTATGCACCAATTCAAGTGGTTTCTTTGCTCTGTAAGAAACTCCTTTTGGAAAACTTTCACGGTGTTGCTTTCCCAAGATGCAACACTCACAAGTGCTAGCAGGTTCTTTGATGGGAGGTAAACCTCTGACCATTTGTTTCTGCTGCAACAATCTTAAACCAGAAAAATGCAACTGTCCAAACTGAAAGTGCCATAACCAGTATGCATAAGAACATGCAGTTGTAAAAGAACTAACCTGATCATTGTAGTTCATAATGAGAGGAAAGAGTCTGTTCCTCATCATCTGCACCTTTGCAATTAGCTGCTTGCTTGGGGATTTGTTGTAAATAACACATTGTTGCCCCTGAAAGATAACTTTGTATCCTTTCTACATCAGTTGACCAACACTAATCAAATTGTGTTTGAGTCCAGGGACATAGTATACCTCTGATATGGTCTTTTTCTCCCCCTGCTTGGTCACAATGTTGACCACTCCTTTGCCATCTACAGCCACAGTCTTGTCAGTCCCCAACTTTACCTCTGTCTACACTGAGACATCCAAATTAGCAACCAAATCCTTGTTTCCTGTCATGTGGTTACTGCAACCACTATCTAATAGCCAGACCTTATCAGACAGGGCATGCATGGTGTTGCATGCTAGAAACATACAGTCAGTATTTTCTGTACTAACATTAGCTCTCTGATTGCCTTGATCTGCAATCTTCTTCCTACAATCACGAGCATAATGACCAAATCTATTGCAGTAAAAGCACTTTACCTTAGATTTGTCAAACCTTTTATTGTTATGAAAGCTTCTACTGCTGCTGCTTCCATGTTGATGCTCATGATCATCTCGGCCATCTCTGTGACCGCCATAGTTGTTGCCTCGTCCTCTGCCTCTCGATCGACCTTTGCCTCAACCTCTTGAAATATAGACTTGACTTTGGAAAGCTGTTTCCAAAGTGGAATCCTTATTTCTATCTATCCTTGCCTCATGTGATAGAACGGATCCCATTAACTCATCAACTGTTATTTTTTTCAAGTCCTTTGCTTCTTCTATGGCTGCTATCACAACATCAAATTTGGTAGACAGGGATCGAAGAACCTTCTCGATCACTGTTCTATATTTAATATCTTCGCCATAGATTTTTAACTGATTGACGACAGACATGACCCTATTCATGAAGGAATCAATGTCTTTTGTCTCCTTCATCTACAGAATTTCGAAATCCCTCCTAGTATTCTGCAATTTAACAATATTAACTTTCGCCATACCTTGATAGCTTGTCACCTAGGTGTCGCATGTCTCATTTGCGGACGAGGTTATCATGATCTTCTAGAACACAGCTCGATCTACTCCCTGGTGGATTAGAAGCAATGCTTGCACATTCTTCTGCTTATCTTTCTTCCACTGTTCCCTCTATGCATTACTAAGGGCTCATTCTTCTGCATCGTCTTGAGGTTCTGCGAACCCATACTTGACATGATCCCAGACATCATGCACTTTTAGCATAGTCTCCATCTTAATGGCCCACACATTATAATCTTTCCCATTGAAAGAAGCAAGTTGTGGCTAGAAGCTGCTTGTAGCCATCTTTCTTCAAAAAAAAACTCACTACTGAAACCCTAAAAAATGTTGATATGCTCTGCAAAGTCTTCAAAAAAAAATCCTTATAATAAAACCCTAGGTTTTATTATTTATATAAAAATTTCTTTTAAAAAAATATTTCTATAAAAAAAATCTCTTTTTAAATTTTTTTTTTTTATAAAGGCTCCACCTTTTAAAACCCTTTTATAATATGCTTAACCCCTTTTAAAAAACTCCTTTTCAAACTAAAAAATCCCTCAAGTTCTTTTATGAGAGACCTTTATAAAATTTAAAATATTTATGAAAAATCTCTATTCATATGCTTTGTAATAACTTCACGTATTCAAAGCACCTCACGTGGTTGACTTTAAAGTCAATAACGCAGCTGAAACTCAATATGGTTGCATGCTAACGTAGTGCCCGATAGCTTGTGCTGCGTTAATGCCTTAACGCACTAGAAAACACAAGATGCCCGCGTGCAGCGAAAACGGGTTAAGTTTTTCGTTTTTAACGCGGTTCTCTACAGGGGAACCAGCATTATAACGCTCTGTCTTTATTTAACAATGGCGTTATAGTGTAAAAAACGCGGAAAAAAATTGCCTTCTCACCCACGGATGATTGCTAATCCATTTTTCTTCCGTTCTCTGTGACCTCGCTCTGATACCAATCTGTTGGAAAGGCAGAGGATTCAATCACAATAACGTAAATATTTCACACATGAATAATGAGTTGTTGCTCTTCAATTAATCTAAAACTCTCAATCATAAAACTCTCTTACTCTCTCTCTTAAAAAAATGAACCCGTGAAGGGTATTTAATCTAATTAACACGCACACACTGTCACTTATAACTGAACTTGATCAACTTTCTTAACTCACTCTTTAACTCACTCACCAAATCTAATCGTAACTCAACTCAACTCATTCACCTAACTAACTGTCTAACTTCTGCATGAGGAAGTAATTATATATTTTAACAAGAGAGGCATGATGACAAAATTGTACCAAACAACAAAAAACAAGTATTACCAAACTATTTTCAAGTTTTTATTAGAACCCCAGGAGGGAGAAACATAATACTATGGGTATCCGACACTAAGAAGCTATAGACTCTGAAACAGAGAATCTGTTATTCAATTAGATATCAAATACATAATCAATCTCTTACCTGTGGAGGAAAATTTTTGCAAGATTTCAGGTTAATCAAGGATTACCACATCTTCTCAAGCTCCACGATAAGACTCAACATTAGGCTAAGATGAGGAGTTTTGGAATAGGGCAGATCCAAAGGCCCAGGTGGAGCTAGGGACAGTAGCTACTCAAAACAAGAATATAACAAAAGGTTTTCCTCCTACAATAAAATCTCGAAGGGGAAAAACAAAGAAAATGCACCCCTAGAACCAACAAGAAGTGCCATGAGCCCATACATAGTATAACAACTGAACCACACACCATAACTAGCCATAGACGTACCAGAGATAGATGAACATCACTCAATATATGAATCTCAAGCTACCATATGTCGTTTCAACTATTTTTGGCCCAAACCAATGCAACTTTTCCACTAAATCTTCACAACATGGACCATGGATCGCAAAATCCATCTTGACTCCAAAGGATTCTTTATCGTCAAATTTTTAACCTCAGAATTCAAAGACATTATACTTTGAGAGGGACCATGGTTTTGGGGTTCAACAAGACTCTTCATTACACCATGGTTCCTAGATTTTGATGCAAATACTATGTATGTTTCCAAAATTTTGGTTCGGGTCTCGTTGCAAAATCTCTGCCTGAATTTCTGGAATGAATGTGTGCTAATATCCATTGGAAATATAATTCGGAGATATATCAAAACAAATATACAACTATTGGAGGAGAGGATCTATATTTTTGCATGAACCTCTCTAGAAGTTTATCTCAACAAAGGGTTACTGGAAAGAATTTTGTTGTTGCACAAATACCAAAGCTAGACACAACATTTCGATTATAAAAACACTGAATTTAGATGAAAATTTTCTAGGAAGACCTGACATTTAAAAAATACATGCTGAGATGCAAAAAGTGAAAACTGGAAATAAGAAAAAGAAAAATGGAAATGCACCTAAAGGATGGAAATTTATTCCATGTGATCCAGAGGAGGATCTAGAAGAAGAAGTGGAAGAACCCACTCCCAATGAGAATGAATATCTAGCAATAGAACTAGAAGCACAAAGGAATGAATCACAAGATCGTTTTAACTTACAAAAGACCCTGGAAAGGCCTACAAAGGAGGAAACGGATATGGAAAATAGAGGGATTAAGATCTCATTTATCAGATACTTCAGACTCAGAAAAGGATAATGGGACACACTTAGAAGAAAATTAGCTCACCCTTGTATCTTCCACATCATCACAAGGTGAATGGCGCAAGGTCGAAAAGAGAAAATGGAGAAAAACTTGATTTTTCTCTCCTATTGTATTTTTATGAACTCTTTGTATGAATTTGGAACACCAATTCTTACTGGTTGTTGGGAGATTATTAACTGATGCAACATATAATTTTATTTTCATTAATAAAATTACGACTTTGTCCGAAAAAAATAAATTTACAACAAATAAAAATAAAAATATATTAATTATATTAATAATATTATTTTACTCATAAATATTGTTTTATAAATTAGTGTGATATTGGAAAATAAAAAACTTACAAAGCTAAATAAAATATATAAACAAAAACTATAACCACGCTTTACATTTAGTATTGTTACTTAAATAACATCCCTAACATATATCAATGAATTAAAAGCATTGTCTAAAGGAAATATGATAAAGTTGTTAATAAAATGAGTCTATTTTCATAAAGCGATATTAAAATAAAAGGCTTAAAAATAAAACAACTTTGTGAAAATGGAATAAAATAAAAAATAATATAATATTCGTTTGTATATTTCTTCCATTAACAAAATAATAAATTTAAAAAGTTAAATAAAATATATTAACAACAACTATAACCACGCTTTTCATTTAGTAGGGTTACTTAAAGAACATCCATAACATACATCAATGATGAATTAAAAACATTGCGTAAAAGAGATATGATAAAGTGGTTAATAAAATGATTCTATTTTCATAAATTCATATTAAAATAAAAGGTTTAAATAGAAATGAACTTTGTGAAAATGAATTATAGTAAAGAGATAAATCAAGGTATTTTTTATATATTTTTAATTGTTTAATCTTGTTAATTTTTGAGCTAATTATTAATATGTAAGTTGATTTATTAAAAATATTTTAAGAAATTTATGGTATTTGGAATAATTTATTAGGAAAAATCACGTCATTTGGAATAATTGGTTAGTTAATTTTAAAGGGTAATATTTACATGTTATTACAATCATTTAAGAAAAATCATGGCATTTAGAATAACTTATTAGTGGTCTCAAAGTGAGTAAGGTTTCCTTTTAGTCCTAAGCCATTTCATTGCTTTAAAGATGAGCGCTTAAGTGACTATAAACAAATAATTGTTTAATATATTGATTTTTTAAATTTATATTGTTTACTATATTCTTATTTTTTTTATCCGTATACATAGTAGGCGAAGGACAAGGGTGAGGAAGGATGATGGCATCCCACAAGGCTAGGCCATGTGCCATCCTTTGCTACTCCATTGTGGTGGCACCTAATTTGTATCTTGATTAACATGGATTTCAAACTAATGATGCAGAAAGATAATAAAATGGTGTGATATCGGTTGTTTATAGTCGTGAGGAGTGTTTACTTACACTAGCTTAGCTCCTATGGGCTCTGATTTGTGGCTTCTATCTCTGATCAGTTATACATTATTCCCATTGCTTGATATTCCAATTGAATTGCAAAGAAAAATTTTCAGCTTCAATGTATCCTTGACAATGTTAAAGAGGATGCTATCTACATCACCAAAAATCATGTGGAGGCTACTGCAAGAGAGGAAAAACAATATTTCTTAAACTTCACTTCCCAAACATGAAGCCAGGAATAATGCATCTAGAAGAAAAGGAAAATTTTGAGAGAGAAGTTGTGGTACATGATGAGGCTTTAGAAGAGGAAGTGGACATTAAGTAGTGGAGAATGAGGAGGGTTTTGAGGAGGTAGTGGACACTCTGTACAAGAATAAATTAAGATACAAATTACGTTAAAACATTGGAGTTATACTAGTATACCAAGACCTTGATAGTTCATTTTCTCGTTGGATAAGAGGAATATCAAAGAGGCCTCCATGCTTGTGTGGAGAGAGTAAAAAATAGGGATGCCTTGTATTGGGCTCTACAAATGGATGGTTAAAAGGCAGGGAGATGTCCTCTTCTTAGAGATGCAAATGGGCACCAAGGTAAATGATCCAGGTGGATATTGGTGGCCACCCGCCTATTCCACTTGGGGCCCCACCATTGTCGCTTTCAAGTTTTTTCACAACTTACTATTTTTAGTAGTTTTTTGGGTCCTGAACTTATGGAGCCATTTTGAAGCCCCAAACGGAGATAGTATGCCAAATTTACATCCTGGGAAGTTGAAACACTAATTTACCCAAAGGGGGCACATATTTTTGGCGCTTCATCTCCTAGGGTTAGGTTTTCGACATTTAGAATTCTCCATTGTTTCTCCATAATAAATATGCCCTCAAGCCTCATTGTAATACAGTTCAGAGGTCTGTAGTCGCCACATCTCTTCTTATAGATTCGCTACCAACACCCTAGCTTTTTTATTTCCATCATGTTTATAAGCATATTTCTCTGATTTGATATTAAAGAAATGAATCCTTATTTCCGCTATATTTCTATGTTTATGGTTATTTCTGTATTCTGTTACATTCCTACATAATATCCGTATTAGTGGTATCAGAGCGGTCTACTTTTTCTCGATCCTTCTATGCATTTCCCGAACGCGGTCAGGGTATAAGGAGTTAAGGCACAATCTAGTGGAACCTTTGCAAGATCAGCCTTGCAAACCCGACAGACGCCCATGGGGGATGAAAATAAAGATGAGGGAGCAGGAGATCCTATCAAAATATTGCTCAAGGAGGCCCTCAAAAAACAAAGGAACACGATGATGGATAACTTTTCCCACATCCTTCAACGACTACCCACTGGCAGTGCATCTGCATCCAACAACCACTCCGGAGGCGCAACTCCCTTTAAGGTACAATTAAACTTTGAAATTCCCATATTTGAGGGTCAAATAGATGTAGATGCCATAGATAGATGATTGAATCTATTAGAAGGATATTTCTCAGTTCATGATTTTTCCGACCGGGAGAAGATTATTTTTGCACTCCTCGAAGCTACCCCCCATGTCAAGGACTAGTGAGAAACCTACTGTGAGAAAACGGCTAAGATAGAACCCGCTTTGTTCTCAGCCATACCCACATGGAATTCATTTCGAGATGCCATCAAGGAAAAATACTATCCCATGGGGAGCGATGAGGAAAAGTACATACAATGGACCACGTTGCGGCAACGAAGGGATCAAGATGTGCATCACCTAACGAATCTGTTAAATACCCTGCCCACAAAGTTGGGTATCAAAGATTCAGAGAAACATTTGGTGCTAAAGTATCGCGGTTGTCTGCACAGATACTTTCAGGAGGAAATGGAGTTCCTCGAAATCTCCTCGCTTGGTACAGCATACTAATACGCTGCCAAGATTGAGTAGCAATTCAAACAGAAGAAGCGAGAATTTGGATCTATGAATAAAAAGCAAGGGAAAGGTGCCTCCAAACCACAGAACAAAGGACAAATCCAAGGCATGGCGACCCAAGACAGCCTTCCAAAGGCTCAAGAAAAGAACAACACCGCGAAGCCAAAGAAGGGCACGGGAAAGTGGTGTGAGTTCCATAAGAGCTCAACTCGGAACACAAGTGAATGTAAGGCCAAGCAGTCACTGGTGGCCAAGATGAGGGCTTCTGAATCAAATGCATGCTCCGACTCTAAATTAGAACCTGACAAGGTGAATGAAAAAGGGAAGAAGATTATTGATGCAGAGCCCAATGCCACTGTTGCCACTACAAAGATCCAGAAGGAGGAACCAGAAGATCCAGAGGAGGCAGAGCGTCATTTCCACTCCTAGATGTGGGTAAAGGGTTCCTTGCTATGTTTCATTGTTGACAATGGGAGCCAAAAGAGCCTTATTTCAGCAGATGTCGTGAAGCGGTTGGGCTTGATGACCACAGCGCACCCACAACCATACACTATCAGGTGGTTTCAACAAGGATGGGATCTTCGCGTCAGCCAGTAGTGCCGCCTTCCCTATAGCATCAAGCCCTTCATGTATGAGGTATTGTGTGACATTGCTCCTGTTGATGTTTCCGATGTATTATTAGGCCAATCATACTTGTGGAAGTGACATGCTGTGTATGAGTCCTGACCTCGTGCTGTTATTGTTACTTTGGGAAATAAATTTTACAGGATACCAAAGGTACCACCGCCTCCCACTATCTCTTTGGTTACTGCAAAAAATGCAGTAAGCTCATTTCCCAAACCAGGAAATTTGTTTTCCTGATGATCTGCCCCCAGGGCAAGAAGAAGATTGTGGCCACGACCTCGATACATGGCTCCTCTGCACGACAACAGCAAATATACAAGGTTGTGGAGGAGTACGAAGAAATATTCAGCTCACCCACAGGGGTGCCTCTACACTGTCAGGTCAAGCACCCCATTGACCTGATCCGAGGTGCGCTGCTACCCAATGGACCGATCTATAGGCGCTCTGTTCTAGAGAATGATGAAATCAAGAGGTAGATTCAGGAGCTGCTACAGAAAGGTCACATCTGGCCAAGTTCATCACCCTGTGGGAGGTTGATCGTGTTGGTACAGAAGAAGGATGGGACTTAGAGACTCTGTATTTATTATCGAGTACTGAAAAAGATCACTGTCCATAATAGGTACCCGATCCCACGGATTGATGACCTTCTGGACCAACTCAAAGGGGAGAAATATTTCAGCAAGATCGACTTGAAGTCTGGGTATCCCCAGGTACCAATCAAACCCTCTGATGTGTGGAAGACTACCTTCAAAGCCAGGGAGGGCCTTTTCAAATGGCTCGTCATGCCTTTCGGATTGACAAATGCTCCCACAACCTTCATGAGTTTTATGGATGAAATCTTGCGTCCATTCACCAACTCATTTGTAGTGGTATACTTGGATGACATTGATATCTTCAGCCAGACTTGGGAAGAGCACCTCCACCACATCCGAGAAGTCATCCAAACACTACGGAAACACAAGTTTTGTGCCAATTTGGAGAAGTGTACTTTTGGCATGACCTAGGTTCAATATCTGGGATACATTATTGATGAAAGGGGGTGCATTTGGATCAAGCCAAGATCCAAGTCATTCGGGATTGGCCAAACCCAACCACCCTGACAGAGCTTCACAGCTTTCTGGGTCTTGCTAATTTCTACTGCAGGTTCATGTTGGGATTCTCTCATATCACTTGGCCCTTGAGTCAGGTCACCAAGGGAGGAGCGAAAGCATTATTCTTTTGGTCGGAATCTCAACAGAAGGCGTTCGTAGAATTGAAACATTACCTTTGATCTGCCCCAGTGCTCACATTACCAGAATTGCAACAACCATTTGAGATCGAGACAGATGCCTTTGACTATGTTATTGGGGTAGTTCTTACTCAACAGGGGTATCCAGTTCCATATCACAATGAGACATTGTCTGACACAGTTCAAAAATATCCCACTTATGATAAAGAAATGTATTCCATTGTACAGGCTTATCGATAATGGAAGCATTACATTTTGGGGAAGGAGACAATCATCCACACAGACCACCAACCCTTGCAGTTCATATAGACACAAGGGAAGTTGCAAAATGATCGCAATCAAAAGTGGTACACATATCTGCAACAATTTCATTTGAACATCAAGTACAAGAAGGGTAGCACCAATAATGTTGTAGATTTCCTAAGCTGACCCTGGATCGTGGCCATAACTATTGTTCTCAACTGTTGTGGGCATGATACTTCTGATTGGTCGCTTCTCTACAAGAGCAATCCAAAATTCAACCACACATACAAGGCACTCTTGGGGGGTATGCAAGTTCCAAATTTTCACCTCCAAGATGCACTATTATGTCACCTGGGACATATTTGTGTTCCTTCAAGCAAGCGTGCCAAGATGATATGGTAAGCATACTACAGTCGAGTCGTTGGGAATTTTGGGGTCGAGAAAATAGTGTCAGTACTGCAGAAGTATTTCTATTGGCCGAACCTTCGACAGGATGTCGGGACGTACATCAGATCCTGCACTTCATGCGTCATTGCCAAACCGACCATCAAGAAGCAAGGGCTCTATACTCTGCTACCTACCCCTAGTCGACCTTGGGAATCCATATCCATGGATTACATGTCAGACCTTCCTTATACTAAGCATGGAAACGACTGTGTTTTCATGGTCGTTGACAGATTCTCAAAGATGGCCATTATGGCAGCCTGCAAGAAGAATATCACAGTAGAAGCCACTACTAAACTCTTCTTTGAACAAGTGTGGGTGCACTTTGGGATCCCACAATCTGTCATATCAGATCGTGACAGTAGGTTCCTTAGCACATTTTGGTCTAGCCTTTGGTGAATGTTGGACACCAAGCTCACCAAGTCCACAACTTTCCATCCACAAAATGATGGCCAGACAGAGGTCGTCAACAGGATGATTGTACACATTCTATGCATGTACAATTAAAAGCATCCATGCACATGGGATGAGATCCTTCCCTATGTACAATACAGTTATAATTGGGCTCTCCACAGCTCAACTGGCCACAACCCCTTTTAGGTGGGCTTGGGATTCCATCCATTATGTCCCATTGACATAGCCATGCCATTTCCAACTACTGAGGCCGATTCGGCTGATGTCCAATATAAAGCTGACAAAGTAAACAACTTCATCAAGCGCATTCAGCACATCCACCAACAGGTTCATGACATATTGGATAGAGCCAATGCTAAGTACAAGCAACGACATGATCAACATCGGGTGCCACACAACTTCCAGGTGGGCGAAAAAGTGTGACTACATTTTCAGAAGGAACGCCTCACCAGACCCCACCGCAAGATTCGCCCGCTCCGATATGGGTCATACACCATCACCAAGGCTGTAGGGAACAATTCCTTTGAGCTCAGTATTTCACCATTCCTTGGTTTGCACCCAATATTCAATGTAGACCGCCTTCATCCCTACTTCCCACCTCTATTGGACAACACTGACATTGCAGAAGAACTCACACCAAAAGAGTTAAACCCAGACTGCATGGAGCAGGCCACCACAGACTATATCATGGACATGCAAATCAAGAATACACGCCGACAGAAGATCCAACTGTATCAGGTTGCCAAAGTTGTCCAACTTTTTCACCAAGGCAAGTGGTTCACCAGGGACCAAGTTCAACAGAATTTTCCTCGTCTCATGGAGGAACTCAAAGCAATGGGGACCATTGCTTCCTAAGGGGTGAGGAATGATCCAAGTGGATATTGGTGGCCACCCGCCTATTCCACTTGGGGCCCCACCATTGTCTCTTTTTAGCAGTTTTTTGGGTCTTGAACTTTCTGAGCCGTTTTGAAGCCCAAAAATGAGATAGTATGCCGAAGTTACGTCCCTCGGAAGTTGAAACACCAATTTACCCAAACGGGGCCCATATTTTTGGCGCTTCATCTCCTAGAGTTAGGTTTTGGACGTTTAGAATTATCCGTTGTTTCTCCATAATAAATAGGCCCTCGAGCCTCATTGTAATACAATTCAGAGGTCTGTAGTCGCCACATCGCTTCTCAGAGATTCGCTACCAACACCCTAGCTATTTTATTTCCATCATGTTTATACGAATACTTCTGTGATTTGATATTAATGAAATGAAGCCTTATTTCGCTGTATTTATAATTTTATGGTTATTTCTATATTCTGTTGCATTCTCGCATAAATCCGGATCAGTGAACCCCATCAACACTCTAGAAGAGACACTAATAATTCCAACTTCCAACTAGGTCTTGTTTTAGATTTGTACTAGTGTCTATGTATTATGTTTCATAGATCAAGTTCATCTGCAAAAAATATTGTTTTAAATAAGTGGCAAGATCTTTGCATCAACTTCGAAATTTTGTGTATATGTTAGTGATCACTATGTTAAATTTTGAAATGTTTGTTTCCTTATTGGCTTGCTTAGGATTTATAGATAATAGGTCTTAGGTTGAGACTTTCTAACTTTCCTGTAAGTAGTTTTGTGATAGTTATTAAAATAATAAACAATGATTTTATGAACTAAAAGTTGATTATAAATTTATATATACATCAATCTATAAATTTGGGGTGGGATAAAGAGATAAAGGGGACTTCATACATGCATCAAATTCATCTATTTCCTAAACTGGTAGAATCATATAAATTAAATTTGCACATGATACATCTCACATGTTAAGACTAAAAATAAATAAAAATTAAATCAATTATAACTTTATTTCAATTATGTCAAGTCCCAGTAGCACAACCGGTTCAGGATGAGGTTGAGGATGGGCCTAGTTAGCAAGGCGACCCAAGATCAAACCTCATGAAGGGTGGTTGTGCCATGTGCTAGGGGGAGGAGACATGTTAAAAAATCAAGTCAGCTTAGGGTTGGGTTGGTGTGGGCCCTCGTCGAGTGTGATCCCCACGTGACTTTAATGGAGTAGATGCCCCATGGTCGCAGCTCCTCAAGTTAGAGGACAAACCTCGAGGATCCTAAACAACGTGACAAACAAAAAAAAACTTTATTTCAATCATTGTTAATAATAATTATAAAATAAATTAATGCATAACTTAAACACATATACTTAAACAAACATGTAACAAGATTCTTAACCATAAAGATTCACCCCACTTTACTATGAAAATTTTTAAAATAGTCTTTGTTATAATATCATGGGCTAATACTATAACTTACTAATACCACATATTCATATGACACATCGTCATGTCACATTTTTTTAATTAATCAATTTTAATTAGAAAAAAACAAAAAACTCAAAAAAAAAATTTAAAAAAAAAATTCAACCTTTAATTTATGCACGCTATTAAAAATATTACAAAATATTTCACAAAATTAAATCTCTAATAATTATTTTGAAATATGAAATATATAAAATTACTAATAAATTAAATATAATAAATTACTAATCTATATAAAAGCACATCCTACAAATATATACAATTAAAATTTAAACTCTGCATTCCCATTTCCATTTGGATCACCATCACTATCAGCTCTGTCAAATTACTCCGCAATTTTGAGGTCAGTATAACATTCGTTCCTTTTGTATAAAAAAACTGTCAAATTACTCCACAATTTTGAGCTTAAGATTACATTCGTCCCTTTTATATAAAATACTGTGAATGATGCTTCCACACAGTCGATCTCAATACAAACGAGAACTATTAGTCCGACTCGGCAACTTATCAGATGCGTTGACATTGAATTTTTTTGGAAATAGGTTATGTGAACACTACGGCTGTTTCTCTGTTTTTCCTTCTGTCAATGTACTTGTGGGCCATAACGATGTCCACTCCACCAGAAATTTCCAAAATTTAATCCACACCTCTAATTCCCATTTATGTTTTAACTTTATATTCACCGTCTTCGTCATTACCCGCACTCTGAATAATGCAGTTCCTTTTGTATGGTTCTCTTTATAACTCCAGTCAGGTATTCCATTTTTTTAATCTGTGAACGGTCAGGAATGAAAACCTGCGGTGCAGATAAGTTCCCAGCGGCCATGGCCAGAGTGGCCTTTTTGTTGCCGCTGATGGACTCAAATGGTATGTAGATTTGATTCTATGGCCCTTTGCAAATAAAATTTTCATCCAAAATGAATGTTTATACTTTGACATTTGAATGTTGGGGAGCTGCTTGTTTGTTAATGTAATGCATTTGTCAGGATTTGGGATTGGGGATGGGGTTTATGGTAGTCCATATTGTTCAGATGACTGTGCTAAAATCTGCAAAAGTAAAGAAAAAACCAACCACGGTAAGTGCCACGCCTCCGGTTGCTTCTGCTACTTCGACCGCTGCACTGCCATGGATCTCATAAACTTAATTCCATATGTAAACTAATATCCGCAGAAGGAAGATACTTATTATTAATATGCTTATTGTACTCATATTCTACTGCGTTGAATAAAGGGATTTTGTTAGACATCCATTCTGTGAGACTATTTCCATTCATATTGGCTAGCCCGAAACCCTTATCCTATTCGTGGATCTACGTATTTTACCTAATTATATAAAACATGTGATTCTAACCACTATAAGCTTGATGTGTTCCCCTTAGTTCGATCTTGTAGGCTGTTTCATATATGATTACTATGGGCTTTGTACTCTCCATATCTTCATCAAGCTCTAAGACTAGTTACAGATGATCTGTAAGCTTATGTTGATTAGGTAAATACACAGAAAACATAACCTATTTATACATTTAATAGTGGATACATAGCTTTGATTAGGTCTCCCTCACAACCATCTCTATTCGAACTCTCCCTCCTTTGGAAGAGATTTGTTGATGATACTTGTGTCATTTGGCCCCGTGGTCGTGAGAAGTTAGACTTGTTCATTCACCATCTCTATTCTAAATATAACTCAACCAAATTCATGATGGAAGCTAAGGTAGATGACCACCTTCCTTTCCTTGATTTTCTCGTCTCTAAAAATGAAGATGATTCCTTGTTGCACCAAGTATTTCACTAAAAAAACTCACATGAAGTAATACCTTCATGCTAGTTTTCATCATTTTCCGACGCAAACATTCGGAGTTATTAACACACTCACTACCCATGCTCTAAGGATTTCTGATAATGATCACCTAGAAAATGACAAAACCAATCTCCTAAAATATTTTGAACATAATGGCTTTAACAAACACCAAGGTTTGAGAGCTTTTCAAATAGCCAGTAATTAAAACAGGATTAAAAGTGGTCCTAATGATCAGGTTAACAAGATTCAACTTTCCTTCATCCAAGGGACCACTGATATGATTTCTCATATTCTTATGAGGAATAAAGTTATTGCCACCTTTAAGCTCTGTAATACCATTCTTATCTCCCTTAGATCCATCAAAGACCATATGGACCCTAGAGACATGAAATGTGTTTATTCAATCACTTTATCTTATATGACTCCCTACATTGCAGATACTGGTCGCTTCATCAATCAAAGAATTAAAGAGCATGCAGCTAATATTGAACACACATTCTCTCCCTCCTCAAATATTGTAGAGCATTTTGAGAAAACTAGACATCATGTCTGTATTAAGGATTCCCAAGTCATTGGAAGGATTGATCACTTCCATCATAGGAAGTTAAGGGAGGCCATCGAAATTGAGAAGGATATGAATAATATCAATAGGAATGATGGTTGGAAAAAAATTAAAAATTGGATTCTTTCTCGTCTTCATGATTGTCTTTTGGTATATTCTCATATGTTTTTTTTAATTATTATTATTATTTTTAGTCATTACTATATTCATGCATTATTTTTTAATACTTAATTCAATGTACATAATCTTGCAATCGATTATATAAACAAATTTAATATATATTAAAATGTGGGCATATGTGTATACATACCATATTAAATATATTTATTCATTTATTAGTCTCTTCCTCATCATGGACTATAACATTAGCCTCATAGTTAAAATGTGTTTCCTTTGCATGATTTAGCTATTTTTTTGCAATTTTAACAAAATTTTCATGAAAATGCTTAATATTTCTATTTTTCGTAAATTCAAAATTAATTTTCTAATTTCCTGAAAAAAATTATTTCTCATGGCATTGTTAGTTCTCTACCCAATGTTGCAAGTCCCTTACGTGGGTGACATGGGTACTGTAGGAAAATGTAATTCCTACTTATCTCAGTTGTCATTCTTTCTATCTAGAGGAGTTTGCTCTTATTGTGTTTCCTAGATTGGTGTGTGGTTGAGATATTATCTCAACCAAGTGATTGTGTGTCCAAGATAGTCTCCTTATCTGGAGACAACACTTCATGTATTTATTTGTAACAATATTTGATTCATGTAGAGATATATTTCCTCATGGAAATTTAACATGGTATCAGAGCGTGTATGGGCTTGGATCTTGGCCCCTCATGAGTTAAGAGAAATAAAGGGTTTGATGAGTGTTTTCTTTTATTTTCCCTTTGCTCGTTTTTCCATTTTTTTGTTGTTGCATGATTGCAGATCAGAGTGTGGTTGTTGAGGCTCGTTGATGTGAGCTTACTGATCTGCATCGACATTTGACCTCACAACAATCATATGTGGCTTTGAAGAGACGCAAGTTTTGTTCACAAAGAATTCAGATCCATTTATGTTGTAAAGGGTAACTTGGCGCTGATTATGCTTGTTACAGAGCATCCTGTCTAGTGCAGTGTGTGGTGAGAGGGAGGATTTTGTGCTACATACAATAATGGATTGATGGATTCAATGCTGACAATAGAATATTCCCCCCTTCCAATTATATTTTCTTTTCTTTTATCCTACTTATGAAAGTACTTGGAGAGAAGCTCAAGAGAGAAACATAGGGAAGAATAAATGTTGTGCATACGCTTGCATCAACTGCGATATGTGGAATCACCCATTGGATTTTTGGAGGATATTCCTTGTCAATTTTAGGGGTGGAAGAGTCTACTACATTGATGTACACGTATATGTATAAGTTTCCTAAGAAGAGAACAAATATTTTACATGAGCTCTTCTTAGCATGGGTAGGTTGGGTATGTGTGTGGATAGGGATTATGTTAGTACTTATGGGGGTCGAAAATGCATGTGATATGATAAACAGATTCACGAAAGTAGTGAGAAATATCTTTTGGAATGCTCATTGCTATGATATTCATGTAAGAAGAAATTAAGGGATTCAAGGAAGAATTTCACATACCAGATGGGGAATATCTTTCATAGTTACAGTTTTAATTCTAGGAAGATTTTTGCAAAAATATTTCCGTTTCCTCTCAGATTGGGTCACATATTTCTTTAGGACCGTGCAAGACAATATTCCTCTTCCAATTTTGAGTGGTACTAGTTTTGAAAATGACGTTGAGGAATATGTGGACTATCTGGGAAGAGAAAGGCCCAAAGTATTGTGTTGTTGATGCTTCTATTGGGAACTTATACTCGTTCTAGAATTTGTCTCTAGAATTTATTTTTTGGGTTCGAGGATAGTGGATGTCATACCAATACTTCAACCCGACAAGAATCATTTTGGTTTGAAAATGAGGTGAACCAGTTTGAAGACTTTATCAGAAATCTATGGCCGAGGAATATCGAAACCTGAGCTTTCTAAATTTACTTGGAGTTTGGTAAGATAAATACATTGACCTTCATCAACACGAGATAGAAATTAAATTTATTAAAAATGCTTATGATTGTATGTTTAGAAACTACAAATAAGAACCAATAGTAGTGTTTATAAATGTTTTGGAATTAGAAGCATTGAGCCTAATGAAATCAATGAAGTGGTTTTGTTAGAATTATCTACTCTAAAAAATAGTGCATGTGAATCGAACACAACAATTAAACCAGAAAAAAAAAAGAGGATGCAAAGACACTCCCTGGTGGACAATAAGGTTGAAGTGAAACAAATATTAATTTTGTGCAATGACGACACTGAAAATTAAAGCATAATGGACAACAAAGTGAAACTTTATGTGATTTTGTGTGATTTTGATGGATAGACTCACTAGAATGTTGTATTATGAGTCACACATTTTAATTGTAAGAAAGTCTAGGATATGTTGTAGTAGTCTTTGTAAAACATGTACTTGGTAACTCCAAAAGTTGGAGTGTGTAATGTAAGTCTGATGAGGCATGTGTACCCACATTAAGTTCATGGTAATCTTAAAACCACTTTGTAATTGTAGGAATGTGATCATCCGAAAACCATTTTACAGTGTTGGTTTGTGGTAAGCTAGAAGCCATTTGTGAGACTGAAGTGGACAGGGATTCTTGTAGGCATGGTTTAGGGTAAGCTGAAAAAACCCTTTGCATGGTTGAGGGTGAGCTGAGATAACCGTGGGACTGATTAAGTTGGGTCTGTGGTGAGCCTTGGTGGCTAAATTGAGTGTCTTCGTGGCAGAGTTGAGACTTGGTGGTTATGTTGAGCCTTCATGGCTGAATTGATTTCCTTGGTGTTATAGTGGAGACTTCATGGTTGTGTTGAGCCTTCATGGCTAAATTAGTTCCTTAGTGGCAGTGTTGAGCCTCAGTGGCAGTGTTGAGCCTTGGCGGTTGAGTTGAGCCTTGGTGGTTGAGCTCCCTTATGGGCATGGTTGAGGGTAATCCAATAAAACCCGCGATGATGATATTGGAGGGGTATTTGCAGGTACAAGTACATGTATGCAATTATAATGGTTGATAGAATCTTGTATGCGAAAGTCATCCTAGTTGACTGTCGGTTGCAGTGGTTGGGCACCCATGGATTCAAGTGGATGTTTTCTCCTTTATATGGATGTTAACATATGATTTTCTCATCATTTGACCACACTTAGACTATGCAAATTGATATCCAAACAAGTAGTCATTAAGTGGGTGTGTTGGAAAATGTAATTCCTACTTGTATGAGCTTTGATTCTTTCTATCTAGAAGAGTTTTTTCCTATTATGTTTCCTAAATTGGCGTGCGGTATTCTCTTAACCAAGTGATTGTGTGTCCAAGATAGTCTCCCTATCATGAGACAACACTTCATGTATTTATTTGAAACATTATTTGATTAATGTGGAGATTGTTTTCCTTATGAAAATTTAATAGAGACTTAATACATTGTGTGCTAAACGTTATATTGTATTTGAAGAGAAAAGGCAAGCTAATTTCAATTTATTTAGAAAATATATTTAAAATGTGTTCTCTATAAATCAAGATAGTGGAAGAAAAAAAAAAAATTGTAAATAATGTAGAGAGGAAATTGTGTTGGGTGCAGAAGCTTCATACTCTCGGGAAATGACCTTCCTCCACACTTTGTTAACAAATTATATATATATTCGAAGTGGAGATGCCCCATTTAAAATGCAAGACAAAAATATAATAGATACAACTTAAGCATGTGAGCTAATCATTGAACCAGTGTGAGCCAATGAAATGAATAATAATAGCTAAAAGCAAATTCTAGAATTAAATTCACTTGTGGGCTTTGAAGGTTCGCTGAACCAAGAATAATAATAATATAACAAGACTAGTCAGTATTTAATCCCTATTTTCGCTCATGATTTAATGCGTATTGTCACTCATGCCTATTCTGTTGCGTTTGATTTGGTTGTTGAATCCGATGAAACTTATTAACGTTAGCACTCTTGGACAAAGCTTACCCCACCCCCTTACTATATGAAATAGACAAAAGAATCCAATCTAGTTGTTGTGTCGTCAACCACTTCTATGAGGGAATGGTGGTTAGCTCAACTACCTGATAGTGGGTCAATATGTGCAAAACATTACAGATAGACAGACATCACGAGTGCTAATTCAAGATTTGTTTTCTTTAGCCTCCCCATGGGTTTTGTGGTGAACAAAATGTGGATGCCTAAGTTATAATTTTTTTGGTCATAGTTCAATAGGAGTATAAAATGAAAAATAAAAACTAATTCTTCCAATCCAAGCCATTTCTCAATCCACGCCGCTTAGATTCTCCATGTTTGCCTTAACAACAGGAAATAGGAGTCTCCCGTGAGGATTGTTTTAATTTCTTGAGAGCAATAATTGATTCTTGTAACTCATTCGTCTGACGAGAAAGCGATTTCCAACGAACAATAGTAATCTCCCTTGTATCTATGCATCTCCATCCACTGTTTATGTTTTGCAAAAAAAAAATCATCATTGATACTAGGCATGTTGATAACTCATAATTCGTTGATTATTACCATGCATAAAACATTGACTTGTTCGATAAGCCATGATTTCGATGAAGCATTTTTTAACTTTTCAAATAAACAATTTATATTTGGTCTGTGTTTAGAATAAGCAATCTAAAAACGTCGGCATTTTTTTTAACTTTAAAACATCTTTCACCATATATCTTTAATATATTTATATATATTTATATAGAAAAAAATAAAAATAATTTGAGTGAAAACAGCAAATGTATCAATGACGATGTGCTGGTAACGAATCTCTATAATATTAATAATTATGTATTTCTAAAAATATATGTAATATTGAAAACCATGTGATTTTAGTAACAATAAGAGTGTATTTCTTTATTGGATCATCAAGTAGATATTCATCCTTTTATGCAATCATTCATTAATGATACTCTCATTAGTGTGATCATTAGTAGCTGTTATGATAATCAAGGGAGAGGTTAGATATTCCAAGAAATATTACCCCACATTAGCCGTTAATCTAATAAGAAAAAAATTCGAATCGGACAATTATTGGAGGTGTGATCTGAAAATAATTTCAATAAACATAGTAAAATTTAATGATCGAAAGTAAAATGAGACTTCTTTGCAATTTGAAAAATGTAAAGCTATGTGTACATGCACCTAGTTAGCCTTAATTAGCTTCCGTTCAACTCTAGTTATTGCATTTGATGTGCACTTGGCCTTAGCTAGTTAACTCGAGTGCTTACATGTGATATGCACTTGGCTTTAGTTAGTTAACTCGAGTGGTTACATCTGGTGTGAACTTGGCTTCAGTTAGTTAACTCTAGTGCTTGCATGTGGTGCATGTGAACATCAACATAGCATAAAGCGCACTTAGATTTAGTTAGCTTTAATTATCCATAGTTATTGCATGTACAACTAAGATTAACTTAGTTGCTTTATGTATTGACTCTCAAAGTAATATTGTGTAATCAAATTCATTCTCAATGCCAGTTTTTCGTTTTCAATTCTTGCAAGTTTGTGCAATTATTCTTCTGTTAGATCTATATTTGTGCTCTAATAATTTTACATGGTAAGAGAGCTACATAGGCTTGAAGAAGGTGCATGAACAATATTTTGCATGTTGAAGATCAAAGAATTGGAAATTGTTTGGAGATATTATTTGCAGATCAAAATATTGGAGAACTTTCATAATTGTTTCTAAAGCTACAAGGTGAAAGAATGGATTTCTCATCTTTAGCTATTCTTACTTCGTATAACAACTTCCAATGGAATATAGATATTTTTCTTCACCTCGGAGAAAAAGGCTCAATTATCAGATAGCTATGAATATGAAAGATGAACCCAATTCCACATTTGAAAAATCAATGTAAATCAACAGTATGGATGAATATTTTGGTATTTTATTGTTTTCCATACCTACATCATTTCATTTCCATGTGGACACATTCAACACTCCATATGAGACCTAGAAAACCTTGGAGAATTTATTTGGAAAGAAAGTGATCCAGATTTATGAATAAATGAAACAGAATACACATATAACCATTAATACAAAGATGCGGTGGACATAACACTTCATTTCATTAATATCAAAGAATTGAAATTTGTTTACAGAAAAAATGGAAATAAACTAGCTACGACACTGGTAGCTTATCTCTAAGAAGATATGTGTTGACTACAGGCATCTACACTATATTACAACGAGGCTCGAAGGCCTATTTATTATTGAGAAATAATGGAAAACCGTAAACAACCAAAACCTAACCCTAGGAGATGAAGCGCCAAAACTATGGGCCCCGTTTGGGTAAATTGGTATAGCAACTTCATGGGGATGTAACTTTGACATACAATCTTTGTTTGACGTGCACAATACCTTGTTAGAAAAATCTATCTGAGCACTACAACTTTTGATGTGGGAAACATAAAAGGAACCTCCATGTTGCTCCCTGTTTTACCAAAAAACATTGTTTAGGGCCTCAAAACTACTCCTAAAGTTCAAGACCCGAAATGTGCTACAATTAAGGAAACTGAAAAACTAAAATAAAATAGGTGGGGCCCTAAGTGGAATAGGTGAGTGGCCACCAATATTCACCTGGATCATTCCTCCCCCCTTAGGAAGCAATGTTCCCCATTACACTGGGTTCCTCCATCAGATGAGGAAACTTCTGCTAAAATTGGTCCCTAGTGAACCACTTGCCTTGGTGTAGGACTTGCCCAACTTTGATAACCCGATACAGTTGGATCTTCTGTTGGCGAGTGTTCTTGATTTTCATGTCCATGATACAATCCGTGGTGGCTTATTCCATGTAGTCTGGGTTTAAATCTATTGGTGTGAGTTTTTTTTCAATTTCAGAGGTGTCGAGTCGAGGTGGGAAGTAGGGCCAAAGGTAGTCCACATTGAATACTAGGTGTAGAAGAAGGAATGGTGGAATACTAAGCTCAAAGGCATTGGCCCCTATAGCCTTGGTGATGGTGAACGACCCATATCAGAGCACGTGAAGCTTGCAATAGGGTCCAGCAAGGCACTCCTTCTGCAAATGTAGCCACACTTTATCCCCCACCTGGAAGTTGTGTGGCAATCGATGTTGATCATGTCGTTGCTTGTACTTATCATTAGGTCTATCCAATATGTCATGAACTTGTTGGCACATGTGTTGAATGCACTCGATGAGTTTTTCACTTTGTCAGCTTCAGACTAGACATGAACTAAGTCAACCTTAGTAGCCGCAAATGGAATGGCAACATCAATGGGACATAATGGTTGGAATCCCAAGCCCACCTGAAAGGGGCTATAGCTGGTTGATCTGTGGAGAGCCCATTTATAATTATGTTTTACATAGGGAAGGATTTCATCCCCTGTGCATGGATGTGTGGAATTATACATGCACATAATGTGTACGATCATCTTATTGATGACCTCTGTCTGGCCATTAGTTTGGGGATGGAAATTTGTGGACTTTTTGAGCTTGGTGCAACATTAAGTAGAGGCTGGCCCAGAATGTGTTGAGGAACCTGCTATACCGATCCGAGATGATAGATTATGGGATCCCAAAGTGCACCCACACTCATTAAAATAAGAGTTTAGAAGTGGCTTATGCTATGATATTCTTCTTGCAGACTGCCACAATGGCCATCTTTGAGAATTTGTTGATGACCACGAAAACATAGTTGTTTCCATGCTTAGTAGAAGGAAGTCCTGACATGTATTCCATGGAGATGGATTCCCCAAGCCCACTAGGGGTAGGTACTAGAGTTTAGAGGCATTTCTTCTTTTTTTTCAGTTTGGAAATGGCACAACCATTGCAGGATCTGATGTACTTCCTCACATCTTCTCAAAGGTTCAGCTAATAGAAAAATTTCTGTAGTATTGCCACTTTTTTCTCGACCCTGAAATTCTCTATGACTTGACTATAGTGTGCTTCCAAAATCATCTTGGCATGCTCGCATGAAGGAACATAAAGGTGTCCTAGGTGACATAGCAGTGCATCCTCGAGGTGAAAATTTGGAACTTGCGTACCCTCCACGTGTGTCCTTTATGTGTGGTCAAATTCTGGATCGACCTTGTAGAGAAGCGGCCAATCAAAAGCCTTGTGCCCACAAAAGTTTACAATGGTGGTGAGTGCCACAATTGGTGGTCGACTGAGGAATTATGCAACATTATTGGTGTTGCCCTTCCTGTACTTGAGTTTGAAATGAAACTATTGCATATATGTGGACCACTTCTGATATATTTTATATCTTACTATCCCAAAAAAAAAACTTTGTGCTTTTCTATGCAGCACAAAATGCACCTCCCTTCTAAAGATGGAAAAGAAAATAACTAACTAAAAATAGAGAATAATGGACCATGTTATGTATTTCCCGAGCACTAATTCCAAGAAAAAAATCTACTTTTTCCCATCCTTTTCTACCTTTGCAACCTTTTTCAACTGAACTCCAACCAACCGCTTTTTCATTATTTCCACACACAAATTTTCATGTCTTAAAGTTCTTCGTTTCATCAGTAACCTTAATAAGTTCAAGAGATGGTTTATCTTGAGTAATTGGCATATAATTTCCTTGCACTCAAGTTGAAATAGACAGCTCCTCTGGACTAGAATCACCAGCCTACAAATGGATATGAAAATTTTACTACATCCATCTTAAAAATTAAACTGTTATAAAAGAGTTATGAAACCATAAAATACAGAATAAGTTCAAAAAAGTGAAACCCAATTTTTGCTACTGGTAGTGGTGCTATGCATCAAAGTGAATGGTGTAATGGCACTTATTGTTTTTTAATCTGGGTCTTTTGGAATTTTATAGTTTTTTAGCTTACACTACTAAATTAAATGAAGGTAAATGTGATATGTTATTTTGTTTCTTTCCTTGCCTGATACAACAGTGTTTAAGGATTTTCATTTGTCCATATTCAACATGCATCAAAGCACATAGCTAACAAATATGGACTTGCCTTGTTGTCTACCCCTCGCCATGCCTATCTAAAATGTATATATTTTTCATAAAGAAGAAAATATTCACATAAGGAAATAAAAATGGGTTGAAATATGAGGTATTCCAGTTTCATGTAGTCCAACTAATGTGTTTTGGAATTTGTTCCGTCCTTTTCCAAGAATTTGTTTTGGTCAATTTTGCTCAAAATGTGGTAGAATTTTTTTAGAATCCTAAGTTTGGGTTATGTAATATGTAGAATATGAGTGTCTTAAGGGTTTTTAGGGTGCTGGAAAATTTAGCTGAGATTTTTTAGAATCCTAAGTTTGAGTTTTCTAATATGCATAATCTGAGTGTCCTAATAGTTTTCGGGATGATGAAATCATTTATGCATTAAAAAACACATTTTAAACAACAATAAATCACAATATCGTCCAAAATTGTATCACTATAAAACCAAAATGTCTATTAGTTAGACTGTACCTTTCAATTTAACCATTGTTTCTATTGGAAATTGTACAAAAAAAATCTGATATGTTTTATCTGAATGATTGAAAGCTATAGCAGGGAAAACTAAAGCATGTATGGTAATACAATTTTGGATTCATCCTATTCTAATATTTTATTAAAAATACATTTTTATACTATATTTTACCAAGGTTTATCACCAACAAAGAAAAATCTAAATCAAGAAGAAATCTTAAGGTACAATTGGAGATGCATCACATCCTAAGCTTTGCCAAAATACACCTTATGATAACTTACTCAACGAAGGTTATCAATAAAAAAGAAAAATATCATTCAAGAAGCCATCTCCCTCTAACTCATTCACTCATTATGTTGAATATGAATCAGAATATATGCTTAAAAAATAATAAAGAAACAATTCAAATTTCAAATATAACATAGTGAAACAAATGAGGCAAAGTTAACAAGAGAGATACTATAGTGTCTGATCAAATAAATACAACTACCAAAGATTTAAAAACAATATAAAATATTTTAATCCATGTAGAATACAATTAAATTAAGAAAGTAGAATCTCACCTTGAGCTCTTCAAGTGAAAATCATCTCTCTACAAAAAAAATCATGTTGTATTTTTGGGTTTCTCCATGTACAATTGGTTGAAGGGGACTAACAGTGGGGCGTGGAAATATTTTTATATCATTTTTTTGACGAGATACACAAGATAGTCAAAATCTCATGTAAGAAAGCAGCTATTTTTTGGATAATGACCATGTTGAAAAAAAAATATTTCTTCGTAATCAATAATATCTTAAAAAAATCTAAATAAGCATGTTATTTTGTATTATCAATACATCTCCTCTTCTTGTGTGCACGTTAGTTGAACCATGTATTCAGATAAATTTGCCAATGTTTCTTCGAATTCCCACTTGGGACAACATTGTTGTGCTTCAGCATGACTTACCTAATATGAAAAGCAAATGAAATTAAAATGATGGAATATATGGATGAAAACTTCAAATACATTTCACGTAAGGCCAAAATGTGAAAGTATTCAGGAACTATTAATGACCATCCACTTTTTTGAACTTGTTTTGTGTCTACAAATTTAAAATCCCCCCTTTTTCCTTGCCCAAAAAATTGAAACAAATAGGAAAAACTGGCCAAAAAAAGCACTCTATTGAAGTGCAATTCCATTACACTATGTAGATCGTATTTTTCAGTCTCATTGATTCGAATGACTTTCAGGTTCTTATCTTAGTGTACTTAAATATCAATTTATTTCCTAATTATTTTCTAACATTTGGAACCATTTCATTTTCTAAAATGAATTAGTTATGAAAAGGGTAAATTAATAATTTATAAATATTTAGAGTCAACAAAAGAACTATTAAACTCTGGAAAGGCAGGCCTTGGTGGGTTCAAGTGATTCTAGGAAAATTGTGGTGGAATAAGGCATGTTGTAGACCAATAGTCGTCTACAAATGTGTTGAAGACTTCACATTCCCAAGATATTAACCATAACATGGACGTGAGGTTAGAAAACCTTTAAACATAAATTTTACAAATAAAAAATCTCCACAAGAGTCACCACACAAATGTTGGATGACACAAAAATATTGTCTTTTTATGAGCTTGCTAACATGAAGCAAAGAGGGAAAAGCAGGGAGGGTCGAGAGTCGATACAACCAAATTTATAATAGCATGATGGCCTCAAAGTTCATATCTAATTTATATATGACCAATTGCTTCACCATTTTCTCCAATAACTTCACCATTTTCTCTTCAAGTCTTAACAATGTATATCAGTGCTCGCTAAACGTTGTCATCCTAGAAGGTATAAAAAAATTCTGTGTGGGTAATTCCTTTTGTTTGGGCCATTTTTTAATAGTGTAACAACATATTAATATATGGTGGAAGAATCAGGTGTGGGAAGAAAAAGATATTCATCCATAGAGGTGAGAAAGAGGGACCTCCCCTCTATTGTGATTTTTGTAAATACCGATTGTGTGAAATTTTCCAACATATGCAACCCCTAAAATAATGAAACCAACCCCAGCCTAATGTGGGGAGTAGGCGCTACTATAATAGGTAGTTTCCATTCATTCAAGCTAACTTGAAAAATAGGAGAATCCATTCAAAATCTTCTACTTGAAAAATATTTGCATTTTAGGCTATTCGAGAAACACCTCAATCATAAATACTTGTTGGTTCATTTGTTTAATGACAGTTTCCATGTGATGCTTCCATTTTCAGACCTTAAAAATATTTAAAGCTTTATTAATCTAAACCTCTTTAAAATTGATGTTAAGGTATCCTACTCAAATATTTTGAAACTTTCAACCCAACATAACCTAATGAATTGAGTTTTAAGTGATGTGTCCATGAAAAATTGGGAAATTTATTACTCAATACTAAAATTACGAGCATTTAGGATGCCCACCTAAAAGTCGTAACATTATATTTGTCAATTCATGTCCTAGAAATGCTAATGGAATTAGAAGGGGAAGTAAATGGGAAGGATGAAGTTGAAGATGAATATCAGAAGGATTTATATATTCATTTATATTTTCGATATTTTTACAAACCCCGTATCCTTTTTTTTTAATTCTTTACAAAATTTTGTTCTAATATACTGCAAGTACTTAAATTTTTAAACAATGTAACTACGTTTGCAGTTATGACACAAAAGCAGTTTATTTTGATGAGAGTGTAAGTAAAACCAATCATAAAAATTTGGAGTCCAAGTGATTGGATGTAAGTTTAAGATAATTCCCTTGGTTATTTCCTGTAATTATGAAATGCATAATGTTCAGAAATCTTCTTATATGTCAAAATATTTTACCCTAAATTTCTTTATTCCAATTAACATAGTATTATTACTTCCATATGATTTACATATATGCATTTTTTGCATATGCTTATGCACCTAAATTAAATTGGAAATGTTATATACTTTTCTAGATTGTATATCCTGCTTATTAAGGAATGTTGGGACACCTTTGTGTTAAAGCTTTAAATATGTTTAAGAAACAACTTGAGTAGTATCTTAAGATAGGAGATGCATTTGTAGGGGTTGTTCATGATGGTATGGAATTTTTTTACGAAATTTAATAAAGCTGACTAGTACTCCCAAGTAAAACTTAACTTAGCATAGAAAATGAATTGCGCTAACCTGTTAACGAGTCAAACTTTCCGCCAACTAGTTTGATTCATTGACAGTGATTTTGAGATGCAAGTACTCATAGTTCTAACTCTGTCTAACAAGTAATCACCACTTTTTCACAGGTCAACGAATTTGATTCACAATCCTAATGAAACTTGGTGGGGACCTTTATAAGTTTATTCTGCTTAAGATGTATTGGATACATTTTCTGATGCTTTTTCCAAATATGAGTTGAATTCTTTCTATCCCGCCTCGCTAATTTTTTGTGGAGCCAAGGTTTTTTTTATCTTGGGAATAATTTTATGGTCACATGAAAAATTATTGTAGATTATTTCTCGGAGAGAAAAAACAGAGAAGAGTCAACAAAACACATTCAAACCTTGTTTAAAAAAAAACTACATTGAATTTTCAAGACCTACCAGACTACTATATAAAAATAAATCTCAGTTGTTCAAGTTCATTTAAGAAATTTCTTGTCATTTAGTCATTTAAAAACTGACATCAATAATTTGTGTATCCAAGCATTTGGTTGACAATGCTGGACAATAAATAAACTCTCTAAAACTAGCCAAATGTATGGGAAAGGCTCCAGTATGGTTGGGATGGTAGTTAGAACAAGAAAAAAACTTTACATGAAAATATGACTTCTCATGCATCCTCCTAAGCCAAAGATCCTATGCCAAAGAAATTGCAACCTTTGCAGTACACAATTGTAAAAATAAAAGAAATAAGGATTTTCTTCTTGAGAAATAGAATATAGATGACACTATGTTTTATCATATACACTTGGGTTAAATTTGAATGAGAGAGATCGACAAGTGAAGAAACACCATTGTCATCAACAAAAAAAATTGTTGAAATAGGTCAACATTTTGTAGGTGATGTAACATTGTAACCATAAAGTTGACAAGAAATGATTTTAGTAACCAAAGTACACATGGTCAAAAGAAAAATTACACAATATTCTTCAGGGAAATTTACACAGGATTCACATTCACACATGAATATATGATATAATAAGTTCTTCACTCATCTTATAGGGCTAGTCACACATGACCCTTAAATTCACATACAATGAACTATCAAATGCATAGGTTTACAATTTATTTTCACATCAAATTATCTTGAACCCTCTTCGCATAGGATTCACTCCTTTCTAAGATAGAAATCCCTTTCATCTATCGTCTATTCAGAATTATCATATTCAGAATTTACACAAACATAAAAAGAAAATTTTAAAATGAAGCTTCCTTTCATTAATAAAACTTGTACATACAAAATCATATATCCTAAATTCTTCCATGATTGGCCATCCTCTCCATTAATCAGATTTTCGCATTTTGAATTAGTTGTCCATCCCTCTTCTTATGCCCAAAGGCTTCCAATTTATACATGGAAATGGTTACTTCCAGTCCCTGAACAATACCCTATAATTATGAAACCAACATTTTGAAAATAGCATCAGTAAATGAACTCATCAATATATGGCCTAAAATTTTCCTCGCAAATTGTGGTACTATAGCCCACAACTTGCAAGGGTGTCTAAAACAACAAAATATATCTGTATTTTCTACTTTGTGTAATTTAGGTTTTAGAATTTTATTGCAAACTCGCAATCATGTCACAAGATATTGTTTCTCGCTCCTTCATTGAGATGTTAGGGCCTAAAATTCATCATAAGGGAAGTATATGAACCTGAAATACAAATTTAAACTTATGACAAGTTGTAAGTTTGATTGATGGGCCACTATGTTATTAGAACATTTCAATCCAATAGAATTGTAAAAATACAATATCTTTCTAAGTAGAGTTTGAGTAGTTATAAAGTGGCAAATAATTGTCATAATGTGGTAAGATGTTGAATTTTAAAAATAGGGACAAACACCATGTTGCACTACCCATATGATGGAGATGATATTTTTTTTTTTATTCCACTTTTGGAGGGGTGAAATATTGATCTAACGATAATGTTTTTTGGATGACCAGAAGTTTTATTTTGAATTTATTTTCCACACATGCAAAATTTCAAAGTCGGCCAGAATTGCAATGTAGGTTCTCAAGCCCCAAACGATGTGTCACACACCTTCATTCATGGATATAAAAATAAGAGACATGCTGCTCATTTCATTATTCACTCATCTCGCACATATCTCTCTCATCTGATTGGTTCATACAACCTTAGAGGCTTATCTCTCTCCTCCACATGTGTGAGATAGGAAGGTGAAATTTCGGATTATTTTTAGGGATTTACTTGAAGCGTTGACTTTGGGTCAACTCTCATTGTTTTATTGTGATTTGAAGAAAGAAAATATGATCTAGGAAGGTCGTAGTTGTAGGCACAAAAATTAAGGTAAAATTTTGACTTTGACTGGAACATTGACTGTAGCCTTGATTATTGTTTTGACTGTAAAGTTTTACTTCTACGTTGACCAGTGTGTGTGTATTGTTTTGGGATAACTGTGACTTTTAAGGAAGGCTTAATCTGATTAAGTTTTAATAATATTTATTGGAAGTTGAAGGGATGGTTTGACCAGTGAGGACTTTGCTGGCTAGGGCATCCTGATGACTGTTGTAAAAGACATTTTATTCTCTTTGCTGAATAAGAAGAATTACCAAGAATATTTGTGTCTCTTTTCTTGGATTTTATTTTGTCAGTTTATTTTATGTTCTATCACCATTTACTTTCAATGGTTATGTGATTTTAAATCTAAAATTGAACTGGGCTAATAAGAAACATTGAAGTAAGCTTCTCTAAGCATAAAACATACCATTGTTAACTAAAATTAACATGTTATTGTGGCTAAGGTGAAGAAAAACCCTAAGCAAGAGTGATAAGAGAAATCACTAAAGTTGAAAAGACATAAATGGCTTCCTCATGATACTTAAAATCTAATGACAAGTTGAATGATAAGTCCAATTACCATGCTTGGAAAATTTCCTTGGATCTGACATTGGAAGAACAAGATGTTATGGATTATATGTAGGGAAAGATCAATGAGACTAAATCAAATGCACTAGCTACCACTAAGACAAATTAAAAGAAAGGGGAATTCAAGGCGAATAATATCATCATGGATTCTATTCTTAATGACTTGGTTGATTATATCTCCGAGCTGGGCACATATAAGGAGGTGCATGATAAGTTGGTTAGCATGTTCAGAGATATAAATGCTAATCAAATTATATTCTTTAAGTAAAAGTTGAAGAACACCTAGATGGGGAAGGGAGAATCCATCCAATCATATATCATGAGGCACACCGAAATTAAGAATGATCTATTAGCTATTGGAGAGGCCATAGCTGACCGAGAGCTCCCTCTCATTTCTCTTGGAGGACTTCCCGAAGCATGGTGTGTATTCAATATTACTATTCTCAATAATAATATAATTCCTCATTTTGATGAATTGTTGACGAGATTCACTCAATAGAAGAGAATGATTATGGGGAGGGACCATCCCTCTAATGGAAATGGAAGTGACCCTACATCCTTCACCACTCATGAAAAGAAGAGGAATAATGTTGGTTTGAGAAATCAAAATCATTGAATAGCTGGTGCCAATGAAATATAAATAATTCAAGGTGGCATTCATCGACAGAAAGGTATGAATTTGGAAGAGGAAATTCAAATAATAGTTGACTCTTAGGTTCAGGGTTGAAACACTCTATCAGGTTGGAGGGAGTCTATTGGGGGCCATGACATTTGACACAAGTCTTCAATTATAACTATGGCATCGGAGTTTTGAACAACTTCATTACAAATCCCTTCACAAAGCAAGGAAGGGTGTGACATAGATGACTGATTTCAAAGATGATCATGAATGTACATGTCATGGTTTTGATGAAGGAAATCATACAAGGGGACCATTCCCCTCAAGTATCACAAAGACATCTAAAATTTTGCAATTGATACATTTCGATCTATCTAGTATGATGCCTGTAACATCCCTAGGAGGATGCTTATATTATATCACTTTTAAAGATGAATTATGATGAAAAAATTTGGCATACTTATTGAAGAAGAAGCACGAAGAATTCAAGTGCTTCTGCAGCTTAAAAGCCCTGGTTTAAAATCAAACAGGGAATAAGATCAAAATTTTGACGACCGATAATCTAATTGAGAATGAGTCGAATGAATTTAATGACAATTGTAGTGAAGTTTTCATTAAGAGGGAGACCAATACAATGTATACTCCCAAAAAATATGGTATTGCTAAAAGGAAGAATATAACCATTTTGGAAGTTTCCCATGCCATGCTTTATTACCAAGCTCTTCCAAAGTTCCTACGGGGAGAAGCTACCAAGACTACTGTATAAGCTCAAAATATATTCCCACATTTCGAATTGGACTCCAAAACTCCAGAAGAAGTCTTCTCTGGTAAGAAAACTGATGTCTCTCATTTTAGAGTTTTTGTAAGTCCCTTTTATTTTCATGTGCCGAAAGAAAATATAAGCAAGTTGGATGCTTCTGGAAAGAAGGGAAGATTTGTGGGCTATAGTGAAACCTCGAAGGCATATATAATCTATGTTCCTGGACAAATAGGAGCGGAGATATGCCATGATTTCACCTTCGACGAAGATGCTACCCTCAAGAAGGTTAGAAATTTTCTTATTTCAAGGGAAGACAACGAAGAAGAAGAAGTTGGAAGGCACGAATAACCAAAGGATGAACCGATGCCTTATGTTCAAGGCCCGATGGATCCTATAGATCCACCTTCATCAAATATAGAATACTCTTATGGATTAGAGACACTATCTAATATTCCAAGAGACATATTTCTCAAATGGGAACATTCTGTCAAAGGAAGAAGCTGAATAGGTACCAAGGGTACCAAGTGGCCATGAATATTATTACGCAATATAAGCCTGGAATGTTTGAAGAATATATAAAGCATAAATTTTTGAAGGATGCTAAGAATGAGGAATATGAGTCGATAATGAAGAATTGTGTCTGGGATGTGGTCCCTAGACCGAAGGAAAAATATTTTTTCACCTCGAAATGGCTCTACAAGATCAATAATGGAGCCGATGGAAGTGCTGAAACGTTCAAGGCAAGATTTTTTGCCTGAGGCTTCTCTCAAAAACAAGGCATAGGTTATGATGAAATATTTGCACATGTTTCCCGCTACACCACAATCTGATCGATCACTTCCATTGTTGCATGTCAAGGATGGAGTGTACATCAGATGGATGTGAACATTGCCTTCTTACATAGCTCAATCAAGGAAGAGGTCTATGTGGAACAACCTCTGGGGTTTGAAGTGCAAGATAGAGAATCACATGCATGCAGGTTGAAGAAATACCTCTATGGGTTGAAGCAACACCCCAGAGCTTGGTATGAGAGGATCTATAGCTACTTAATGAAGTTGGGATTTACTCGAAGTGATGCTAATCCAAACCTTCATTCTAATTTTGATAATGAAAAACCTATTATTTTGGTTCTCTATGTGGATGATCTCTTCTTCACAAGTGTTGACCCCCATTCATCAACGTAAGAGGGAGCTAGCTTCCGAGTTTGAGATGAAGGACATAGGACTAATGCACTATTTCTTAGGCTTGGAGTTCTAGACAAAGCCACGTGAGATTTTCCTTTCTCAAGGAAAATATGTTGTGAAGTTGCTAGAGAGATTTGGGTTGGTGTAATACAAGTCCATGAGTACTCTGATGGAAATCAACTTTAAGAAGTTGTGTGGGAGTGTTGTTGGGCCCGAGTTGGTAAATCCCACTGAGTATCGTCAACTCATGGCGACCTTTATTTTCTCAGTGAAGACATGTCTGGATGTATTTTTTTTAGTGAACATGTTCAATCAATACATGGTTGAGCCTCATCACATTCATTGGATTGGGGCCAAGAATATCCTGAAATATATCAAGGGAACAATCAACCATGGGTTGCGATACAGTGTTGGGAGTATGAGGCTCCATGGATATACCAATGCTGATTGGGAAGGCAGTGTGGTGGATCATAAAATAACATTTGGATGTTGCTTCACCCTAGGTTTTGATTCAATCTTCTTGATGAGCATGATGCAGAAATAAGTTGCTTTGAGCACCGCCAAGGACGAATACATTGCAAAAAGTATGGCATGTTTTGAAGTTGTTTGGTTGAGAAAGCTCTTTAGTGATTTGTTTGTACATGTGCTAGATAACACCGTGATCCTTTGCGAAAACCAAAGTGAGACTCATCATTTTGAGAATCCTTTATTCCACGACCGATCCAAGCATATTGATATCAGGTACAACTTTTTCTGGGACATGGTACAATGAGCCGCCGTAAGGCTCCATCATACTGGGACTAATGAGAAGGTTGCAGATATTCTCATCAAGCCCTTGGAGAAGGTAAAATTATTAACCTTCTATGAGAAGGTCAGTATTGGTGATATACCTTATTGTGAGGGTCCCACTTGATTTGGACTATGAGCTCTGGGAGCTCTATGGGGCTTGGGGATAGCTACTTGGAGCTATAGGAAACCACAGGGTTACGTTCACCTAACCATTTTGGTGTGCTGTTTCCCCACAATTATTATATTAAGCTGGTTCACCCTCTCTTTGATCTATGCCATACATACATCCTACCCATATAGTTTGGGACTCATGGGAATTACCTATCATTTTGCTAATGAGTTTGTAAATGAGAGTAGATACCGATAGCATTATTGTAGGACGCATCATGTATTGTTGTACTATCTATGTCTAGGATGGGATGTGTACAAAAACCTGATCTGGGATTGACTCTGGTTTAGGTTCTTACCTTTAAACTGACTTCAGGTCAGTATGTGACTCACTCTTGAGTCTAGTGGATGTTCTTACCTATAAACTAGCTTCCGGTCAATGGAGAGCGGAAAGTCCTCGTGACTCACTCTCGCTCATATCTTCTTATTATAATAGAGCAGAACCAACAAAGAAGAGACAACAGGATGAAATAGCTTTGCATGATGATATATGTAGTACATGATGGTACTAGATGATAGGATTGCACAAGTCGATAGATGGAGTTCTCCCTAGTTGACAGGGACTGTTATATCGGAAAATAGGGACAAAAACCATGTTGCACTGCTCATATCATGCATATGATATTTTTTTTGCATTCCTATTTCAGAGAGGTGCAATATTAATCTAAATATCATTTTGATTGGATGAGCAGAAGTTGTATTTTCAATTTATTTTCCACACATGAAAATTGTCAAGGTCGGTTAGAATTGTAATGTAGGATCACAAGCCCTAAAATGTGTGTCACACACCCTTAATCATGGATATAAAAATGAGATACATGATTCTCATTTCATCATTCACTCATCTCACACATCTCTCTCTCATTTGATTGGCTCGTACAACTATCGAAGCATAAAAAGGTATCTTTTTAACACCTGTTTATCTCACATTAATTATCAATCTGGGAGGGACTTTTTATTTCAAGAGTGTACTCAGTCTGAAGTAGCAATTTATCCAAGAGCAATGCTGTGAAGATGTAGTATAGAATAACAAATGCACAAATTCTTGTAAAGAAACCTACTTACAGTGACATGAATGGAAAGATTAAATTACATCAATCTTGCAAAACATCGATCAGGGATGCAATAGCAGTAACTCTTTCCCTTAGAAATCGATGCAATATAACCAATCTGGGGAATTAGGAGAAATAACCTCTATCCTCTACGGTTGGAGATCTTAAAGCAGTCGAAACAAAAGAAAATTCAATAAAAGCAATTTAAAGGAAATGAAAGCTGGAAAGGAACAACAAAATGTAACTATAACTCATCTATTTGCTGATCTAAAGCTATGAATCAGAAATAAACAATCAACAGAAATGGAACAACAATATTAAAAACAATCAAATAACTATGTAATTGTAATAAATCTAAAGGCAATTATCACACAACAGAAATGAAAGAATAGAAATACAAACAGCAGAATGATTCCACCAGGGTCGGGCCCTCAACCACCGGTGAAACGCTGTTACGCTTTACTCCAGTGTTTGAGAAATGGAACGAGAACAAACTCTTTTATTAATCAGGCATGAATAATGTTTACAAACAGCTCGTACTCTCTTAACAAGAGTCGATGCACAATTCTGCAAATTACAACAAGAAAAGTCTCTCCAATAGCAATACATGCTTCTCCTTTTATAATCAGAAGGAGGAGAAATTAAATAGCAAGTATGATCTCCCATAATAATATTGGATTGTTCCCAAGAACTTGATCAACCAGAAAATACATTTCCAACAGTCTTTCAACAAGAGCAAGGAAAATTTGGCTTTGCAGCTGAGATTTGGAGGACGGCCACAACAACAAATCTGAGAAAATTGTGCTCAAAGAACCCTACATTTCTCTCAATATAGAAAAAATTTGGGCAAACCGTTCTCTTAAAAAGTTAATTGGGTCTGTTCTGGACAAAAGCCATGTTCCAGATTTTCCAGATTCTTCTTCATTTGCTCAGAATCTCAACCACAAAATTGTCACTTCTTATTCCAGCGAATTTATGAGTTGGAATATTTCATGATGATTTGGAAATCAAATCTTCAATCTGGAAATTATCTTTGGAGGCTAAAATGGTGAGCGATATTAATAAACCATCATTGATAAAATTATGCATAATAATCATCAATTTATCAAAAATAAAGGAGAATAAATAATATTCATCCATAAGAGCATAAATCATTATAAAATGGATTTATATGATAAATTATAATAAATGACATGATAAAGAAGAGTGAAAATGGATGAAATAAGTGTTAAGAAGTGGTCGTATTCATGACCAAACATACCCCCAAACTAAATATATTGCATGTCCTCATGCAATCCAAAGACAAAACTCATGTTTTAACCAAGCAAAGGAAATTGTTCATCCCAACCCATGAAATGGATGGAACAAATGCATGTTTCCTCAAATAATGAATATTCAATTTTAGCAATCTTGATAAAGGCATAACAATTTTTACAGTTGACATTCAACTATATGTATATGAAGTTGCAGAAAAATGTGACATAAGTAACAACAAACTTCATTAACCATTTTCTCAAAAATCAGATCGTTTTGATGCACGGATCATGAGATATAAACAAAATGGTTGTAGGTGATAGTGCATAATTTTCGAAATTTTATGAACTAATTTAGTGTGAAATTATCTAGGTTTGTGTATTTTAATGATACCTCTTTGTTATCTAGAAATCACAAGAATTCAGTTCATAGTTTTAAAGATATATGCAAATCAATTTCTGCACTATATAAAAATGAAATTGTATGCCTTAAATGAGAAATAAAGTAGAAAACATCCATCATGTGTAGCAATTCCTCCCCCAAACTGAAGAATTAGCATGTCCTCATGCAATGCTAGAAAACAAAGAGAGGTGGTTGCTACAATCTATTGAAATCTATGCTTGGTGTAAAACAACATGGAATAAGGGAGGTGTTGAGAATGAATAAGAATATCAATGGATGATAAAGAATATTACTGACATGGTCATAAGAAAGAAATGAAGGAAATCAACACTCCCCCAAACTGAAAGATGAGACGTGTCTAGAAAAATGGGAAGTGGTAAAGATATGGAATGAATGATGATAAATAATGCTCAATGGATTTTCATGAAATTCTCCTAAATTCATAATAAATCAGAAAATTATGCTATTTTACCTCAAGTGTTACCTCCGAAAAATGTGGAATGACATGTAGGGACGAGCCTTTGTTGAAGCTGATGTCGGCTGAGCGGATACTGAAAGTGATGCAAAAGGTGGAAGCCATGCAAGCACATCATGTCTGAAGAATTGTGCGCATTTCACGAGCCTTCACTGTTAATTGCAATAGTGTGGTCGTGCTGCGAATAGAATTTTCCCCCATACTCGTTGTTCTCCTGTAAACAAATCACAATTCTGTATGCAATTTTCTGGAATCCACAGTTTCAATTTGGAATGGCAATAGATAAGATGCATGCAAAAAAAGTTCAAGCAGAAAAAAAAAATTCTGTAAAAATGCAATATCAATATTGTGGTAAATCAACAAAATAGAAGAGCAGCGTATTGTACAGTAGTTGTATAGCATGGAAAGGCATACATACTTATGATACAATCAATGAAATTATAGCATTTATTGAAATCCATGCATGTGATAAATCGTAAACAGATATAGAAGCGTTTTGTAATGATTCAAGGATAAGGAGAAGGGACAGCTTAAGATAAACATAAGTACAAATGCATTTATTACCCACTTAAACTAATGTGATCGATTTATGATGATTTTCATGTATAATAGGTTCGAAATCAAAGGTTAAGGATTCATACTTTCATCTGATATTTAAATAGAGATATAGGAAAAAGGGTCTAATATTACTATTGATGTGTATAAATGTGACTCCAATACCATCAGCAGAGCTCTGTTGCCTACAGGTGTCCATAACCTTGACAGAGTTGCTCTCTCACCCTTGGAACCATTGTCATTTATTTATGCTGAGGAAGTGCTTGTTAATTGTCATAACAAATGCCATTGTGTTGGCTTGGTGACCAGATAAATCACAATGCTATTCACTGGGAAGAAGTGAAAAGTGGGTAGGTCGGCTCGTGATGAGACCTCCTATTCCAAGGACTTCTTAATTTTTTCAATTGTCCATTGGACCATGTCCCTAGTTTGGTGGCCATGATGGGAATGCCACTTCACTTTCTTCCTTATGAACATGGTAGGCCGGCTCTTGATGAGACCCCCTATCCTACATCTGTCAAATTATAAAATTAATGAAATATGTAAAAAAAATTATTTTCATGTAGCACTTTCCTATTTATGCATAAAGGATGGCTCAGCACTCCTTAAGAGTAGGGATGGTGGAAGAAGTCTGAACAGCTCAATAGAAAAGAATATGCCCTTGTTCCTACTCCATAATTAAAAATCAAAGAAAGTTATAAAATATGGGAAAGAACCAACATGATAAATATAATCAATCATATGAATTTAGTAGTAATAAGACAACAAAATCATGTTATTGATTATGTCCCTTTTTCCTTTTTCTTATCATTACTAAACAACTTTCTTAAAAATGACGATTTCTTTTGATTTGCTAATTGCAGTAAGCTTTCATTTGTATGATTGTGTATCCTTCCAAAAATTGTATGTTTGTCTTTCAAAAATTCATGAAAAATTCAAAAAATCCCTCAAAAAATTGTTCACAAACAAGAAAAATGCACTCAAAAAGTGTTGTTCCTTTGGAAAGGAACAACCAAAACAATCTGCGAAAATGTTGTTCCTTTGGAAAGGCACAGCAAGAATAATCTGCGAACATGCTATTCATTTCCAAAGGAATAGCAAGAATAATCTGCGAAAATGTTGTTCCTTTGGAAAGAAACAGCAAGAACAGTCGGTGTTGTTCCTTTTGAAAGGAACAACAAAAACAAGCGGTGTTGTTCCTTTGGAAGGGAACATCGAAACTGTTGTTCCTTTTGAAAGGAACAACAAAAACAAGCGGTGTTGTTTCTTTTCAAAGGAACAACAAAACATGCGGTGTTGTTCCTTTTGAAGGGAACATCAAAATCATGCAAAAAAAAAAATGTTGTTCTCTTTAAAAAAAAAAAAACAGCAGAACTAATGAGCGAAAATTTTATTCCTTTTGGAATGAACAACAAAAATAAACACACAAACACATTGTTTCTTAAGAGGAACGACTGCTATTCCTTGAGAGGAATAATAACTGTTCCCTAAGAGGAACAACAAACAAATATAAACACGTAAAAAGGAAAAAAGAGAAAAAAAAAGAAACAAAACTAATATGCAATCCATTTCCAAGAAAATCCAATCAAATAGAAAGGAAAGTTTATGTACAGGTTTCAAAAAAAAGTAATTTTTTTACAGAATTGGTGCTACTGAAGAATTGTCTTCTGCAATTGATTTGCATGGTGGGGTATTTATTGTTCAATTGCAAATGGAGCAGAAACTATAATTTGGAGGGATCAACACCTAAAACACAAAAACATAAAAGAAATCAGAAAAGAAACAACACTTTATTAAGTTACAACAACTATGATGTTATTTCTAAGAGAATATCAAATCTATTAATGGAAAAAAAAATGATCTTTTGAAAAATGTTTGGCAGCAGTGGCATGAATTTTCAAATGGAAACCAATTCTTCATTTCTTCTTGTTATGAATCTATTAAGTAATTAACTAGATTAAATTCCCTTGTTTCACTAAAATTTCTCTCAAGAATCGCTCATCCATAAATTGACCTTCTTTATTCTCCTAAGACCTGCAAAAAACGAATGTATATTTGCAATAAAACATTAAATCATGGAGAAAAAGAGGTGGCTGGGCTCTCCTAATCTAAGAATTATGCAAAAAAAACTAACAAGTAGTTACTCTATAGAACAATTCCACGGAAAAATAAAACAAATTATATTTGCTACCTGCGGGAGAGCAGTGGTCGATGATACTAACCAGCAGGGTTTTAATCATACCTTCTTTCATTTTCATCCAATTCGAGTGATTCCAAAGCCAAATGAGAGCTAATCCAAAGTTTTATCTCCAATAGAAACAAGTTTTACAAATTCCATTTAATGGTATGTTAAACTTGCTTAGAACAACCTGCATAATAGAGTCATTTTCGATTTTCCAGCTCAGACCAACAGTTGGTATTTCAAGCATAAATTATTTTTTTGATGGCGGATTGAACCGATTAAAATTGGAGATTAAATTATATTCATTTATTGATCTCCAGTAGAAACAATTTTTTAAGACAAGAATAATTTATGGGTCAAATATTTTAAGGAACAGTCGAGAAAACAGAGTTTCAAGAGTGCTGATTTATAATAGGCAGTCAGTATTTTGGTCATAAATTCCTCATATGATATCAAAATTGAGTGATTCAAATTCTGTTGTAAACTATATTCATATAAGAATCTTCCATAGAATTTTTTTTTAAAATATAGTCATTTAGGCCTCCAAAAACTAACTGTCCCAACTCTGTTCTTGAGCTGCCTAATAGACACCATGTCAATGTTTTGGTTTTAACTTTTTAGTTTCAAATCCAAATTGAGTGATTCCAATTGGGTTGGAAAGTAGACATCAAGGGCTACTTAGGATAGAAACAGGTTTTAAAAATATTCACTTTTGGTCACCCAAAACATGACTGTCCCAATTGTGTTTTCAAAAATTTCATCAAGCCCGCAAGCCAAAAAAAAATGATATTCAATAATTTTTTTTCTTATTGATAATAAAAATGAATATAAGTGTTTGTAGCATGGCTATTTTCAATATAATTCATCTACATACACAGATAAATTAAAATATTTATCATCAATGTTGATTTCACAGCGTGTTGCAACAAATAAACAACTATTTTTACAAAAATAAAAAAAATGTGTTTGTTTTATTTCCTTATTTATTTTATTTTCTCCACTATCCTACTCTTATTTGGAGAATGAATAAGATTACGTATAAGAGTATTTCCAGTGGAGCCATTTCTGAAATAAGGAATCTAGTATATACATACCCAAATTTGAAAAATGTATGTTAATAAAAATTAGGGTATGAAAAGCCAACTTCCCTTGAAAAGATGGTTCCAAAAATTGTTGAAGTATGGATTGTTGTTGCAAACAAATGATGGAGTGAAACCAATTTTCAATATATCCTTTACTTCCTTGATTTCCCATATCCATCGTATCATGAAGTTCTTGAGGTTTTAAAATGGTTTGTTGGTGCAAAATAGAAGAAACCTCATTTTCTTTCGTAACTTCTACAATTTTTGGATTGGATACATTCTGGATCTCAGTGTAAGTTTTCTCCAATAATGCATGTGAGATAGAATGGGTGGGAAGGGTGGGTGAATTTTGGTGGGAAGGGTGGGTGAATTTTGCAGTTCAACACTGTAAGCATGTTGTACTGGTTTATTATGGTGAAGGTGTAGAATGAGTTGAGCAGGAGATTATGTAGGGAATGGAGCCTCTTTGTGTTGAGTAAATGATTTTGATTGGAAAACAAGGTGTTGTGGAAGAACTGGAAGATGTGTTTGTGCTACAAGATGAGGGAGAGTAGTCATGTAATCATAAGGTGAACCATGCCAATCTTGTAGAAAAGATTGGTAGTGGTTATATTGATATTGGCATGGCTGCCCTAACATATGAGTATTCCATAATGGATTATGCAAGTAAGGGAATGGAGAGGAAGTGTTTTGAACCATACTTGTTAACCTTGTTGCAGCTTCCCCATCTCTTTGATATGTCACTTCCAAATTAGATAAGGAAGAACAACTATCTATGGAATGCTCCTTTCGGTAATGAGGGAAAAACACTTCATCAAATTCTTGATTTTTCCGAACCTGCAAAACATTCAATTGTGAATTTAAAGAGCTAATAAAATCATATTTAAAATTTTCAAATAAAACCTTGATTTCAGCTCTTATATCTTTTGTTCTTGTAGTACATTTGGAAAAGAAAGAAGAAACTTCTCTAAAATTCTTACCAGCCTTAGAAATTCCTCTTGAATACCTTATGCACAACTCACAAACATCATCATATGATAACTGAAAAACATCACCTTTTCCTATCAGATTTAAGGGTTCTAAAAATTCATCTTTGATTCCTTTAAGAAGGAGTGTTTTCAAGGTCTCTTTTTCCAAATGCTTATGCCTTGATTTTTGAAGGTTGTATTGAAATCACTCTACATAGTCCTCCAAGCTTTCATCTTCCCTTTGTGTCATACCAAAAATATCTTCATTGTATTTGCAATAGTCTTGGTACTTCTTCAAGAGTATGTTCTTCTTGTCCTCCCATGTTTTGATGCAGTTCCCACCTCGGCTCATGAGCCATCGGAGAGCTGCTCCTTTTAGAGTAAGAGGAAACAATTTCAATCTTTGATCATTAGTACAATAATCATATCCTCTACAAAGTATTTCAAACTCAAATAAGAATGTATCTGGATCTTCATTTGTCAAACCATGAAAATTTGGTAGAGACAATGGGGGAATTATGTACATTTGTGTCACTCCTCCTAGATCTTTTATAGGGAATTCAAAAGTTGTAATGTCATCCATTTCTTACCATAATAGAAGATGTTCTTCAGGTGTTTATTTAAGGATCCTCATTCCAATGTTCCTATCGATTGGTTAGTGAAATGGGTGGTGCTTACATCACCACTCGAGTGGAATTACAAGGTTTTTCTTCAAAAATTCTACCTCTAAAATTAAAAAAAAAAACACAAGCTTTTATTCCTACCTTCAGCTTTCACTCAATTCTGATGTGAAGCAGGCCAGTGAACAAGTGTGTTTCTTTCTCGGTGCGCAGGTTCTTACCTTTCGTCTTTAATACCCACTTCTTCCCAAGCAGAAAAAAATTAAATATGCATCACTCTTTCTAAATGGCATACACTCTCCCTCGCAACGTTGCCAAAATGTCGAGGAATAAAAAGGTATATTTTTAACACCTATTTATCTTACATTAATTATCAATCCGAGAGAGAATTTTTATTTCAAGAGTGTACTCAGTCTGAGGCAGCAATTTATCCAAGAGAAATGTTGTGAAGATGTAGTACAGAATAACAAATGCAAAGGTAACAAATTCTTGTAAAGAAACCTACTTACAGTCACATGAATGGAAAGATTAAACTACATCAATCTTGCAAAACATCGATTAGGGATGCAGTAGCAGTAACTCTTTCCCTTAGAAATCGATGCAAGATAATCAATCTGGGGACTTAGGAGCACTAACCTCTATCCTCTATGGTTGGAGATCTTAAATCAGTCGAAACAAAAGAAAATTCAATAAAAGCAATTTAAAGGAAACGAAAGTTGGAAAGGAACAACAGCATGTAACTATAACTCATTTATTTGCTGATCTAAAGCTATGAATCAGAAATAAACAATAAACAGAAATGGAACATCAATATGAACAGCAATCAAATAACTATGTAATTGTAATAAATCTAAAGGTAATTATCACACAACAGAAATGAAAGAATAGAAATACAAATAGCAGAACGATTCCACCAGGGTTGGGCCCTCAAACATCGGTGAAATGCTGCTGCGCTTTACTCCATCGTTTGAGAAATGGAACGAGAACAAACTCTTTTATTAATCAGGCATGAATAATGTTTACAAACAGCTCGTTCTCTCTTAACAAGAGTCGATGCACAATTCTGCAAATTACAACAAGAAATGTCTCTCCAAGAGCAATACATGCTTCTCCTTTTATAATCAGAAGGAGGAGAAATTAAATAGCAAGTACGATATCCCATAACAATATTGGATTGTTCCCAACAACTTGATCAACCAGAAAATACATTTCCAACAGTATTTCAACAAGAGCAAGGCGAATTTGGCTTTGCAGCTGAGATTTGGAGGACGGCCGCAACAACAAATCTGAGAAAATCGTGCTCAAAGAACCCTGTGTTTCTCTCAATACATGCCAAATTTTGGCAAACCATTCTTTTCAAAAGTTAATTGGGTCCGTTTTGGACAAAACCCATGTTCCGGATTTTCCAGATTCTTCTTCATTCGCTCAGAATCACAACCGCAAAACTGTCACTTCTTATTCCAGCGAATTTCTGAGTTGGAATATTTCATGATGATTTGGAAATCAAATCTGCAATCTGGAAATTATCTTTGGAGGATAAAATGGTGAGTGATATTAATAAACCATAATTCATTAAATTATGCATAATAGTCATCAATTTATTAAAAATAAAGGAGAATAAATAATATTCATCTATAAGAGCATAAATCATTATAAAATGGATTTATATGATAAATTATAATAAAAGAAATAATAAAGAAGAGTGAAAATGGATGAAATAAGTGTTAAGAAGTGGTCGTATTCACAGCCCAACAATAACCTTAGAGGCTTCTCTCTCTCCTCCACACGTGTGAAATTGGGTGTGCAATTTCAGACTGTTTTTAGGGCTTTTCTAGTAGCATAGACCAATGTTGACTTGGGTCAACTCTCACTGTTTGACAGAAATTTGAAGGCAGAAAATATGATCTAGGAAGGCCACAAATAGAGGAACATAAATTGAGGTCAAATGTTGACGTCGACCCCAATATTTACTGATGTTTTCACTGTTTTGACAGCAAAGTTTGACCTATGCGTTGATGAGTTTGTGTGGATTGTTTTGGGCTAAGTATGAATTTTATCGAAGGGCTAATTTGACCAATTTTGACTAAGCTTGATTGGAGGTTGAAGGAATGGTTTGACCAACAAATACTTTGCTGGATAGGGCATGCTGTTGACTTTTGTAAAGGATATTTTAACTCTCTTTGTTGAATAAGAAGAATTAAAAATAATATTTTTCTCTTATCTTTGCTTGTATTATATCAATTTATTTTATGTTTTATCAGAATTTACTTTTAATGGTTATGTGATTGCACATCTGAAATTGAATTGGACTAACAAGGAAGATTGAGGATTGAAGTAAAGATAGAACATACCAGGGCTAACTAAAATTAACAGAAGAGCACATATCTAACAGTGGAAACTCTCTAGAGCTATTCAATATATATGTTCGAGCCTTTTGTATCAATATGTATCAAGTCAAATTGAGGAACCCCTAAACAAAAGAAGGATTTGAAGAAATCAAATTATAAAGAGTGAAATTTGATTGATGTAACAAGCGTAATGTGGCCGAAGCATGCACAGTGCATACCCACACCAGGGGTACACATACTCACACTTCGTCAAGACCTAGAAGCACCTGTTGTTCCCCTAGGTGTAGGACAACACAACCAGTCTAAGGTCCATAGCTAGAAAATCCCTCAACCAGATTAGGGTTGTTCCCTCGCGACACAATTTAGGGTGTGTTACTGATCGTAAGGGCATATCAATTATCGTGTGCATCAAACTAGTTTCTTTGGTAATCATTGACCACCTTAATTTAATAAACTTATGCATTTGATAGTTTGTTGTATGTGAATTTGAGGGTCATGTGTAGCTAACCCTATAGGATGAGTGAAGAAGTTATTATACCATATGTTCCTATGTGTGAATGAGAATCCTTTGTAAATGTGCCTAAATAATATTGTGTGTAGATTAGTGGTTCCATACTGTATGTATTAATTTTTCTTTTGAGAAACATAATAGGGAACTGCATGTGACAAGGTTATCATGGGCCCAACAACTTTACATGAAGTCAAAGACTAGCTCCAAAAAATAAAATTTAAATTTTGAATTAAATTTTTTATCATATAATTCACATTTTAGTTTTAAATTTTATGTTTCTAAGTTTAGTTATATACAAGTGACACTTCTGCCAAATCAGTGGTATATTAATTGAGCCCAAGCGAAACCATGCAAAATACCTTGATTTAAACCTCATTGGACTTCAACCCTATTCGAGATGAAATGCCCAATTTTGATAGGGGTATCCAAATTTTTATTAGTTGTGTCAAAGAGAACAAGGCTCTTATCGCGTTATATCTAACAAAATAATTTCTCCCTATCAAGAAAAATCATGCAGTGACACCCATGCACATTGGCTACATAGCAAGGCATCGATAGGTGACCATCACAAAAGAAGAAATGGTCAATATTTGAAAATAATGTATAAATGATAACATGTAATTTTTTTGCGTATTTTAAATATTCTCTCCAAAAATTAGTTGGAATGGAAAACATATAATTATCACCTCCAAAATGAATCTTGTTCTTTTGTTTCTTTGAAAATCCTATTTTAGTTTTAGTTTAAAAAAAAAAATACATTATCCCATTCACCTTGCTACAAGACTACCTAATGTGCAATCTTAAAATTGAAAAATATGGATTCATCAAACCATGTCAACGATTTTGTAATAGTTAGAGGCAATCGTGAAATAAATTGCTTGTTTACAACAACCAATAAAAGGGATTAAAAACAGGGATATAAAACAAGACAGGAAAATGAATGAGGTGAGAAATGTTCATAACTGAAACTATTTTGAAATGTAGGAAATGATAATGTATCCACATATTTCCCATTTATTTAGTTTCTTTATGTTTTTTTTTTTCAATAATGATGGAGAATGATGACACAACCTTTTGATGAAAATTGTTACAGGTCAATTTGGGAATCACTTTCGAAACTTAGATCAGTACAAATTAGGGTCTATCATACTCTAAATCAGTTGCTACTTGCCTTAAACAAGTCATCCCATTGTTGGTTTTTATCCATGAAAGATTCACTACTTGAAGTCCAGATAAAATTCTCCATTGATCCACCAACGCATCCCTACAGTGTAGTATGTGCTTTGCAGAGAACTTACTCCAATGCAAAGCAGCGTTGTAAAGCACCTAGGCCCACTTAATGGTGTGTTGGTTGACTGGAAGCAAATTGTTCAAAGGATTTTGGGAATATTCCCACTTTCCAGTGGCTTCTAGAAGTGTTTCAAGCTATCGTGCTATTTGATAACCTCGAATATGAACACCATGGAGCCATTAGATCACTTATCCTTTTATCCCATTGAACAAGGAAAAAACCTCGACCATTTATGGAAAATAAATTCAATGACCAATTAATTCCAAAATACCTTCATTTCTTATAAATTGAGCACTAATTATAGTGCAAAATGGGAGCAAGAGTTTGAATTTGTATATTTATGATGGTGAGATTATAGCTCTTTGAGGTATTGTTTGCAAGTAATGTTATGCTATTGGAGTAATGTTGTTGATGTGATCATGATAGGATTGAAGCTGGAGAGAGTTGACATCGAATCGATCCAACTGGTTGTAACTTTTCCTTCTATCGTATAACAAAGAGATTTGTTACTTCCCTAATACATGTGTTCATGTTTGTATATATGTATTTTGAAATGCAATAGATTCAGTTTGATTAAGATGAATAGATCATATGCATTTATGTTGTTTTCTATATTTTGTTAGTAATTGCAGGTACCAATCAAATGAGTTCAATTCAATTTGGAGCGATGGAAGTGAAAAAAGGGAGACGAACAATAGCAAAGGATCACAAGTATTTGAAATGCAATCGATTCAGTTTGATTAATATGAATAGATCATATTCCTTTATGGTGTTTTCTATATTTTGTTAGTAATTGTAGGTACCAATCAAATGAGTTCAATTAAATTGGGAGCGACGGAAGTGACAAAAGGGAGACAAACAATAGCGAAGGATCACAAGTAGGTGTTCTTATCTCATCTTTTTATCTTAAGGAAAAGGTCAACTCTCTTTCATTTGTTGTTCAAGTGTTTCCACCAAACTTAGGGAAACTTCTCTATGCATAGGTTTGATTTCTATAAAACAAATTGGTGACTCCACTGGGGAACGATTGATCATCCTTCGTGGTTTTATCCTTGTTGTTTAGCCTCTAGTAGACTTTAATTTCTTAATTACAATCATTTTAATGTGTTTTGGTGAAAGAAGCGTGTTTTCTTGCCTATTTTTGAGATTCCTCTCACATTAATGCATTGTTGGTCTTGACATAGTGCTCTGCAAAGCACTGTTGGCTTAGATACAGTGCTCTACAATCCACTGTCTCCCACTCAAGGGTGCATTTCTCCTGTGACCAACCAAAATTCATCATATTTTGGTCTTTTCCCATCCAATTCAGTGTCTTGTTTCCTGAGTTTTCAAGTGTTTGATTGCCTCTAGAGTCAATATTATTTCTATTATACTTGCTCAATTTGGATTTTTATTTGTTGAATGTTTCTTCCTGTTTTGTTTATCATTGTTGAAATAGCTCCAAAGTTTAAAGTATAAATTTGATCAGTTCTTTATTTTCAAAAAGAGTAATTGTCGTACTAGTCTTAGTTTATCTAGAAAGTATTGAATGATTTTTTTTTTCATCTTAGTTTATTTTTCGTTCATTCACGCTTAAAAGAAATAAAAAAGAAAAACATGCATTTGCATATAGGGTTTGTGAGTTTTGAATAGGAATACTTAGGGAATTTTCATTTAGATGTGCTCATTGCTAATTTCTTATGATATGATTGATCTATCCGTTGTAACTAAGGTTTTCATTGTTGAAATTGAATCAAAATGAATGATTATCATCTTAGTTGCATTCTAGGAATTTCAGATAAATCACGCAATGAGCTTGAAAGGGAAAATTTTAAGCAAGATAAACTAAAAATTTATCTCAATTAACCCAAGGGAGCATTGTCACTTAACAATACCATTTATAGGTATAGGCTAGAGACATGTTCCAGTGTTGTAAAACATAGCAGCTGTCATTAATTTTCTATGAGACATTTTTATTGTGATACCTCATCCCATCTACGTAAGTATATTAGAGCTCATCCACGTACCTTTAGTATATCGGGCAGTGTTCTAGTATGAAAAGTATAATGGGGTGCTCTCAATGTCCGGTTTCACATTAGGCAATGCTAATACAGATTGGGCCTCCAAGTATCATCAAGTATATTTGGGAGGACAACATTAGGTTCCTTTCCATCCATAGGTAACCCCATTGGCCACCTTGTACACTATGATGCACCGAACACAACATTCGAGGAGATTTATTGTACATACATAAGTCCTTAGTTTTCTAGTTCACAGTTTCTTGGTAATCCTTTTGACTAGCATTACCCTCTTTTTTTTTTTGTAATAAAATCAATCAAAAATCATGGGAGAAGATCAACCATTTCCCCATCGTTCGTGTGGGACAAAAAATAATCCACCTTTACCACCAGGATCTACACCTAGTCAGCAGAGGCGAGCTCTTCCTACTGAGTCCAGTACCCCAGGAACCTTTGGTGCTTCATCTTCATCTAATTTTCCAGAGTCATTTGATCGTTTGAGTATCAAGTCTCAAGTCATTTTAGTCGATCCCGGTTTATCTGCTATCGTCGAGACGGAACCCTCAAGGTTACCTAAGGACACTGAAGTTGAATCGAGTGAAATGGTAAATCTATAACCCCAAGTTGTTCAACCAGAAGTTGATCCAGAAACTATTGTTATTTTACCAGAACATCTTGATCCTAACGTTGAACAACAAGAATTTTCTCCCGTGTTGAAAGATGATCAACCAATTTATTTTCAATCATCTATAACTATTGAGTCTTCCTCTTTATCGCAGATTATACCGCCTGAAATTTATATTGGCCCTGATGGTGAAGTACTTCCACCTACTTTGATTTCAATTGAGGAATAACCTCGTGAAAATACAACCACTTCAACTACAACTAATTTTGGGTCAGGGCTTCATCTTTATCCCACTTTTCCTCATTTGACCCACATTGATCTTGTTGATCCTGCTCATTCTTAATTTCACGTATATCCTTTAGGGTATTTACTGGATAAGACAACATCCCAGACTGTACCATCTATTACATCTGCGACAACATCTACTATTGCTACCTCTTCGGTGTTTTCTATGACACTTGAGTCTTATCTTTATGGTGGTTCATCCATCCCAAGGGGTTATCAATATTTAAATGGAACCTACTCTGGTGGCTCCTCTAGTCTATGGAATTACCCCATGTTTCCATCTGGAATTTTATCTGGTTCCTCTCTTACGAGTAATGAATGACCTGATCCTCTATTTACATCTTCAGCTCAATATCTGATTACTATCCATCTTATCTAGTTTCCACTAGACTCCCATCATATGAAGGTTAGTATGCTCCATATCCTTATACTCCATATGATAGGGGGGAACCCTTGTTTACCCCATATGGGAGTACTCCTTATTTTTTAGATGAATCCTTTGCTAGAATGCATGTTTGTCAATGGTAGCCTACCTCGCTTGTTCAACCACAAACAGTTGTGTACCAATATCAACCAGTTCATCCTGTTCCATCCATACCTACTACGCCTATTATTACTACCTTGGCCATAGCTCAAAGTTCTCATGCAGGTCCTTCAACCGTTAACCCTCAATATTCGGCTTTATAGACTTTGTCTTCCCAGACTAGTTTACAACAACTGTCTGTATCGGGAATTTCAGAACCACGGTCTAGTTTATCTTTGTATGGAACAGGTTTCTACTAGTCCCATCTATTCACAACCTGGTCTAACCTATCCTGGAAGGCAACAAACGTATTTTCAAATTCCATGGCAGCCACAACAACAATTCCAGTAGTATCAAACCTATTCTAGACTTGGTCAAAAATCCTATGCTGGGTTTGGTTAGTAAAAAACTTATCCAGTTTTTGGTCAAGAGGCCTATTAGGGGTTTGGTTAAAAAAATTAACCCTATCAGGGTTACCAGGAGTAGATTACTTATACTGGTGCACAAAAACATATTTCCCATGCAATTACATCTAACCTTGGCTATGCTCAACCCAATCTAAATAGATAGTTTTCATTTGTTGCAGTACTAGAGTTACCTGATTTAAACTGGCTCAATAATGATCCCATTCATTATTTACCTTGGTGGTCAGTGATTCCTCTTAAATTACCCTCTGATATTCCCAAATTCAATGGAAACTTTGGATAAGATTAAACTACACACGTTATGACTGATCATTTACAGTGTTCCTCAAACTCCTTGAATGATGATTCCGTTAGACTCGATATTTTTCCAGCGAATGCTCACCGGTCCAGCTGCAAAGTGATATATTGAATTACCAAGATCTTATTTTGATAACTTCACCGCTTTGGCCACTACTTTTCTAACCCACTTCCATCTACACAGTATATATGAAACTGGAACGAAAATTTTGACCAACTTTAAACAAACGAATACTACTCACATATCAGATCACATTCATGGGTGGCGTTTTTGTCGTCGAATGGTTAAAACCTTTGTTCTGGATCAGCTTTTAGCTGACTAGTTTATAATGTTCTTGTTTCCATCTATCACTAAGAACGTGTCCAAAGGTGGTGTTTTCACTTTAGAGAAATTAATTTCTCGTTCCCAGTATTTGGATTTGATTTATATTCAGTCTGACACACTCTATGAAAATATTTTGAATGCACCATGAAATTTTTTTACTATTCCTCCTCCTCCATCTGATAAGGACTTGCATGCCAGCGATGGTGTGATTGGTTCTCCCAGCACCCATCCAACAAGTTGACTATCTTTTTCCACACTTGATGTGTCCAATTAAATGCTTGCTATATCTGATCCTACATCTTCTTCTGAAATATATTTCGTGTCATATGAGAAGGAGAAAAGTGACAAGAAAATCAGAAGTAAGAAGAAAGGGGAAGATAAGAGAAAACAAAATTGACCCCAGTAGGAAAAATCATCTGATCCACCTCATACTTCTCGGAAACCTCCTTACCCTTGTTTGATATGTAATGAGGAAAATTTTACGCGAGACCATCCTCACTACTCAGAAGTCTCGAAACTTCTTAAGACTTCTCCGAAATTTGTAGTGTTGACAAACCCTTTTCCGTACTCGAAAACATATATGGTTGCTACGGATCCTGCTTCTAGTTCACAAGTGCTTATGTTATCCGCCACTAAGCACAAAATTTATGTTTTGGTATCCTCTTGGTAAATATTATGGAAATCCTCTTTTGTCATCAAATGGTCAGGCTATAGATCAATCTACTACTTCAACTTTGAATTTGTCTGATTCAATTCTGCCACCTATTATTCCCGAGTTAACAATAAAACTTCCAACAGGAGTTGTTCATAAATAGACTTTCAACCCTCAAGCTCATGCAACTCAAAATTATAACATAGTCAAAGATCTAGCAAAGTCACCTTTTTCTATGTCAACGCTTAAGGTTCCTCAGAATTGTCCTTTCCAAAATCATGCTTTGTTATCGGCGATTGGTGGAATCCATCCAACAAACTCTAATAATTTAGTCTTTAACCATGTGAGCTATGTGCCACAATTGCTAGCACATTTAGCATTTTTTATTCAAGAAAATGTCCTAAATTGCCTCATTCATCGGACTATTATTGATGAAGGTGGATCTACTTGTATCATGTCTATGAGTTGTTGGAAGTCACTTGGCTCACCATCTTTATCACAATCACCTATGACGTTGAAATATTTTAACTGTCGTACATAGAAGTTTTATGGAATTCTCAGTAACATGCAAGTCGAACTAAGGGGGGGGGGGGGGGGGATGTTACTATTGAATTTGAGGTCATTGATAGACCCCTTGACTACAATATCTTACTAGGAAGACTATGGGTTTACGGTATGGATGCAGTTGTATCTACTTACTATTGCATGGTATCCTTCCCCCATAAGGTTGGGATCACTATCATCGATCACTCACCTTCTTCACCTATGGTTCCGAGGAAACTCGAAGTGTCCCATTCATTCATAGACCCTTGCCATCTCTTCAAAATATTGGTAGACGATTCTTTAAGGATTCTTTCCTAATGGGCACCTTTTTGTTACCGTTTCCTGCGACATCGGCGAAAATCACAAATATAGAAACTTACTATATGATATCTTCCACTTCATATGATTTATGGAAGGTTATCAATTTTTTTGAATAGATAGGTTGTGTGTAACTATGTCACTAAGTCCAATCAATCTCCCACAACAATCAATATTTTTGTCTTGTGTGACCAATCCTGATCCTTTGTCGCCGACTGTTTGGATGGATCATTCATTGGATCAGGGTACTTATTTTAACCATTTTTCACCTATATTCTCAACTTATGAGAGCATTATGGAATCAATGATGTCAGAAGAAGAAGCATGGGTAGATTTTCATCACTGACCCCATCTTCCAAATTACATTGAAGATAGTCTAACTGAACTATATCACCCTACTGTTAGAAAATTATATATTAAAGAGAAATGAAACACATAAAATATACCGAAAACACAAACACAAAAAACACATAAAACTAGAGAGACAGAGAGATACATGTTTCACCAATTTTGGCCTACGTCCACCCCGAACAGCTAGTGCTTCCTTTCTATTATCCAGCAAAATGAAGAGACACAACCTACAGCAGATCTGTTGTAATATCATCTTTTCTCTCTCAAAATATCCTTATATGTTTCTCGCTCTAAGAATACACATGAAATACACAACCTCAATACAATACCCTCATACAAAGTGAGGGGTTTCCTTTTAGGGAAAAAAACCCTAAACTAAACATAACTTCTACCGTTAGATCATCCGCGTAATGAATGACCCAGATTGAATAGAAATTACTATAATTTTACGAGGAAATTTTACATTTGTTTTTAGCTTTGGGGGAACTTCCCCCAAAACCCCTGGCCAGGGGGGGGGGCTCCATAAAGTCGCAGCTACCCCCCGCCTAGACCCCCCAGGAAGCATTTAATTATGGGCAGCGTTGCCGCCGCATTAAGGTATAGGGGTCCAATGTTGTGATACAAAATAAACAAGATAATCAGTCTCCACAAAACACCTACAATCATTTATTTCTCAACAAATTTCATTTCTATCCATGCCATTGATTATGATTGAAATCCATCAAATATGGAAGAAACGATTTCTATCAATATTTTCACCAAACTTAGTGTAGTAGAAAAAATTCATGTCAGTACATCTTTTTCTGCATCTGAACTTAACACTTACCGCTCTCTTTTCCATGAATTTTGTGATTTATTAGCTTAGTCATATGAGGAAATGCCATGCATCAACTCTTGTATCGTTAAACACAGGATTAAAATGTACCCTGATGTCAAACTGGTATGACAATTCCTGCGTCTTGTTCATCCTAAGAAGGTTGTTGCCATTAAAGAAGAGGTTGAAAAAATTTTGCGTGCTGGTTTTATTTACCCTATTTCACTTACTAATTGGGTTTCCAAAAATTTTCATGTCTTGAAGAAACAAGGGACAATTAGAGTTTTCATTGATTATTGGGATGTTAATCATGCTTGTCTGAAAGAAAACTATCTCGCTTCCTTTATCGACCAAATCATTGATGAATGTGTTGGATATGAAATAGTTTTCTTCATGGATGGTTTCTCTAGTTACAATCAAATCAATATTCGTCGAGAGGACCAATATAAAACAACTTTTATCTGTCCCTAGGGCACATTTTATGATTGAAAAATCCCTTTTGGTTTAAAGAATGTTGGGGAAACCTTTCAAAGGGAAACGAATTATGCTTTCCATGACATCAAACACATTTTTCAACCTTATCTGGATGACTTACTCTCCCATTCATGGAAACAGCCTGACCACCCGGTACATTTGAGAGCCATATTTTTACGATGTCCTCACTACAAAATATGCCTCAATCCACAAAAATGTGGTTTTGTGTCAGTTCTGGTCATTTTCTTGCTTTCGTTGTGTTGAAATATGGAATTCGACTTAATCCTTTAAATGTCTATGCCATTCTAGATAGTACTGCACCTTCCAACCTACTTACGTTACAAAGACTCCAAGGGAAGGCTAACTTTCTAGGGAGATTAATTCTCAACTATGCCGAAATGGGTAAAGGATTTACTCTACTCTTCAAAATGGGGATTGCATTCCATTGGGCTGAGATTGTGCAAGCTTATTTTGGTTTTCTTAAAGATACCTTGATCTGAGCATCATTAATGTATCCCCCAAGTTATCAGAATGATTATTTCCTATATCTTGCCACTACAGATAAAACCATCACCATGGTTTTAGTCCAGGAAGATGGGATTGAAAATTCGATCTATTATTTGAGTCATAATATTAATGATACAGAAGTTAAGTACACTTATGTTGAGAAGATCTCTTTGGCAGTCGTTCAAGCTGTACAAATATTTCGCCACTATATCTTGCTCTCGAAGACCATTGTCATTTCAGATTGCAATCCTATGACATAGATTCTATCACGTCAATTTCTTGGGGGGAAATAATCAACATGGATAGTCATTTTGAAATAATTTGATTTGGAATTCATCAAATCCAAATCAAAGAAGTATCTGGTTTTCGCTGAGCTAATCTGTGACCTCCCCTCGAGTAGCACTAAGTCTACATCGGAACCATACATTCTGGATGAGTCATTTTTTCTGATTGAGTCATATGGCCCATGGTATGGAGATTTTCTAATCTATCTCCAGACCCAAACATTCTAATCCAATAGCTCTCGCTTGCAATAGTGACGTATTCGATACCAATCCAAATATTATTTGATCATCGACGATACACTTTATCATTGTGGTGTCGATGTTATTTTATGTAGGTGCCTCATTCATGAGGAGCCCAAGAAAGTTTTAAATTATTTCGAAACTGATACCTGTGGTGGAAATTTGTATGGTTTTTATACTGCACAGAAGATTCTCCACACTGGTTACTTATGGCATACCATATTTCAGGATTGCACGGTCACTATTTGTCATTCTTGCCAAATATTTCATTGTAAAACCAATGTGCCTCCAGCGTCTATGCATCGTGTCATTGATGTGGGACAATTTTCCAAATGAAGCATTGAATTCAGTCATGTAACCCTCGCTCGGCCGAGGGGCATGGCTATATTATTGTCACCATTGACTATTTTACCAAGTGGGTCGAGGCGATGCCTAAATTTAACAACACAGGTAAGAAAACTACATTTTTTTTCTTTAACCATGTGGTTAGTCGGCTTGGTGTGTTACAAGACATAGTTACAAATAATGGAAAGAACTTTCACAACTACATGATGACTAAGTTGACTGCCAAGTTAGGACTGTCACATGATAGTTCTACCCCTTATTATCCACAAGCTAATGGAAGATTTGAAGCTATCAACAAAATTCTTAAGTGTGTGCTTCAATGAATGATTCGGGTTTGTAAATGAAACTGGAATTTAATCTTGTACTAAGCTTTGTGGGCTCACCAAACCTTGGTGAGAAACACAAACGTATTTACTCCCTTTTAGCTGATTTATGGTCTGGAAGCTATCTTACTGATTCAATGTGAAATTTCATTGTTGAAACTCGCAATTAAAATGCTACCTAACAGTTATGATGAAGAGGCACATCTTTTAGATCTCATCCATCTAGATGAAACACGTCGTGAAGCGGCATTGGCCAACGAAGCACATAGGAGATGAATCAAGGTGCAATATGACCACAATGTAAAGCTTCACAACTTCTTGAAAGGAGACCTCGCCTTTCTTTATGATCAGGAAGCCAATAAGATAGGAAAGGGAAAATTCGAACCATTATGGCATGGCCCATTTATTTTCAATTTTATTCTGTCAAAGGGTGCCTATGAGTTGGTATATTATAATGGGATTCTATCATCATAGCCTCGAAATGGGTTGTATCTTAAACGTTACTATGCTTGATTCAGTGTAGTAAACATTGTATGATATTTTTATATGCATTGGTTGCGTGTGTGTCATAGTCTGTCTTTTAATATTTTTCATGTGGTTATTAATCCGATTTGAACTTTTTTGCAGATGCTAGAATCTTCGAAACCTTTTGTTGGTTATGCCGATGGTGCTAGTCATAGTACACATAATATATCTTCTGCAGCATGGCCCATCTTTGCTCCAAGTGGTTAGTTAGTGAGTTTCCAAGGTATTTGTATCGGTCAATCCACCAACAATATCGTTGAGTATAGCACATTGATCAAACTTATCTATCATTCCATTTCACTTGGCATTCCTTATGTCATCATTAGGTTGGAATCACAACTTGTCATACTACAACTTACTAGTGTTTATACCATCCGAATACAGCTATTCATTGCATCTCCTTAGAGTTCATTTTTTGGAAAGAAATTTTGTTTACATCAAATATCAACACATTTCCAGAAAGTTTAACACTTTAACTGATTCTTTAGTGAATTACATTTTAAAAATACATTTTAAACATATGTGAAAACATATTTTCAATTCACATCACACAATCAAATAGGATTTCACATAAAAATAGGAAAAAACTAAAATTAAAAGAGATAGATAATCGAGATTTTTACAAAAAATTGTGTCTGAGACACGTTTGTCACATGACTTCAAAATTTATTCAGACATATCATATCCTAAGTAGATCTAGTGGAGCTCATGATAGTAGGTCGCTGCTTCAGCTATCATGCACAATATCCTCATCCATCAGCTAGGCACACCAATAGTATGGCATTGCAGCCTTATCGCTAACTCCTCGATCTCGATATCCAGTATTTCAAGAGTTAGCCCCTCTACATGTTATTGTAACTTAGCTAGACTCTCAGTCAAATCCAAATCTCGAAGGACTACTCTGCCGATGGTCCTCTCTGCTGGTTCATACGCCTACTGTGGACGACTCACTGGTCGAAAACTACCCACATATGCATACATAAAAAATCTTTAGTTTAGTCTTGGAAACATCAAAAACACAAAAATATGTAAAAAAACCAGAAAGCAAAAAACATTGTCAAATAATTTTACCTATAGCACCCCATTGAAGGCCTGTTGGTAACATCAAATATGGGTCTCTACGAAAATCCACCCCTGCATATGGATTCTCTTATATGACGGTATGTTGTCATAGGAGCTAGGTAAAGAATGTAGTATAGAATGAGATCGATGACTGGTCAACATTTCTAGCCATCAACTATACCCACCACTGCATCTGCGGATCCCTAGGACCAACTACACCCAGTGTTACATGATTTGGCTGCATCAATGGGATTTTTCCCACACTAAAAGAGATAAGGATCGATCCATAGGTAAAATTATTCTTCCTACAACATTTCTCTTTGGTCATTTTTTATTTCATCTAAGAGAGTATTTCTTTAGCCCAGTTGAACACTGTCGGCTTGAGACACTCAAGTGCATACTACATGTATCATCTATTCACAACATGAAGTGTCACACTACTAGCCAAATTTACGATGGTGAAAAGGATCATTCGCAAAGGAATATTGCACACATTCCTAATATTTATGTTTCCATCCTTGCTAGGCTTTGTACCTAGTCGAAAAACTGCCGAATGTAATCCTTCAATGTCTCACCTCCACGGATAGAACCCAGAAGGGAAATGGAGGCACCACGTCTCGAATAACCTATCAGAAAGTAAATATCATCGACCAATATTGGGAGAACTTTGTCCCCAATGTGAAATTCCCGTTGTGCCAGATCCCATGAGAGAATCAAGAAATGCAATAGTTCCAAATATTTCATCATGCCTGATAGTTTAATGTAGTTGAGTAACCCACATTCTCTGAGGGCTCTCACAGTGAGAGGATCATTCATGGAAACCATATCCTTTTCCTCATGTTCTCTTTCTTGCCATGTAATTGACATTTTGATCTGATCAAAGCCTGAAATCAAAGCATAAGCTTATTTAGGATCCATTTCATGCAAAAAACTGAATATATTTTGTTCATAAAACACAAAGAAAATTTCTCAGTTGTGCTCAACACACCCATGTTCCCTAGATAGAGCATTGCAGAGCACCTGGGCTTCATTTCAATTCCTCTGGAACATAGCTTTTGACATTCAGAGGTGCGTTGGTCCTAGGGAGTTATATATTTACCCTAGCAGCCACAAAACCCTAATTTGTTTTCCTAAAATTGTAAAAGAATGATACCAATAGAAAGAGAAATGTTAGATCTCTTGCTTGGTCCTGACACCGCAAGAAATGGTCCACAAAATCTGTCGCAATCAACTGCTGAAGTTCGAGGGAAAAACTATCTCAGAGCACTCAAAAACTGAATGGTAAATGTGAAATGGTAAAATGACATGGTAAATTCTTATTTAAATAGTCTTTTCAATTTTTTAATGCATATTTAATGAATCTAATATATTTTTTACCTATTTTTTACTATTAAACATCTATGTTTAACTAGTTTGGTGGTTCTTTGAACAGGTTTACAACTAGTATAGTGAAGTTGACATGCATGATCTTAAAATAAAGTTTGACCACACAACACACTTTTATCTATATTTCGAGCTCTGTTAAACATCGAAAAACAAACCCCCCTGGAGTCCTTTTTCAACTCTTTTAAGACTACCAAAACATTAAAATATTACCGAGCACTTATCCTTTTGAGCTCTTAAAAGGAACTAAAATGACATCTACTCAATATAAGTTTAACCCTCTTCTCGACTGGGATATATTATTTACAGAAAAGGAATGCCCTAGTCGAACATGGCTAGGAGGTTCTCTCAGGTATTATTTTACGCTTTTTTGGACCTAACAGACAAATTTATGAAAAAAAACTTGTGGAGTTTTCTTTTCGTCCCTTTTTCAAACTCTCTAAGCATGAAAAAGGATTGAGTTTTCATTGTCGTTAGACTCATTAAAACATCAAATAGCGACAGAATTTTCCATCAAGACAAGATCAAGTTTTAGTTTTGCTAGACTCATTAAAACATCATATAGCAATGGATTCACCCAAAGGGTGGAGTTATAATTCAAGCATATGTTTTCCTCCTCAGTCTTGATAAAAATGAAAGAGGTATTGGTTAGCAATGACCGGGGAAAATTCTAGAGCGATAAATCAGTTTATGGTAGCAAGTTTCTCTTGAACATGACACTCATTCACTTCATCTTCTTAGTTGTTGTGTTGGGTTATCTTCTTGATGGTCTATCACACCATCCACCACTTTGGTTTTTGGTCAATGTTGCCAACTAATTCAGTGTTGCCAATATGTTCAAGAGAAGTCACTCATTCATGCCTCATCCTTTGCAATACTCATAAACCTTCATTTCATGACTGCCATCCATGAACATTGCTTCATCAGTTACATTATGTCTCTAAAATTATTACTCCCGTTTCATATCGTTGATGGGGGATACATCAAGGCCCTCCTATGATGAGTAATTTCTTGTCAACATCAACTCATTATCAAGGAAGTTGACTTAGAAACACCCTTCATGTACCTTGAAGCTTGCACACATCAATGGCAAGTTTCTCGGTTCTAGCGAAAGGTTGACATAACTTGCCTTCAACTGAAAGAATTTTTATGGTGTTCGACATCAAATAATCTATTTAGACCATGGAGACTGTACTGCAGTACCTTGAGATACATTATCACAATCACTGGTTTCTCTCACGTATGTTAATGACTTACATCATTGGATATTAATCAGAAAGTGTCTTCCCATGTTCGACTTCAGATAACATGTATGCATGGTTAGACTCGTACTTGACTAATCGAGTTAACAAAGATAGAAGATCCCAGATCTAGTTTCATCCATATGAGTTGCATTTTAGGAGTAGTACCACATCATCCGTACGATGGCTTTACACAGATGGTCATCCTATCATGGGTCTATATCTGTAGATGACTTTCTAATCTATATACACGTTATGATAGTTTATATGCTGAGTGTGGCTATGCCTCCCCCAACAATTCATGTCCCAAATTAAAAATATATCATGTTGTAATGTATTGTAATTGATGTAGGTCACTGTCCACTTCAGATCTTACTCATCACATCATAAAACATATCTTTCAACATTATCATTTTTTGACTTCATACTTTAGGGGGCAACTGTTACAGGTCCATTTGGGCATATTTCGACAAAAAGGAAATAGTTAAGAATAGATTAGTCTAGTGTAGAGTTAGGTAACATGTGTTTTTTTACTATGTAAATTTCTAACTTATAATCCGACAGTCACGATTTGTAGTGATCCGACGGTTCTCTCTCTCCTCGATATCAACGACACTTGATCCGTGGCTTAGCACCCGATTGGTCCATGATCTCTATTTAAAGAACATGGAGGGTCATTTTTCCGGTAACCGTTTATGAGATAAAAATATGGAACTTGTCTTTTTATATTAATAAATTTCCTGAAGTGGTCGCGTTGGCTCAAGTCGTGGACTGTTTCCCTCTTCGAGGGTTTTAACCATGTGATAATACTGGTGTACTGATTTGTGATCTATTTGTGAGTGGTGACCTTTGGTTTTTCGTCTAAGGAACTTACCCTGTAAATTCCTACATGGTATCAGAGATATTTTGAGGGTCGCATTCGTTTTTTATTCAAATCCGAAGCCGGTTTGATTGCATGCGACTCGCGTTTTCTAGATCTATTATTTCTGAACATTTTTAGGCTTGGAGAATTGCTTTGTTGTGTCTAAGGCATCTGTTATAGTGAGGAAATGCTTTCGTTTCATGTGAAAAGGTTTCCAGTTGCCTAATTTATGTCAGTTTAGATCTGGAGGTATAAAGTATCTGTTTTGTAGTTATATTTGTTAATAGTTCTACTTATTTCGGTTTCCTTTGTTTTTTGATTTTTAGTTTTTATTTATTTGCTGGATATATACCCTCTTCTCTGTGTATGCTCTTTTCTCTATGTTTTTTGCGATCTTCAAAAATCAGAAACAGGAAGAAGGGATTTTTTTTCTATGTATTCTCTTTCCCCGCGTCTTTGTACGATCTCGAGAAATCAGAAATAGTGAAAAAATTGATAGTTTCCAGTAAGGCTAACCGAAAATATAACGTTTTTATGTGAGGCTTTCATTTCATTTTTTTTGGCTCGGATTTTTGTGTTTTTTTTGCAGGAAAACGCACGCACACCGAAGACTAAAAAAAAACCTGTTCCCATAACTATCCAGAATCTACAACTCAGTTTTTATCAAAAAGGCATAATTTCTTCATCTGGAATCTGTTTTTCAAGCCATTTTTTTTAATAAGCCTAATTTTTTGAGATATTTCCATTGATGCAGTTAGTTTCAACTTTTTTCAGCTTCAGTTATTAAAAAAAATGGAAAGTGCATGCCCAATTATTCTTAACATCACCAATTATTTCCAATGGCTACCTCACATGGTAGATATACTTATAAGTAAAGGGCTTTATAGAATAGCCACATGATGAGAAACTAAACCTTCTTATGATGATAAAGTCGCTAAATTGGAAAATAAATAAGATCAAGCATGAGGGTTGATAGGAATGTCCATTTCTCAAGATCTTTGATTTCATATCCTTGACATTGACACCCCTCATGAAGCCTTGGAAAAGCTAAATATTTTATTTGGGATTAAAAATCAAATCCGGGCCCACCAGCTTGAAAAGGAGTTGCTTACTTTGGTCCCCAATAATTTCTCCCCTATTGAAGATTTTTTGTCCAAATTAAAGACCCTTAGACTTCTTTTAGAAGGTTCTAAGGTCAAAAAGGAAGATGGTAGCCTCATCTATTGCATTATTTCTAGGCTTGGCCCTGCATACTCTGTATTTGTTTCTACCTTCCATTCCACTATAGAAGCCATCATTTCTTCAGGAACCTCCTACAAGAACCCCTATTTTGATGCCTTTTGTGATTCTTTGATAAGAGAACGAAAAAAAATCTTACGCCTTGGTCTTATCACTTCTGGAAACACTTCTAAGAAATCCTTAGCAGCCCAACATCAATCGTATCAAAGGAATCGCAATGAGTAGTATCCTAAAAAGTATGATTCGAAACCAAACAAGGGTCCTAAGTAATTTCAGCCACAAACTGAAAAAGAAACTCACCAAAATGATAAGGAAAATAAAAAAAAATGGAAGAAGACAGATAGACATTGCAACTTTTGTAATCGTGATGGCCATATAGAGTCCAAATGTTTTAATAAGATGGAAGCCTTAGAAGTAGCAATGAAGAAGCACAACATCGATTTGGAGCACTCTTCACCTTCATCTTCAGGAATGGCACTTTCTGCTTATGGTTGTCAAGATTCAAGATTTGGTCATGCATTAAATTTATCTTCTTCTTCTTAATCTCATGAGTGGCTCATTGATTTTGGAGCTTCTTACCACATGGCTAAAAATACAACCATGTTTTCATCTTTAAATGATTGTAGCACCAAACATATTTATGTTGGTGATGATAGATATCTTAGTGTTGTAGGATATGGAACCATTCATATAGATAATTGTCAGTTTAATGATGTACTATGTGTTCCTACCTTTTCATGCAACCTTCTCTCTATTTATCAGATAACTCATTCAGGTGAAGGGAAAATAGTAGAATTCTCACCTCATGATGTTGTAATCAAGGACCTCAAATATCCTAGAAATATTTTAGCTACTGGCATTGCTGATGATTCTAAAAGGTTGTATAAGTTTGAAAGCTTTGGGTCATCATGTCTTCCCTCCGATTTTGTTGCTCATAATGATGAAATGAGAAGACTTTCACATGAGCGATTTTCTCACTTAAACTATCGCTCTCTTCAAACTCTATGTAAGGAAAATATGGTGATGGTTCTTCCTATGGTATCTTTCCGAGATGGCGTTTTCTCTGGATGTGTACTCGGAAAACATCATCAGGATAGTTTTGACAAATGTGCCTCTTGGCATGCTTTAGCCCCTTTATATCTTTTGCGTAGTGATTTATGTGGTCCACTTCCTATTTTTTCTTTCTCCAGTTTCAGGTACTTCTTAACTTTCATTGATGATTTTTTCACATGCACTTGGGTATACTTCTCAAAACTCAAGAGTGAAGTTTTTACCAAGTTCTTGGCCTTTAAGGCCTTTGTTGAGGAATAATTTGGATATCTAATTCTTAAGTTAAGATCAGAAAATGGAGGGGAATATGTGAACAAAAAAAATTATCAACTTCTGCACTAAGCATGGCATTCAATTGCAACATACTATTCCATATACTCCACAAAAAAATGGTGTAGCTGAAAGGAAGAATCACACCTTAAAAGAAATGGCTAATCGTATGCTGCAATCTAAAGGATTTAGTCTCAATTTTTGGGAAGAAGTAATTAACTGTGCAAATTACATATTAAATCACACTCCCACTAAGGTTTTAAAGAATAAATCTCTAAAAGAAGCTTGGAGCTCAATCAAACCAGATGTAAGCCACTTTTGTGTTTTTGGAACTGATGCTTGGGCCCATATTCTAGATGTGAAACATAAATCATTAGAACCTAAGAGTGAGAAATGCATTTTTGTTGGATATTCTCAAGATGTCAAAGGATATATATTTCTTCAACCAAAATCCAAAAATATAATCATTAGAAGAGATGTAAAATTTGATGAAAATATATCAGCGGGTGTGCCACCTTTTTCCTGTGAGCCTAATTCGGCATATGTGCCACCTCTAGCTCTCTCTTCTATTTTTAATAGCATTCCTTCTAGTTCATATGATGACAGGGAGGATTACAATCCTCCTCCACCTCTTGATGTTATTCCTTTCACTCCACAAATTCCAAGATGGGTCTGCTCTACTCAGGATGCTGCAGGTTCTCTTGCAGGTGACCTTACAAATCGACGACGTACACGTTCTCAGTTTGAAAGAACCTCTTCGTTATTGGCTCAAGTTCCAGAAAATCCTGATCCAGAAACATTTGAAGAAGCCTACGGTAATCTAGATTGGGATGAAGCTATGAATGAAGAATATCATTCCTTATTGGCGAATGATAATTGGGATCTTGTTCCTCTTCCAAAAGGAAGAAAACCTGTCATATGCAGATGGGTTTACAAAACCAATTTTGAACCAGATGGAAAAGTGGATAGACATAAAGCATGTCTTGTCACTAAATTATTTTCACAAGTTGACGGCATTGACTATATTGAAACCTTCTCCCCTATTTCCAAAATGAATTATATCCACTTTGTTCTTTCCTTTGCTGCCTCTTTTAAATGCGAAGTCCATCGGATGGATGTTAAATCCGCCTTCTTACATGGAGATTTGCATGAATAAATCTACATGGAACAACCCCCTAGCTTTATACAAAATTACTCCAGCCTTGTTTTGTCACCTTAGAAAGTCTCTCTATGGTCCTAAACAAGCTCCTCGGGCTTGGTAGGCCAAAATGTATAGATTTATATTAGATAATGGCTTTTCTAGGTGTCATTGTGACAACACTGTCTACACTACGAAAGTGGGTAAGTCCTTCACCATCCTTGTTGTTTATTTTGATGATATTATCCTTCCTGGTAGTGATCCCAACAATATAAACCATGTGAATTCTAGCCTCAAAAATAAGTTTGAAATGACAGACTTAGGACACTTGCATTATTTCATTGGCCATCAAGTCTTGCAATTCGAAGAAGGTATTACCCTCTCTCAGTCCAAGTATGCATGTGATGTTCTACACCACTTGCATATGGAATACTGTAAGCCAACCCCTTCTCCCTTTCAGTCTAGATTCAAGCTTTTAGTCACTTGTACTACCCCTGAAGTTGATGCTACCTTATACTGTCAACTTGTTGGTAAACTTCTATATCTAACCCATACTCATCCTGACCTTTACTTTGTTGTTGGTCTTTTTTCTCAGTTTATGCACCAACTTCATGAAAGTCATTGGGAAGTAGCTAAAAGAATACTTCAATATATTGGAGATACAGTTCAGTTCGGGATTCATTACAGTGTAGGAGCATCTCCATTGTTGATTGGTTTCACTGATTCTGATTGGGCTGGTGACCCTAATGATTGAAAGTCTACTGTAGGATATGTATTCACTATTGGTTGAGGAACTATTACATGTTCTTGTAAGAAAAAAAGTGGCGTCTGTCTTTCTTCAGTAGAAGCAGAATATCGTGGTGCAATTGAAGCCAACAAGAAATCCATGTGTCTTCGTTAGATCTAGTCTGAATTTGGTCTTCATCAGCAGCATCCAAGTACACTTTGGTGTGATAATCAGAGTGCCATTCAGAAATTTAAAGATCCATTTCAACATCAGCATATGAAACACATCTAGATCCACCTACACTTCATCAAAAGGCTCAGTCATGATCGTGTTCTTGAAGTGCAATATTTTCCAACCAATGATAAAGTGACTGATATCAACAAAGGCTCTCACAGAAGCAAAGTTTACCAAACTTCGATCCACACTTGGAGTTCACAAAAGTTATCATTAAGGGGGATAGGCTCTAATGCTTCCTTCCTTCTTCTATTGTGTCAGCTTTGTAAATACTTCAATCCTATCACAATTTGTTCTTAAGGGGGGATGTTAGGATATTTCGACACATAGGAAATAGGTTCCTTTTGTGTCACCTTTGTAGAGCCTTCAATCCTATCCCAAGTTGTTCTTAACGGGGGATGTTAGGATATTCTGACACATAGGAAATAGTTAAGAATAACTTAGTCTAGTGTAGAGTTAGGTAAAGTGTGTTTCTTTACTATGTACATTTGTAACTTATAATCTTACAATCATGATTTGTAGTGATTCGACGGTTCTCTCTCTCCTTGGTATTAACGATGCTCGATCCATCTCTTAACACCCGATTGGTCCATGATCTCTATTTAAAGAGCATGGAGGGTCATTTCTCCGGTAACTATTTATGAGATAAAAATATGTAACTTTTATTTTTATATTAATAAATTGCGTGAAGTGGCCACATTGGCTCAGGCCGTGGATTGTTTCCCTCTTCGAGGGTTTTAACCATGTTATAATACTAGTGTACTGATTTTTGATTTGTTTGTGAGTGGTGACCTTTGGTTTTTGATCTAAGGAACTTACCTTGTAAATTCCTACATCCCAAAACATAGATTAGTACAAATTAGGGTTTATCATAATCTAAATCAGTTTCTACTTGCCTTAAACAATTCAACCCATTGTTGGTTTTGATCCATGAAAATTTCATTGCTTGATGTCCAGCTGAAATGCTCCATTGAGCTGTCAACACACCCCTAGACTACAAAGAGTACTTTGCAGAGCACTTAATCCCATGTAAAGCACCATTGCAAAGCACCTAAGCCCACTTAATGGGAGCGATTTTTCCAAAGGATTCCAGGAATATTCCCACTCTCTAGTGGTTTCTCGAAGTGCTTCCATATATAATGCTATTTTATAACCTCAAATATGAACACCATGGAACCATTAAATCACTTATCATTTTATCCCATTCAACAAGGAAACTTCCTCATCGATTTATCGTAAATCCATTCAATGACCAATTAATTCCAAACTACCCTCATTTCTTATAAATTGAGCACTTATCATAGTGAAAAAGGGGAGCAAGAGTTTCAATTTGTAGACTTATGCTGGTGATATTATAGCTCATTGACATATTTTTTTCAAGTAATGTTATGCTACTGGATTAATGTTGTTGATGTGATGAGGATAGGACTGAAGTTGGAGAGAGTTGACATCAAATCGATCCAACTAGTTGTATCTTTTCCTTCTATCTTATAATAAATAGATTTGTTCCTTTCCTAATACATGTGTTCATGTTTTGTATTTTGAAATGAAAATGATTCAGTTTGATTAATATGAATAAGTCATATGCCTTTATATTGTTTTAAATATTTTTTTAGTAATTTAAGGTACCAATCAAACGAGTTTAATTTGATTAGGAGTGATGGAAGTGACAAAAGGGAGACGAAAATTGGCGAAGGATCACAAGTAGGTGTTCTTATCTTATATATTTGTCTTAAGGAAAATATCAAGTGTATTTCATGTATTTTTATAAGTGCATCTACCACAATTAGGGAAACTTATATATTCGAAGGTTTGATTTCCGTAAAACAACAATAACAAAAAAAAAATGAAAATCAAAGAGTTGGCATACAGAAAATAGAAAAAATGGGGTTTCAAGTAGAGGAGGTAGGGGGAGTGGGTTGTCTTAAACCCCAAGAGAAACTTTGAACTTCATTATTCTCAATGGTTAGGCATATCCACAAAAATACAAAGATGAAGCAGTGGCCCTATATCAATGTTTACATATCCTTGAAGAAAAGGTTTACTCATCACATGTTTTTTTTTTCTCTCTTGATAAATGATTTAACAATTGCTTTATTTAGGCATGAGAAGGGGATAACACAAAAGTGTTGTTAAAATTGGAAACTTGGGCCAAAATCCACGTTGAAAAACTCATATCATGGAGATGATAATTTTATTGGATTCCTTTCTTTGAGAGGTTCGAAATTGATCTAAATATAATCTTATTCATACAAGTAGAAGTATGATTTTGAATTTATTATTCACACATGTGAAAATTGCCAAGGTTGGCCTCAATCAAATATAGGCTTATGAAGCCCAAGAGATGTGTCTACACACCCTCAACCATTTATATACATATGATTTACCTTATCTTGATTTGGACATCATCACTCATCACGTGAGACATCTCTCTCTCCTCTCTTGATTGGTTCGTACAGATTAGAGAAACCTTTGTCTACTTCACACGTGTGAACAAAAGGATGAATTGCAATGGTTGATTGGAGGTAGAATTTAAGAGAAACAAGGAAGCGTTGACTAAGGGTCATTTTACCTCCATTGAATTTGGTTTTTAGGTAGAAAATGCAATTTCTGGAGGCCCCGTTCATTGATAGAAAAATCAAGGAATTTGGGACAGTTTTACTAGTTTGACTTTAGGTTTGACCATAGAATTTACAATAGCATTTGACTAGGTTTGATCGAACTGTTTTGGGTTGACTGTTACTCTCTTGGAAATCCGAAATAGATTGCTATTGACTAAGCTTCTTGGAGGAAATTTTGGATCCACTCTGACCAGCATTGAATTCCTGGTTAGGGCTGTTGTTGACTATTTTTGACTGTTGATTTTGACAGGACTGTTTTGGGAAAGTAAATTTGGTATTTTTAGTCTATCTCTCTACTAAACTATTAAGTAATAATAAGAATAATTGATCAAATGGTTCCAAAATTTGGGTTTTTCCCTACCATCCATCAAATATTGTGTCATCTTTTCTTGGCTTGTCTTCTACATATTTTTTTATGTTTGTTGGTTACAGTATAGCGACTATAAATGTACCAAAATTGAAATTTTCAATTTTAATTTTTCATGAAATTTAAGATGTAGCACTGGAAATGACAGAGAAAGCCTCCAACAACCTACAAACGAATCTCTAGACTATCTTGCACATTAATATCGACAATAAATGAAATCTTGTACTAAAAGACAAATCGAGAAAACACAAATCCAAACAATTAAATCATGCAGGAAGTAAAAGCTAATCATGTACTATCAATGTGGAAGGAAATTCCAAGCAAATATGAAGGAAATCATAAATGGACACCAAGCAGTGCCGACACGATGTCAATTAAAGATTGTAAATGCTAGGAGAAATTCAAAAGAAATTCAAAATTATTTTGCTTGCACTAGTTCTGATTCCACTAATTCTATGTGAAATTAACTTGAAAGCATCAACAATATAAAAAGTAAATTTACTATGCAAATAACTTGTAAATAAATTGATTCAATATTAATATCTCGCATTCCTTGTCCCGAAATATTAACAATGTAAAACTTCCCAAAATATTAATGGAAAATAAATATTATCTTAACATGATTTCCATCATGAATTTTAGATAATAACGACTTATATGTGATTGTTGCTTCCTGAATGATGCATGGGTTTTGCAAGACTGGATTGAATACATGTGTTAATACCTCAAGACCATAAACACTCGAGTCAACCTTGGGCTTTGGAATATACATTAAATGGATCTAAATTAATTAAATTTACAACTTTGGAGGGACACAATTTTTATTCCATATAAATAAAGATTTCAAAGTGGAGGAACAATTTCTTAATGCAAAAAATCAATTAATTTCGCAATTGAAAGGAAAATGTTGCAGCAAATTAGATAACATAAACTTAACGAAGGAAGGATGCTACAAATGATTAAATAAACTTCACAAAACAAGCGATAATGTAAATGGCAATTAATTTAAGAAATGCAAAGCGATGTCGTGCTGGTATGGTAGCCAACCCAGCCAAATCACATCCTCTATGAGTGATCAGGCTTACATAGAAATTAGAATCATTAGATACATCAATTAAATAAACAAAGCATGGATGAAAATACTTTAATTAATTCTTAAAAACACTGTTAGCTTTTACATCAAGAAAACAAAAATCTTAGCTTCAGCAAGATGAGAGGAGTGATCCATTGGTTATGAACTATGTGAAGCTACATTGGGACAACTCCTCTTCCCTTCTGCACATTCCCTTCATTTATTTCTTAATTCAATGTCTAGTTAATTAATTTGGTCACAACAATCTCTTATATACATTGAATTTATAAATTTGGGCTTTCAACAAATAATTGATCTCAACAATTTTCCATGAATAAAAATTGGTTTTGCAACCAAATGCTAAAATATGGAAATCGTTCCTCTTTTCCTGGAGTGGTCATTGCTGGATGGTGCGATTTCACTAAACTGCTTTTCTTCTTCTTTGCGCGATGTTGAAATAGGTGCATCACTTGGAGGAGAAACTTCTCCACATCAACTTCAGAACAAGGAATGGAATATTAGTATAATTTTTTCCCTTTTGAAAGGATGAAGCTTTAATTCAAATTTTCTAAATCTGGGCAGTTTCTAGAATTCTGGGAAATTTGGTAATTTTAACAAACTGCCTCCAAGGACCCCTTCGTATTCCCTTAACCATTACGACTTTTGGAAAATGGCCCACGATTTACTCAATTTCCTATGCTGGGAAAAAAACCCATTTTTCAGAATTTTGAGATTCGCAACAATTGTCGTGGAAATCGAGGAGGAAATCAACTGTCTAGAAACTACTAGCTAGAATTTTGGAAAAAACACTCTTTTTTTTGTAAATTTTCTTCAGAGACTTGTGTGTAACATTCAAACCAATGTGGATTTTAGGAGACGATTTTGGTTCTATGTAACTGGTTATATTCATGAAAAACCCATTTTCTTGGATTTTCGTGATTCATCTCCATATGCATAAATCCTGAGGTCAAACTTGGTCGTTTAGAAATTATGTAGATTTTGATTAGTTTTATTAATTTTATTCTAGAAGCCCACACATGTGACCTGGGTGCAATCCAACCTAGAGGAAGGTGTTCAAATTACATCTAAAACATAAACCTCTTTTAGATTTTCTTAGAAATGTGTCAATGTATGAAAGCCCCAAATCAGTGCAAGAATGTTGGTGTAGGAATCCATTTCTGCTTTGGTGCAGGAAGGTCTCGAAGCATTATTGAACTGGTTTTTAATCCTACAATAGAAAATATTTTATTAATTCTTTTTTAATCCTATGAAAACATAGAAGTAACAAATACTTGCACAATATTCATTTAACCAATCAGCAGCATGAGAGAAATGGATAAAAATAAGACAACGAAAACCCAACATCCACCCATGTTGACCATATTGCATGTCCCCATGCCAGGAAATATGGTACTATCACTTCCTCGCAAAAAAAATATTAGAAACATTTATAGGCATTCAAAATGATGTTCCTGCAATTTTACGTGATCACACTTCTTGTGCTAGTTAAAGCTTGCTCTTAAAACAATGTCTGTTGGACTCTTTATTTTCTCAGACCGATTTCAAGAAAATATAAAACCAAAGCTGTCATGAAAAACTAAATTGCAGCGATGGAGTTATTACTTGAAAATAAATATCTAACTTTCAAAATTTCCAAAATAATATCTTAGAGGCATCCTTGAACAAAATTTTCACTTTGATATCCTCGTGGAAAATATGAGTGACATGATTTAAAAAACAAGGTGTGAAAAGTAGACATAGTAATACCTTCCTACATTAACCATTTTACCATTATCCATGTATAGTTGAAGCTTCTCTTGTCTGGAAGAATGAGATACCTGCACTAAGCGTCCCACGCTCATAAGATTCATTCCAAAAAGATAGAACTCCAAGGTATAACAACAGAAGGATTTTAAATCCATTCTCAAAGAGATTGATAGTGATTTCAGGAAGAGGAAAAAATAGCCAAGTAAATCATAGTGTAAAATTAAATTTAATACCACGGGTATGGACCTGCTGCTAGCAGGCATCTATAGCCTCGAAAGTGATACCTTTTAACCGCATGAAATTCTTTTGTCCCACCTATTAGATATAGATTTAGATTCATTTCAGAGAATTTAGTTTTTCTCTTTTATAATTTAATTGAAGGCTGTTGAAATGGCTTGGTAACTACCTATCAACATTGACATTCATGAGAACTAATAAGAATCAACAAGACGGCTCGTGAAGAGACCTCTTGTCTTCCATATTTTCAACTAAAAGCCATTACCTTGGCTTGGTGACCAGTGCGGTAATGCCATTCTCCTTAGGACCCGTGATCATAGTAGGTCGGCCTGCAATGAGACCTCCTATCCCTCAATTAATTTATTTATGTTTTTTTTTATAGAAAAACTATGATTATAATTAACCTCAGATGGGTTAGTTAGTGGGTGTGGAATAACATCTACTCCTTAAGAGTGCAGGATGGTGTTAAAAGCTCTTAATTACTATTCTTTACTAGTTGGTCATGCTACCCTAAGAACTTATTTAAAGATATCTTGAATAATGACTAGAAATATTCCTTGAGTTGATCATGTCAGGGTTCTTTATGAAATCTTATTATATTTTTGTAGGCGTGGTCCACCATAGGAGGCTTTTCATTGATCCCTTCCAAGAGGACTTAAAAGTATTTTCTGGATGATAATTTATTAGGATAGGAGAAAATTATTACATGTAACTTATAAAAATATCCTATAATGACCAGTTAATCCATAATTAAAGTCACTTTAAAATATGAGGTATTAAGTGTAAAGTTCTTCTGACAAGTCTTACCATGAGAGTGCATGATAATAGAAATTTCAAAAGATGTGCTTTTAAGTAATCACAAGTCCAAGAGTGTTGTTATACATCTCCATTCATTATTCTCATATTACCTTACCATATTTTTAAAGAAATAAATATCACCTTTAACTGTAGGCATACTTCCAATGAAGCCATGTGCGTAAAAAAATGCTAAATATACTGACAAATAGTTTTAAAGGATAAAATTTGATACATACCAAAGTATGAGAAATCAGTTGCTTCAATTGATATGGTACCAAGAGTTTCTAATGAAGAGGAAATAAGGTGGCTTGATGACTGCTCGAAACCAAGATTCAATGGAATCCACATATTTATGATTCTCCAACTAATGCAAGTCTTCCATAGTTTTATAGTCACTTTCCTGGAGGCACAAAGAATCTAGTCAAAGAGAAAATATAAATCCGTCAAGTTCATGCTCAAATATTTGACTTTCAAATTGAAAAGAACAGTTGAGAGAGAGTCTAGGGTTTTTAGTTCGAGCAACATTTTCACAACAAGTTCCAATGAATTATTCAATGGTAATGAGGGAATTTTCCAAATTCATTCCCTTTCCAAACATGGAAGGTGTAGCATTATGTTCAACATGGGAATCAATGGAAATAATATGTGTTTGAAACTATTGTGCAACTTGATGTTTTAGATTGGGGTTTAAAATATGGTTTGGGGAAGGGTTTTGGTTAAGGCTTGGAATATGATTTGGATTAGGGTTATTCTTTGAACTAGTGTTATATCTAGGGTATAGATTAAGGTATGGAATAGGGTTAGGGTATGGATTAGGGTTTGGACTAGGACTAGGGTATGGATTAGGCTTTGAATGATAGTTAGGGTTTGGGTAAGGATAAGAAGTAGCATAAGGATAAGGAAAAGGGGTAGGGTATGGATTAAGGCTAGGGTAAGGTTGCACATGCGGTTGGGACCATGAAGGAGGATAAATTAATGGTGCATTGGAAATAAATTGAGTTTTTTTTTTGTGCTCATATGATTGAATTTGCTTGGGATATTTCCATAGAGATAAGGATCCAAACGATTCTTGAGGCCATGGAGATATCTAGGTCGAGGATGAGAGGCACGGAGAGGGCCACCGCAGCCATGAAGTAGGATATTCAACTGGAGGAGGATTGAAAGTTTTCCATGAAACTGCATGATAATAAACATGTTGAGGAACCTGCTCAAGAAAATAAGAATTATTCCGAGTATCAAATGATAATGAGTTTTGAGTTATACCTGGCAGTTCATTTGATTCCCTATTTGATTCCCTGAGTGTCTGGAGTAATCTTGGTAGTGATGGGAAACATTCTGTTAGATAATCCTCTTCAAAAAATTTGCAAACTTTGAGGCTACTAAGTGGAAACTTTCCAAGCAAGTTTTTCTTTCTACAATAGGTGCAAAAGATAAGCAGTGGGTTTTCATCCTGCTTCCACTCTTCCTGCAAATCATCCATTTTCGAAATCAAAGATTTTATAATATCATTTTTATGTTTAAGCAAAATGTTAAATTCTGCACTTGTTAATTCCTCATTGGATGAGTTGTATGTCTCTATAGGAGCATAAACATTTCTCATTGAATTATTGCTCAAAGTACCATTTTCCTATTTTTATCAAGCCTACTCATACATTTGTTAGCACATGAACAATGTGTATATATGTGGGTAGGGTACGGGGTTCTTACAACATTAAAAAATGAGAAACCTTAAAGCAATAGTGCAGGATAGAAATAAATTTAGGAACATAAAATTTTCAAGTGAACTAAGTGAAAATTTAAAAAAATGTGGCAGATCACCAAACTCAATCCTATGAGCGCTTACCCGACAACAACGCAAAAATATTGGTTGTAGTATAGGGACTATAAATGTACCAATATTTAATTTGTTAATCCGGATAGTTCATGAACTTCGAGATGCGGCACTAGAAATGCTAGAGAAAGCCCCCAGCAAATTGTAAATGAATGTCAAGTCTATCTTGTGCATTAATCTCGACAATAAATTAAATGTTGCACTAAAAGAGAATTCGATAAAACACCAATCCAAGAAATTAAATAATGTGGGAAATAAAAGGCAATCATGTACTATCAATGCAGAAGGAAATTCTGAGAAAAAAGAAAGGAAATCATAAATGGAAACCATGCAGTGTCGACACAATGTCAAAAGATTGTAAATGCTGGAAGAAATTCAAAAGCAATTCAAAATCATTCTTCCTACACTACTTCTTCTTGTACTAATTCTATGTGAAATTAACTTGAAAGCATTAGCAATATAACAAGTAAATTTACTGTGGAGATAACTTGTAAAGAATTTGATTCAATATTAATATCTCCCCTTTCTTGTCCCCAAATATTAACCTTGTATAACCACCTAGAATTTTATTGAAAATAAACATTATCCTAACGTTACTTCCATCATGGCTTTTAGATAACAACTATTTATATGTGATTGTTGCTTCCTCAATTATTCATGGGTTCTGCAAGAGTGGATTGAATACATGCGTTAATACCTCAAGACCATAAACACTCAAGTCAACCTTAGGCTTTGGAATATACATTAAATGGGTCTGGATCAATTCAAGTTACAGCTCTGGAGGGATGAAATTATTATTCCATATAAATAAATATTTCAACGTGAAGGAGAATTTCCTTAATGTAAAAAATCAATTAATTTTGCAAATGAAAGGAAAACGTTGTAGAAAATTAGATAACATTAACTTAATGAAGGAAGGAGGCTATAAATGATTAAATAAACTTCACACAGTATCTGATAGTTTAAATTCTAATTAATTTTAGAAATGCAGAGTGATGTCAACCTGTTCTGGAAGCCAACCCAGCCAGATCACATCCTCTATGAGGGAATTGGTTTACACAGATATTAGAATCATCAAATACAACAATTAAATAAACAGAGCATGGATGAAAATACCTGAATTAATTCTTGAAAACACTATCTTTTACATCAAGAAAACAAAAAACTTAGCTTCAACAAGATGAAAGGAGTGATCCGCTAGTTATGAACTATGTGAAGCTACATGGGGACAACTCCTCTTCCCTTATGTGCATTCCCTTGAGTTATTTCTCAATTCAATGTCTAGTTAATTAATTTTCTCACAACAATCCCTTATATGCATCGAATTTAAAAATTTGGGCTTTCAACAACTAATAGATCTCAACAATTTTCCATGAATAAAAATTGGTTTGGAAACCAAATGTCAAAATAGAGAAATTGTTCCTCTTTTCCTAGAGTGGCTGTTACTGGAAGGTGCGATTTCACTAAACTACTTTTCTTCTTCTTTGCGTGATGATGAAACAGGTGCATCACTTGGAGGAGAAACTTCTCCACATCAAATTCACAACAAGGAATATAATATCATTACAATTTTTCCCTACTGAAAGGATGAAGCTTAAATCCAAAATTTCCAAATCTGGGCATTTTCTAGAATTCTGGATAATTTGGTAATTTTAACAAACTACCTTAAAAGCCCCCTTTTTATTTCCTCAAACATTATTGATTTTGGAAAAATACCTCATTTTTACTCTATTTACTACATTGGGAAAAAAACCCATGTTTTAGAATTTTCAAATTCAGAATGATCGACGTGGAAATCGAGGAGAAAATTGGCTGTCTCGAAACTGCTAACTAGAATTCTGAAAAAAAATGGTCTTTTTTAATAAAAGTGCTTCAGATCACTATGCATAAATTTCAAACCAATGCAAATTTTAGGAATATTTTTAGCTCTAGATAATTGGCTATGTTTGTGAAAAATCCATTTTCTTGTATTTTCATGATTCATCTCCATATGCACAAAAACTAAGGTCAAACTTGATCATTTAGAAATTATGCAGATTTTGGTCAGTTTTAATAATGTGCTTCTAGAAGCCTACACATGTGACATGGGTACAATCCAATCTAGGGGAAGATGTTCTAGTGACATTTCGAACATAAACCTCTTTAGATTTTCCCAGAGAGGTGTCAATGTATGAAAGCCCCAAATCAGTGCAGGAATGTTGGCGCAGGGATGCTGGTGCAGGAATCCATTTATGCTCTAGTGCAGGAAGGTATCAAAGCTAATCAAACCAGTTTTAATCCTGCAATATAAAATATTTTATTAAGTCTATTTTAATCCTATTAAAAAAAAAAAATAACAAATACTTGCAAAATAATCATTTAACTAATCCACAGCATGAGAGAAATGGATAAAAATAAGACAAAATGGAGACCCAACAATGTTCTATCTGCATTTACTATCAATGTGATTAAGCTAGTGTGATTTCTAAATTGGAAATTGATATTGGTATACTAAGGAACACTGAACTAAACTGTGCCAAGCATATAACATACCATTGTTAACTAAAACTAACGAGTGTCCCTTGTCACCGCTACTCTTTCTCACTATGGCTGAAGGCTGGAGTAGGCCTTTGTTGGAGGCAAAGAGAACATACTCATTCAAGGGTATTAATATTGGAGGTTCCTTATATTTATCACATATACGATTTTTGGATGACATTATTTATGTGATCACTCCAGAAGGGATGCAGTGAAGTTGAAGGAGATAATGAATTTATACTTTATTGCTACAAAAGTGAATATCAATGTTTGGTGAGTCAAAATTTTCCTTACCACATATTTATGATAAAAATGAAAAGTCCATGTCTCATTTTTTCCCTTACTAACATGCTTTATTTCATATTGGATTAAAGTTCCACTGTTTTTATTCAAAATCCAATGACTATGTTAACAAAGACTCAGACTAGATTCTAGCTCAGGTAGAAATAAGTATTTTTTTCTTTCATTCCAAAAGGTGCACTTGAGTGGATGGGGAATATAATATTTAGGTTCATCTGGTCAGGCATAAATAGAAGAAACATATAACAAAGGTTAATTGGAAAAAAAATTCAAACTATAAGGATTTTGATGGATGGAGACTCAAAAATATTCATCCATTTTCAAAAGTTATTCTTGAAAAATGTGATTGGAGGTTTATTATAGGTATGTCTCTTATGGGTCAAATTATACACCAAAAATATAGAATTCCTAATTTTACACAGCATTTTTCCACTGTCCCGGCAATCCTCATCTCGCCCATTCGAGGGTCATTTCTGTGATCAATAACCAGTGTCAGGACTTGCAAAGACCATCATTGTATCCCTTTACATGAGAGTAATATTCCTTTTGTTGACAATTCCCTGAGCAAAGACTCAAAAACCCTTGTTTTTTCCTTGGCGTGAGTGGTTAGTTATTCCCTCGTGCTGAAGAGGAGGATTAACATTGTGCTCTATGCCAGCTGGCACTCTCTCTCAATTAGCTACCAGTGCCGAGCTATTTATGGAATGTTTTTTAAAAATAGAGGCAAAGAGTTCACTCCAACAACTTAGAGGATGAGTCATTGGGAGTGGTTGAACTGAATAAACCATGGACTCCCTCCTTTAGTTTATGGTTTCCACCTCTTATGGGAACTCCCTACAGAATAGGCCTCCCTCCTACCTTTGTAGGGATCCTAACATCCTCCTTTTCCTCTATAAAAATAAGCTATCTCTCTTTGCATAAGCTAGCTGAATAGGGAGAATTGAACATACTATAGTTGAACTATTGAAGAGATATAATAAGAAGGAATTATGTTGAGAGAGCTTCAGTCCAGGCCTTATGCGAGAGCTTGAGTCCATGCCTTCATCCCGTCCAAATTCCCTGACGAGCATCTGAGACACGCTTCGGATGAACCCCGCTAGAGGAGACTGCGACATCAAAGCATTGCTTGTAACTCTTCCTTCTGTCAATACATATACATGACTATTGTTTGATTCCCATTTTGTATTATTTTAAATGTTTAATGCAATATGATTAGCCCTCTTTGATTGGTTAGTAGTTATGAATGAAATTATTATGTCATATGCTGTTGTTGTTTATTTTTCTATGAGTAGGTTTCTGAGCCTGACTGCGGAAGGATTGTGACTTGCCAAGGAAGGAGCAAGAGGCCACCACCACTACAGCCAGGACGACAACGTTGGATTCTAGGTTGGTTGATCTACTGTGTCCTCTTTTCATTCAGTAATTAGGAATCAACACTCTAGCATGTCTCTTTGTTTCTAGACCCACTGTAGGGCTAGAGGGACCATATCTATCCGCAGAGAGGATTTACCTGCTTAACAAATTGGCGACTCCACTAGGGATTAGTGTGAATTTTTCGTTTGATCTTGTTAGGTCAATTTTGATTTTATTATCTATCTTTTTCTACTTTTCTTGCTTAGTTTATATCCTCTGTTCAGCTCCAAAGTGTCAACATTGACCTCTGCTCATTGAATTTTGGTTTTTCCTTTTTTTCCCATAGTTATCTAGCTTGGTGCACTTTTCGTCTGAACAGTCGTGCCAATTGGCACAGGTTTATTTTGCTATAGTCATGCTAACCCTTGTTTGGCACAGATTACAGCCTTACAATCATGCCAAATCTTGTAGGATTTTGTTTGACCCCATTCATGAGTATTTTGGTCAATTGTGCTAACTTCTAGGTTATTTTTATGAGTAATTATGCCTTTGGGACTATTTTTATTGTTGTCAACTTGATTTTTTTGAGTTGTTTGTCCATATTCTTATTGGTGTAAATTAAGGCCTTAGGGTTTCTAAATATCTTGGTGCACTGAGGCTTCTTTTTGGAAATAAAGTCGTTTTGATCATTGTCAGTCTCATTCTTGGGTTTATTGCACTTAGTTTTCTTGATATTTTTGAGTGATTTCTTTGATTGAAGGATCATTTCATTGTTTGATTGATTCTTCTCTTTGTTGCTCCAAGCATATATTGCATTGCTTTTTTTGGGTCATTTTGAAAACTTTATTTTTGATTTGGAAGATTGCAACATTAGTTTGAGTGCTTTCTTGTGTTTTCTTTGTGTTTGATTGAGTCATTCAATTTCGATTCTTACAAAATACTCAAGCTAGTGTTTTTTTTCATTTTTCATGTAATTAGTGCATCATGTACTTCTTTTCATTGAAAAAAAAAAAACATATTTTGCATTCTTTCTTTGCACCGAAAGTGAAATATTCTTTTGCATAACTAGCGTTTGATAGTCTAGGAAATATTTTCATTTTCATTTTATTTGTTAGATTCATTAGTGGATTTCTTCGCATAATTTAATTGTTTTCTTTTGTTTGATATATCTCCATCCTTCTCGTAACTAGAATTCATTGAATCGGAAATGATGTTCATTTTCATATAGCTTGCATTTAGGAAATTTGAGATCCAAATTCGATAGGGCCTTAAAACTGAAACATAATCCAAGATCAACTTTAAAATTCATTTAATTAGCCTAATAAAGCATTGAAACCTAAGAAAATTTTTTTAGTGGTCTAGGCTAGAGACATGTTCCGACATCTTAAAACCTAGTAGTTGTCGTTCACCATCTAGCTTTAGACAGCGCCATTACAGACTTGTGCTCCCCATACCATCGAGTATATAAATGGAGACCCCTATAGGTTGCAATCCTTTTATCTATAGGAAGCGGAGTTTTCCTCCTTCTAACCATGATACAATGAACACAACATTTGGGGAGACTACCTTCACGTACTTTAAGTCCTTGGTCATTTCTCTTTCATTTGATCACTAAGGTGTATATGGTAGTTCACGAAAACCTGGTATACCCTCTTGCTTAGATTAATAGAGTAGTCATTTTGATATTTTCATGACTCTTTAAAAAGAGAAGAGATCATCGAGCACTTGTCCTTTCATGCTTGTTTCAACCTGAAAGTGATAGAGTCACCTTTTGCCTATATCTCGACTCTTAAAATATGAAACGAAAGAGTTTTGTTTCAGTGTCTTAAAATATTTAACTGCCCACATAATATTCTTGGTTAAAGTTAACTTCCTTAGCATTTTTTTTTACGATTGTTTCCAATGGCAACTTTTCTGGGGTTTACCAACCAAGGAATTCCTTTCCTTCTTTTGGGAATGTAGGTGCTCTTTATATGGTAACATTTTCCTTGCATGGGTTAACTGTCAGGTTCATGTTTGGTTATTATCAACCTTTGTGGTCTCAAGTATTCCGCCCTTTGTGTAGTCATCCCCTCCACCTGAACAACGTCATGTTCATTCTAAGATAGACCTCTCCACTTGTTCGCCTGTTTCTTCGTCCTCTTCTTCTACTTCGCCTGGTGAAAGTCTGGATTATAGTAACCAGGTGGCTAAGAAGAAGAAGAAGAAGATGAAGAAGAAGAAGTCAGATAAGAGAGAGGCTAACTCTGCGGCTATTGCGCCTAAGAACCCTTCCCTTGATAAATCATCCAACCTTCCTCAGAAAGTCAAATTCCCTTTCATGTTGTGCAAAGGTGACCATCTTCTTCAAGATTTCCCTGGCATTCCCAAGGTGCTTGAAGTATGGTCCGACGGTCATCCACTGTTGCCTTTGGCTTCTAGAAGTCATGTTAGTAAGACATCTTCGTCTAGCCATGATAAGACTCATAAGACATAAGGTAAGATTACCAACCCCTGTGAGTTGTGTGATGAGAATCATCCCATTCACCTTTTTCCTTACATGGATGAAGCCAAGAGAGTGTTGGACAACCCTACTATTTCTACACCCTACCTTCCGGCTAGTTACTAGAAGCTTTATTCGAGTCCTTCACTAGTTGATTCAAGGATTGGTTGAGCATCATCCTTGGTCAATCCCGTTTCCTCGAAAATTCAATTTCATTTATTCATTTTTGACCAACCATTGGTCGTGGAATTAGTTGATCTGATCCCGCCCATGGTTCATCAGGTCTTTTCCGTCGAGAGTGGATCTCTTTCCCCACACGTTCTTCTTGTTTCTTCGGATTCATCAGACTTGGAGAAAGATCTTCCCATCCATGTGACTCAAGAAGTTTCTCCTCCTACTCCCATGATGGAGGTCCAGGAGGATGCTCCTCTTTCTCTGCTAACACCAGGGGATTACCATCTTAGTTCAATGGTACCCCCTGAAATTCGTTTGATCGCTTCCTTTTATTTTAGTTGATTTGCAGGATACCTCCTTCCTTCTTATGTGCCTTTTGAGATCACGGTACAGGTCTTCGATATAGTTGTACCTAGCACAATTATAGATAAAAGTGTGTCTGTTAGTATTCCATCTTCAACTACTTGGAAAGCTTTTGGTTCTCCACCACTTGTACCTGTTACACAATTTTTTTGGCTTTTAACAAAGGACCCAGTCAATCATTAGGGATCCTTCCAAAGTTGCCTATTAATTTGGGAGGGAAAACCATGTATATAGACATGATGGTGGTTTAAGGCCTATTGGATTTCAATTTACTCTTGGGGCTATGCTTATTTCGTGGGTGCACTTGTCTCCTCTCTCTTTTGTGTGATTTGTTTTCTGCATGAAGGTCGGATCATGACCATTGATCAGCATTCATTCTTTGGTCCTGATGTGGCAGCTGGTCTGCCATCATCTCTTCCAGATCTTTATCCATCGGTTGTATCTTCCCCACCACAAGTTAATTATGTGGCTACCTATCCCATGCTCGCATTCAATGATAGCGTTGTTGTGCATCATGTGCTGGGGGCATTGGGTCCTGATTTCCAAGATGTTGTGAACCTCTTGCAATCCATGAATTATTATTCAACATGATGAGTTGTGTTCAGAGCATAGTTTATTTTCTTGTGTCAAATTCCTTAAAAAATCAAACAAGTTCATCGGAGCATAGTTCCTTTCCTTGTGTAGGGGTCCCTAAAAAATGAAACAATATGTCGAGGATAGTTCATCTTCTATTTCAACCTAATTAACAAATGAATTAGGTCATGAGGATAGTTCTTATAATGTGTCAACCTAATTAAAAAAATGAAGCATGTTCCCATTCAATTAGAGCCTTTGATTAGATCTCATAAAATCCCACTCGAGTCTTTCTCTGATCTCGTAATTTGAACCTTCACTCCATCTGCTCTTCATTCATTACAGCTAGACTGAAGCTTGGGGGCATGTGCCTCGAATTGAGTCACTATGCTGGGGGCATGCCCATCCCCATCTTTCAAGCATAGTTTACCTTTGTTTCAAGCTTGTGTAAAAGTGAAACCAATCTCAAGCATAGTTTACTTTTGTTTTCGAGCTTGCGTAAAAATGACATCTTTTGGCTTTATGTGCTTTATGAACATTTTCTTGACTTTTGGGTCATTAATTGTATTATGTATTTGCGTAATCTATAAAATCGTCATCACATGAGAGACTCCTATCAATTAGGAAAATAGATGTATATATATATTTTAGGTGTTTGCATCATTGTGCATCATAAATTCAAAAAATATGTGTGTTTCTATTACATCCCAAGACACCATGTCTCTCAAAATATGCAAATATAAAGCCTAATTGTCTAATCGGAGTGATGCTCATGGTAGCATGTCACTGCCCATATGAGCACCCTTAGTAAGCGGTGAATGCAGCTCGGCACCCCTACAGTACTTCTCTGGTAGGGAGGAGGAACATCGTCGAATCATGCATAGTCTGGAACTCCACGTGTGATCCCCTTTAGGTTTCACATGATCTCCTCCTTCTCACCTCCCTTGCCATGAGGGTCGAAATCGCAAGGGATTCACCTCACTATCGGAGCCATGCCCATGGGTCTCTTTCGGCCGACATCTGAAAATGCATGGATTTAATGTCAGAACATACAAATTAAAAAAAAATCATAACACTTATGAAAATTAAAATGAGTCTTACCCAAATATTCATCCTAATCCTCTCCCTTCGGCAGTGGGAGGTCTAGATCACGAGTAAAATATGTACCATAGTAGGGCCAGTCCTCCACGACGATCAACTGTCGGCAGAGCCAATCAACAAAATCCAGTCTCCAAGACATCTGTTGACCGCCCCCTACCCTTGGCATCAGAGTAGCCCATCGGGCCATTCCTGGCTCCCTTGCTGGTGGTGTTGGGACTATGACCTCCTAATGTTGAAAAAATGGTAGTCCTTCCAGGAAGAATGATACCAGGATAGACCCATAACTGAATTTCTTCAATTTTTTCTTCTTGCATTTTTTTAGCTGGCGTTTCATGTTCATTGTCATGACCTCTTCCCAGTTGTATATGGTCAGTGTCAAGCAGTCTACATTAAGAAGAAATTGTTTCTTTTTTGCTTCATGCGTTGCTTTCGATACTGCAGCTCGTGTGATGGTATGTAGTACTACTTTTAGTGCCAAGTCTGGGATAGTCTGCATATCAAATTTCCCACTTCTTGTTCCCTTCCATGCTCCTGGACATACCATGTCAATGACCATGGACATGCTCTCCATGCAAGGTTGAGTGCCAGTTAGGATCGGTACTTCTCCCCTCCACGATAACCCTGTTATGAAATAAACATCAGAAACATCAATCTCAGGTTCCTGATCTCGAAGGATATAATTTTCCTAATTCTCATGCCATATGATGATCAAATACTGTAGCAACTCTGGTTGAACTTGGAGACAAGTTGTCAAGAAGAATTTATTCAGTCCACAATCTCTAAGAGCTTCCATGCATCCCTCATTTTCCATGGCAAGCTCGTCCTCTTCGTTGTGTTCCCGTTGTTTCCATTCGATTACCATTTTGTCACTTTCTACCTGCAAACATGTTCATATGGATTGTATTAGCCATATTTTAAGCTTGGAGTTGTAAAAAAATGGGTATTTAGCTTGCATTTTTTTCACAAAAATGGTTTGCGCGATTGGCGCGACTGTTTCCCAAATAGTCATGCCAATGGATGTGCCCTAGTTTAAAAAAATGGGCGATTGACACGAGTCTGTGCCCAAAACCTTCACCAACCACTGTGCCCTAATATTTGCATTCCCTCCCAAAAAAATAAAAATTGGAAGTTGCAAGTAGTAAAATATGACTTAAAATGAAGGGAGAGATATTGACTCTTACCTGGAACTGACGGATTTGAGATTGGTCTCTTGGATTGTCCGTTATTGTCGCTGCAAGATCACATTATAAAATGGGTAACTATTGCTCCACAAGAGGTAAAAAGTGAAAAGTAATTATTTTACCATTTTTGGAATTTTATTACATTTCACAACCCTAATTAGGTTTTAAGACATGTTTTTCAATTATTTAATTATATTATTTTCTAGAAATGGGTTTTAAACGTGTCTCTTGTGCAGCGACAGGTTTTCACACCATAGTGATGAAGTAACAAGTTAAATTTTATACTTTTTCGGACTCAGTAAAAACACAAAAAATTCACTACTGGAGTCATCTTTCAGAGCTTTTTTTACTCTCTAAAATTGAAAATATTGTCGAGACTCTTGTCTTTTTGATCTCATGAAATGGCTGCGAAGCGATATCCACCCAGTATACGTTTACCCCTTTTTCGGGCTGGGATAGATTATTAACGAAAAAGGAATACCTTAGCCTATCATGACTAAGAGGTTCCTTCAGAGATTGTTTTCTAACTTTTCGGATCTAAGAGACTATTTACGAAAAGGGCCATGATGGATTTTTCTTTTCTGTCTTCTTTTCAAACTCTCTAAACATGAAAATACACCGAGCTCTCCCTTTGTTAAACTTCTTAAACCTGATGAAATCGAACTTCATCACCATGACGTTATTTGAGTTCCTCCTTCCTAGGGCTTATAAAATTTACTAGGTTGGATTTGTCCGAACGACAAACTTACAGTACAAGCATATGCTATCCCCTTCAAGCTTGTTTTAAAAAATAATTGTGGTACTTCCCAAAAATGGTGGGGGAAAATGGAACCAAGTTTTAGTTATGTTGCCAATATGTCGCTCTTGAACATGGTACTTGTCTGCATTCATGTCAGGTTAGGGACATCTCATTTCGTCACTTTTGCTTCCAGGGGCTTGGGTAATATTTTTTGACCTATGATTTTCTCTTTGCCACGTCATCATGACCTCAGATCCTTTGATGTCAAATACTGCCAAATCCATTGTCGTGTTGTTGATATGTTCAAGAGAAGTTTTCCTCTACAGTTTTCAACCTCCCTTTGATTCTCTATTGGTCCCGATTCGATATTTTCATATTCCTTTGTCTCGTATTGATGATGTGGAAAAAATTGTGGCCCACCTTCCATTAGGTCACTTCCTGTCAACTTCAGCTCATTATCCAGGAATTCGATTTAGAGACTCACTTTTGGTACCTTGGATCCTGCATGCCACAATGTCAGGTTTTTTGCATTCAGCACAAGGTCCACATCATTGGCCTTCGATCGCATGATTCTGTGGATGTTAGACGCGAGATCGTTGTTCACATTCTGTGGATTGTACTGGTTGTACCTCCAGAGCCATTGTCATTATTGGTGGTTTGTCTCGTGCTTGTTAACAACTTTCATCATTGGCTAGTAATCAGGTGATTTTCTTACATGTTCGACTTCAGCTCATATATTTGCATGCTTGAATTTGTACTTGTTCATGTTGAGATGGAGCAAAAGACCCTGGGTTTCCTCTGATAAAATCCAGGCTGCAGATTTTTTTGGATTATCATGACTTATTGCATGACTCTTTTGATTGCATGGCTATGACCATACCTGAGTCTATTTGTTGATCCTTGCTATTGGATGGCTCTGTCCATACCTCAGATCTCAATTTTTGTACTCTATTATGGATGGTTGCGCCCATACCACATGTTAATGTATCAGAGATATTAGTTGTATTTGTAATTGCAGGTTTTTTGACAATGGTGTTTGGTTCAAACACATTCTCATAAAAAAATTTGTCCCTCCCTTTCCCTCAGACCCCATTCTTTAGGGGGCATATGTTACACAAAATTTATTCACTGTCCATGCAATCCCCATTGTAGGGTCATTTCCATGATCAATAAGCAGTGTCATGCCTTGCAAATACCATCATTGTATCCCTTTATATGAGAGTAATATTCCTTCTGTTGACAATTCCCTGAGCAGAGACTCAAAAAACCTTGTTTTTTCCCTGGGGCAAGTAGTCAGTTATTCCCTTGTGCCGAAGAGGAAGAATAACAGTAGGCCTCGCGCCAGCTATTTATGGAATATTTTTTAAAAATAGAGGCAAAGGTTCCACTCCAAAAACTTCAAGGATGAGTCATTGAGAGTGGTTGAACTTAATAAACCATGGAATCCCTCCTTTATTTTATGGTTTCCACCTCTTATGGGAAATCCCTAAAGGATAGGCCTCCCTCCCACCTTTGTAGGGATCCTAACCTCCTCCTTTTCCTCTATAAAAAGAAGCTATCTCTCTTTGCATAAGCTAGCTGAACGTGTAAAATTAAACATACTATAGTTGAGCTATTGAAGAGATAGAATAAGAAGGAATTACGTTGAGAGAGCTTGAGTCCATGCCTTCATCCCATCTGAATTCCCTGACGAGCATTTGAGACGTGCTCTGGCTGAACCCCGCTGGAGGAGACTATGATGTCAAAACATTGGTTGTAAATCTTCCTTCTATCAATACATATACGTGACCATTGTTTGTTTCCCATTTTGTATTATGTTAAATGTTTAATTCAATATGCTTAGCCCTCTTTGACTAGCTATTAGTTATGAATGAAATTATTATGTCGTATGTTGTTCTTGTTTGCTGTTCTATGTGCAGGTATCCGAGCATGACTATGGAAGGATTGTGACTTGCCAAGGTAGGAGAGAGAGGCCACCACCACTACCGCCACGACGACAACATTGGATTCCAGGTTGGTCGATCTACCATGTCCTCTTTTCATTCAGTAATTAGGAATCAACACTTTAGCATGTATCTTTGTTTCTAGACCCACTCTAGGTTTAGAGGGATTATCTCTGTCCGCGGAGAGGATTTACCTTCTTAACACATAATAATTTCAAGGACAGGATTAGGAAGCTTGCAAAATCCTATCATAATGCTTCCATCATATGGAAGGTAATAGTTTTGACATTCCATTTTATCAACAAATAGAACAGGGAGAGTGGGTGATGATCATTGGATTGACTGCAATGAAACCTACAGACTTCCAAGAAATTTGGTAAACATGTTTCTTGAAAAAGGATTTTTCACACTTGACCAGGTGTCTAATATAGATGTTACTACAATTTATAAACAAGAGTGTAAAACTGCAAAATTAACTAGTTTGATCAATGAGGATGGTACTACTTGGGATGGGTATATTGCTTCATTAAGATCCATTCATGTTTGTGTAAAGGACCGTAAGGATAAAATGTTGGAGTATCTACCTAGTTGTATTTATACCCCCAAGATGGGTTATAAGGATTTGCCTGGTGGTCTTCATACTCATGGGAGAATGATGTCGTCAATTTGGAATGGTAGTTTAAGAGTATTCTAAAGCTCAAACACACTCTTTAGTTAACAATTTTCAACATTAGTTGGCACTCAGAGAAAGGTTCTTACATGGGAAAATTTACGAAGGGTAGTAGATATGGTCCCGATAGCTAATATGTTTGGAAGGAAGTTGCAGAGCCCATTATTCATTTTCTTTTATAAATTTACTTCCTTGTAGAACCATAGTTTTAAAGGTCGGACTCAAACTTTGATTTTTCCACCTATCAACTTGAGTTTCAACTCGGTTTTTAGAAGAAATACATAAAATAATTAAATTTTAATGAAAAAACTATTTTTTGAGATTCCAGACCATTAGAGACAAAAAAATGCAAAGCTTTCTCATCTATATACTATGTGAGATTGAATATATCAAAATGGCACCAAGCACAATATATATCAACAAAAAAATTCATAATCAGGAGGCTCTAAATCGCCTTCAAAGATGAAATTCCATGCTACAACCTACCGTCCCACTAAAAATCATTGATCAAAATGATAACTCATTAGAATCATCACTACTACCATAAATGGGATCATCGGGAAGAGCTATAAAAACATCTTCTTTCGTAGTGCCTTGCCATATTTCTTTGCATGGGTATCCCTGTTTTCTTTCTCGAATATCTTCTCCAAGTTTACATTTAATATATCAAGACAATACTCCCTATCTTTCTCAATATCATTACTTATAGAGTCAAAAGTAGTATATTGGGCTTGAGGAGCCGCTATGGTTTCTTGAACTTGAGGAGGAGATGGATCTTCTTGATTTCATTCCTTCTTAGCCATTGCTCTTGTCTTAGGTCTCTTAGGTTGTGTTTTAACATTCTTTTCTTCCAGTTTCTCAACATAAATAATAGCCTTAACTTTATCCTTTGCTTCCAATGCTTTACTTTCTAATGGAGGGTTCTATTGTGGCTTTCTCTTCTGCATTAGAGCCTGTCTCAACTATCTATTCTCTTGTTGCAAGAAAGCCACCATGAAATTGGCTTTGGAAAGATCATATTTTAACTCCCTAATATGTGCCTATTTTTCCTTGACAATGCCTTCTGATGGCTTATCTCCATGCTAATATTCTTCTAGCTCTTCCATTTCAAGCTCATGAGGTATCTGTTTTTGATGCTGTAAAGGTGCATCATCTCTATTTCTAGGTGATTTCTCTCTTATAGCAGCAACCTGCACTTCTTCACTCACAGCTTCCTTAGATAGCCTTCTAGCCTAACACCTAATTTTAGGTGTAGTTTAGGGATATCCTCTTTTAGTTTATGAGAAAAAATTAACCTATTATCTATTTTTTCTACCCTTGAAATCTTTGTTCTAGGTTGAGTGCTTGCCATTGATAGCATACTTGATGTTTCAACTCCTTGTCATCCTGATGGTGATGAAGGAGAGATTTTACTACTTGGATGGCTTGATACAGGAAGAAGTGTAGCTGACTCTAAGAAATCTTCCCATGATATATTGACTTGTGTCAGTTGGTGGAGGACTATCACTTTGATTAGAGAATGATGAAATAGGCTTTCATAACAATTTCTTATTTTGGATTTCACTTTCTCAATAATTTTCACCAAAATTTTAAACAGATAGTTTGGTAGATTTATGGGCTTGATGGAATTGAAATGCATCAATAATATGATATGATACTAATATAACCTGTTAAAAATCCCCTGAAAAGTAAAATACTTCATGATAATATTCATGAAAATGTTGTACTTGTCCAACAACTATCCACTAGGAAATATATGAGAACGAGACTCCTTCTACTGCGGTTTGAAGAAAAAATTATAATGCTCAAGGTCTAAATCCATCCCCTTGAACCAAATTTCACCTTTGTTGGGGGTTTTGGTTGCTGAAGATATGATCGCTAATGACACCATAAATTTCACCCCTGCAATTGTGAAATTATCTCATTGTGAAATTGAGGGCAAATAAACTTTTCAGATCATGATTATAACCCACCTCTTGCACTTACCTACAAAACCCTAAAAAACCTGCCTGCTCAAATGACCTCCTTGTAAATTCTAATGAATTTACCTCTTATATTTGAATGGGCTCATATCTTGAGATCTCCCTTCCTTCGAATTTCCTCTTTTGACTGGTTCTTCCATGTTTGACTTTTATTTTGACATGAAACTCTAGTTTCACACAAGAATGGGTAAGGGGAATTGAGCTGAAAAACATGGGTGAAAACCCAGCAAATTGAGGGGAGGAAATGAAGGGGAAATAGGATAGGATAATTTTTGAAGAAATTATGGGGAGTAGGGAAGTGTTTTAGGAAGACAACTGAAGTGGAATTATTCAATTTGAGTGATGGAAATCGGCGAAAAAAGAAAAACACAATCCTAGTTTAGAAACACAACAACTTGCTAGGGTAGTGAGATAAAATGATAAAATGACTGAATTTAAGTGTGGCTAATGGTGGAAAAAATCTGATGAAGGATTTTTGGGATGTGCGGGCTTAGAAAATAGGAAATTTCTCTTGAAAAGAACCCAAAGAAAATGAAATATAAAAAATGCAACAATATCGCAATAGAAACCCTAGGCAATGATTTTAATCAATTCTTTGAGGAAATTGACTGAAGAAAGGGTTTTTGAAGGCTCCAATTACTTGATTAAATATTTTTTAAGAACTAAGATGAAGTTTTCAACCTGTTCTCTACTTATTATTCCTCCAAAACAAAAGCATAGCAACACCACCAGAAGCACAACAAAAACACAACAAGTTTATAAATTGAGCAATTGGTGATGGAATTCGAACTTATGATGGTTGTGGAAAATGTTACAATGGTAGAGAGGAGCTCTTGAAACTTTGGAAGGATAAATTGAAGTCTTGAAATGCTTTATGCTCCATTATAACTCAAAAATATTGACTTTGGCTTGATGAAAACATAACATCATGTATACTTTTGAGAAAATGACTATTGACTAATTAAACATGCAACATTATTTGCTCAAAACAAAATGTTCCCTTGATTCTTTTTGTTCCCTAATTTCTAACCCCCATGATGGTGACCAAAATGGATGACATGACCCCCTTGTTTTTTTTTGATGAATGATATGATGATGACCATCAAATGTGAATCCTAGACTATAACCTAGATGATGACCAACTAACTGTTTTGATGACCTACAATAGGGGAAAAGTCACCTGACCATGATGGATGATGGTGACCTTCAACAAGTGGACGGAGTAGAAATGATATAAACAATAAAAAATGAACATATGAAAGCAAAGAGATGTTAAATTGTATTTGAAAAGATAACAATTTTACCATTACACCTTACCAATCATATGGAAAGAGTACATTTGATCACTGGTAACTCATAGACACTAAAAGATTGTGACTTGAAATGTTGGAAGAAATGGAATAGGAAATGCAGGTTATCAAGAAGAATATAAAGGCATCATAAGATATAAAAAATATATATGCATATGAACACAAGGAATTTAAGGAGTTTCAGGTTGGGGAGCATGTGTACTTGTGCTTTAAGCCCAAGGAGAGCTCCTTGAGGATTGGGTCATGTGCTAAGTAGAAACCTCAGTACAGTGGGAATTTTGAGATCCTTGATGTAGAAATTATATAAAAACACTATACCAATGGATCAAATCTGATCATGTAATGTACTAAAAAAATATACTGAATCTTTCTACTATATTTGCGGAATATAAAACACGATCGCTCAATGACATGCAAGTAAGAGACATGAAATTATCAATCACACAACACAAGATGTTCTTGGGGAAAGAACCTACTCAAAACCCCTCTATCATATATTGTACATAGTCAACTAATCATGAAACAATAAAATTATTTCTCACACTAAGAAAATCATGCACTCTACCAATCGTCTCACCATGATCTTGCTCAAAAGTGACTAGAAATTATTAGGAAAAATTGACCAACACTTAGCCAATTCTCAGCCCCTTTTTAGCCCAAAATTTATCAAGCAATCCATAGGAAATTAATCCCTATTAAATAAGATAATCAACCATCCTTCTTCTGACTTTATAATTGCACTTGAGAAATTCACTAATAATACAACTGATAGTTAACTTCCCTTTATCCTTTGTCTCAACTTCATCAGAATTGACATGCATGTAGCTAATAATAGTTTATCATCAGTTATCAGATATATCACTACTTGTGAATTAAATCTAATTTAATTCACTTGACCTCTCACTAGCTCATCACTCTGTTAGAACTAGTTAAACTGATTTTAACTTAATTAATTTGAGTTAATTTATTACACATGCACTAAAATAATGCATTAAATACAACTAGATAAAAATAATAGAATCACTCTTCATCCCTCACATTTTAGCCTCAACTTGAATTTATTTATCTAACTCAATGTTTATGAATTAGTTAATTGATACAAGTTGTTATGAGATGAAATTACAAGTAGATTTGGGATTTATTTAAGGGATAAATAAATTAGACACAGACATTTAGCATTCGTGTGTAATGGAGTTACTCACTCGTGTGACTCGAATCCCACACTAGCTATGTGGCAGCTATTTTTCCTTTATGGATGCCAATTTCACTATTTCTTATTACAAATTTCAACACTCCCTCTCAACAAGAAAGGAACCAAACTATCTTAATATGGTACCTTTGGAATGTTCTGCATGCAACACTTTTCTAGTGTTGTTTGCACATGCAACTCTCCTAAAATTGAATAACCTTCAAACAAATGAATTAGTGTAATGCATCTATCATCAAAGTCTTATGATTGTTGCTAGCTACTACATCTGTCTACTAGACTCTCTCTAGTGCTATTGACATCTACATTTGTGCCCTCTTCACTATTTCCAACAGTGACATGTGCTCCAGTATCCGACATATGTCACTCTAATTTCTAAAAGCCTGAAATTTGACTACATCAATATAATTGATCCTTGCTACTATTCTTTTACTCTGGTCTCCTCATAGCCAGGTTCGACCCATGAGACACACCATCTCAATGGACCCTGCCCAAATTTCTTCTAGGGATTATATCTACACATCTCCCCACCTCTCACTTGGAGGTATAACTACATGTATTCCCTCTTCCCATCCCCTCCTACATGTCTCTAATTGAGTGGAATCTTCCACTCAGTTTCCTCTCTGCTTCTCCAATTATGGATGCTCCACAACCTTATGAGACTATTTTTGAGGCTGCATGTTGAGAGATAATTTCTCCCTCTCAACCACCAAGTCATTAACTAATGCTTTTCTCCTCAAATATTTTAACGCACCATCAACCTTGAGAGCATATAGGTTCTTGAATCTTGCACTGATTTGTTTCACCTATCCCATGGATATCTATTTAAGGAAAACTTTTTTTTTTCCTAAAAAACACATCATAACCATGAACTTCCAATACCACTACAAATGCAAGATTATTCCTTAGGCCTAGAACATACAAAACATCTTCTCATCTGAGAAGGGAGACATACTCCCTATAAAAGGTAACTATACCTATGACCTCCATGCTATACCTCCTATCATCTCCAAACTCTAAGTTCTGCTGGAGGTCCTTATCCTCGAAGTCACTGAAGAGATCTCTATTCCCCGTCATATTGAATGAGGCACCGTTTTCTAGATACCACATGCATCCCATTACAGTTATTTCCATGCATGCAATGAGAGTAAAGTAAATATTGAACTCAGAAGCCAATGCTTCAGCCCCTGCAATTATATTCTCCTTCTTTCTTTCCTTCCTCTGTGGAAAATTCGAAGCATAGTTCCCATGCTCATTGTTATCAAAAAATTTGATATGATAGGCTACTAATCAAATAAATCTCATGTAACTATTTGATACCAATATTTTGATTGAGGCTTAGCCTCCTCAACCTGAGAGGGCTCTCTCAAAGGGTTAATGATTTTTGATAAAAATATATATGGCTAACTCTATGTGGGGTAATTATCAGATAGATGATAAATGTAGGTTGAAAATCACATCAACAAGTACACATTGGGCTTATGGAGTCAAAATAGTTTTAGTAAACCAATAAATCTACTTAACATCGAAGTTGAGGCATATTAGAGTTTTGGTCAAGAGATACACATGTGAAACTGTAAAAAACACAGTTCGTTTATCTATATAGGAAGTCAGAGCATCAAATATGAACTCTGAGTAACATAGTCAAACACCACTACAATAGGATAATAAAATATGCAATCAGAAAAAGAACACACTAGAACTCCTTCTGAATCTCAAGTTGGCTAATTAGAAATATCTGTATTAGCTGAAAATCAGTCAATTACAATAAGCATAGTCTTTTCCTAAAAATGTCCAACCCTGGTATTTTTGACTTCTTTATCCTTTATAGACCATTTACAATAGGAGATAATCTTATCTTGTGGTAGATACATCGAATTTTGGACTCTTGACACCTTGCATAACCATATAACATGGTATTTATTACAAAAAGACAGCCAATCTACTAAGCAGTCCTATTACAAATAGGATTCAAACTCCTTATCTTTATCCAAAACAACCTTATCTAAACTAAATTACATCATTTTCCAAGTTTATTCACACATGTCAAATCTAGATGATAGGCTTCAAATCTTTATGACCATAATGTTGACCTCCATCAAAGTAGGAAATAGTCCCCTGTTCTCTAGGCATAGGGTCCTTTGCACTCTTGGAACATTCTGACCACAATGAACTCATTATTTCAAGCTCCTTGGCTATTAGAAATTGTATTAACACATGCCAAATCTCCTCCTTTAGCTCCAACTATCAAAAACCATCTCCAAACTATTTAAATGGGCTATAATAGATTGTGGTAGGAAAACAACACAGTTTCATAGTACTTTTCATAGTGTTGCCCTTTTACCCATTTTTATTCAAAATCTTGACATATTTCCTCCAAAACTAACTTCATTATCCTTAAATACATCCTCCTTATCATTTTCAGTTCTTGATTCATGTTTTTACCCCTAAAAATTTGATGAAAAAGGGAAAGAAAGGATGCTACAATAGTTTCGTAGCAATTTTCTCCCTTTTTACATTGTTTGTGCTACGAAAATGCTAAGTGAGAAGTTTTGTCCAAAATTTTCCAAAATGAAAATTGAAAATGTACCAAAACTCAAAATAAAACTGATTCCATCATATCAAAAAGCCATATGAACTGAAAACACAGTCATTTCAACCTTCATGAGGTCAATTCTTCATCTTTACTCGATTTAGCTTTTGATGCTTCAATTATTGTCATTTTAACACCTTTGTTCTTTAACTCATCCTGAACCAATTTCATCTGTTGCTCCAAGTCCCCCACTTGATCTTTAATTCTCATGTTATTAGCTCTCAAGTGAGTATTTATTACTCTGACAAATTTAGCTTCTTTGATGGCTGGGACTGTCCATGTGAAAAACTACTCTACATTGCTTAGAGTTTTAGAAATAGAACCAGTTTTACCTTCCCACAGTGCCTACATTCTTTTGAACTCTGCTTTCTCAACACTTTGCTTTCCAACACTCTTTCTCATCACAACAATTTCTTGGTTTTCCAACCTCAATTTCTCGTCAAGATGTTTAAACTCTGTCATTATTTATTTTCCCTTCTTTGTTTTGCTGGCTTCATGCTTTACTATAGGTGATGAGAGATCAACAAATTCTTCAGGGGCTTTAGTTGTCTCAATAGTTTCTTGAACTTGCTTGTTGCCTTCACTAAGTTTCTTAGCATGTATAGTTATAGGTTTTCTTGCTTGAAGAGTGAAGGCTACATTTTCACCCTCAAACTCAAGCTTCTTTGTAGACTTAGTCTTTTTTTGTTTATGCTCATCTACTGCAATGAACTCATCCTGAACAATGGGTGTTTCCTCTATGTCAATTGCATGAAGGATGTCATCTAAATTTCCCTTCATTACTGGGTTGTACTCTATAGCTGTAGCAACATTTTTTTCCCTTTAATGCCACTGCTTGGCTTCTTGTTACTCTTTTGATTTTATGCCTGCTAACATCTTTTTGTTCTGATTCTTTAACAGTATTTGACCTCTATTTTGTAGGTGATGGAGTTGGTGTATCAAGCACTTGTGTCTACTCTATCCTTTTCTCAACTTGTTTCCTTGGCTTTAGTTTTTCAACCATAGGTTGACTAGATTCTGCAACTGGTGGTGATGGAGTTCCTTTGGTTTTAGGGTTTCTAGCAGGAGTTAAGGTTTCCAACTCAAAACCATTTATAAACAAAAAGGGTGACCACTCCCTGCCTATCTTTTGAAGCTCATTCAAAATCAATAACTTCGTCAAACCATGATGAAACAAAGATGTTTCACAACCTTCAGATTTGGCTTGTATTTTATTAGCCATTTTTGCAAGACTCCTATGCAGATAAAAGGGAAAATCAAGTGAGATCTTACTAGTGAAATGCAGAAGCAGCTTGAAAGGATATGTGTAAACCTTATGATATCTACCTTCACATGTAAAATACCTTTGAATGTAGAACAAAAACTTTGCATAAGTGTCTTTGATGCAGTTTCTAGGGATAGCATTATTGTGGTCCATATCTGCATACTCAAGTTTCATGAATTCTTTGCATGACTCCATATCAAATTTGAAACCTTTGAACCAATTTTCTTGACCTCTTGGTATCTCTGTCACAGCAGCAAAAATCTCTGGTGAAATCGACTCACTTAGCATCCCAACCTTGGTAGTTGTTCCATTGAAGTTTAAGGCAAATTCTTTGGAAACCTATGTGTGGCAACCCTGCAAATTTTCACAAAACCGAAGACAACCTACTCTTCTGAACGCCTCCATCATTGATTGGTCTTCAATTATGGCCTTCATATCTTTAGGCTCATGTCTCAAGTAGTGTCCCCCTCTGCATATTTATTTTCCTCTTCCATGCGTTACAGAAAACCTATCATCCTCGCATGAGAAATTGAATTAGCCTCGCTTGAATATGTGAAACAACAGCCTCACTTAATTAATTTATATCAGCCTCGCTTGATTAATATGTAGAAAACTTGTATGGAACAGTGACAAGTTTGTCTTGACACTTTAGAGCTTAGACACTCGAATGTAGGCAAAGGTAATGAGAATGACCAATTAAGAAATATTTTGAATTTGAAATGTCATTTCATAACTGAATTATGCCTCATTCATACCCTATCATGACTATGATGACTACAACATGGGTAAGTACACTAAATCTCATCATTAACTGACTCATAATACCACTAACCTACCATTTCCCAACGGATTCTGAAAAAATTCAGTTCAAATGACAAGACAATTTAGAAATTGCGCTTTCGTAGCACCGGCAATGTATTTTCCCAGTTTGTACTACGAAATTATTAGCACTTTCGTAGCAAAAATAAACTTTTTTGAACTAGTGGCACTAGGAAAATGAGGTTTCTTGGCTAATTGCACAGTTTTGACTTGAAACTTTATGAAATGACTTACAAAAGGAAATTATGGATATTTGACAATGAATGGACCTTAACAAAGACTTTACTTGAACTTAAGTATGGGCTTTGAGCTTATAAAAATCTTACCTACCCTTGATCAAATCCTAATTTGACTTCTGAACTCAATTTTGAACCATGACCAAAAAAAAACTTGACACAATGATGTTTTGAAATTTTTTTGGGTGATAACAGTTGCTCCACTTGGGATAGTGTGCCCCTGTGGTACACTAAGAACCAATAGTTCCAGTGCTGCTATCCATTTTCTTGACCAAAATAGAAAAAAATTTGAAATTGACAAGCTTTCTCCTTAAGCCATAATGACCTTCACTTCGGGCTCAAGCTTACTTATTTAGCTTGTCATTATTAGAAAAAAACTCAAAAAATTGAATATGCACAATGACATGAATGATTAATCGGATTCTTAGGAAGAGTAATGCTTTAAAAACCTTCCATTGATAGGTCCTCCAGCATGTGATTTTCCATCTATCTCCTGCAGTATATAAGTATTGTTTCCATGGAAAGAATTTATCTTGAAAGGACCTTTCCATAAGTTCTCAAACTTACCATGTTTGCCTTTGTCTTTAATTCTGGCATCCCATTTCAGCACTTCATCTTGAATTTGAAAACTTTCCTCCTTGATCTTCTTATCAAATGTCCTCTTGATTCTATTTTGATATTGTTGATTGTTGTTATAAACTTCATTTCTCTTCTCCTGCAGAGCTATTAGCTGATTGATTATCCTCTGGACTGCATTTGGTTCCTTTTCTAACCCTTGAATCAGCTTCATGATAGGTATCTCTAAAGATGTAGAAACAATGGACTCAACTCCATATACCAACTCATATGGTGAGGTTCCAATTGAGCTTTTTATGCATATCCTATCAGCCCGTAAAGCATATTTCAGATTTAAATTCCAAACATTCTTATTCTCCTGCAACACCCTTTTCATGATCCTCACAATACTCTTGTAAGAAGATTCAGCAAGGTCATTCCCTTGTGGATAGTATGCAGTAGAATGCTCAACAATAATATGTTATTGATGAAAGAAATTGATCAGCTTATTAGACTTAAATTCATGTGCATTATTAGTTATAATCTTCATGGGGAAACCAAATCTAGACAAGATATTATTTTCTAAAGAAGAAATAATCACAAAATCGTTTGCTTGCCTAGTTTGGATTGCTTCAATCCATTTGGTGAAGTAATCAGTTGCTGTAAGAATCCATTGATGCTGACCTGATTATGATGGATGAATCTCTCCAATAAAATCTAGCCCCCACTGCTGAAATGGTTCTTCCACATAGATAGGCATTAAAGGTAAAGGTACAAGCTTCTTCTTACCCTAAAAAATTTGGCATTCATGGCAGGCAGCAATATTTTTTTAGACATCCTTAAACATTGTAGGCCAATAATACCCTGCTCTAAGAATCTTGTTCATTGTGGCCTTCCAATAATGATGACCTCCAGAATATCCTTTGTGGAACTCCTCAATTACTTTATCAGCCTCCTCTTCCAACAAAAATTTCAGAAGTATCCTTCCAAAGAAATTTTTTGTCAAAAATAAATATCTCAAGGATTTTAGCTTAACAAACCTTTCCTTAGAATTTTTTAGATTAGAAGGTGCTTTATGATGTTGTAGGACAAAAAAAACCTCCTCGTACCAATCTGAAGTGATGTATTTTTCTTCAATAGGGACTAGTTCTTCTTCCTCATCTGAAATTTCTGATATTTATGTAATTAAGTTTATGTCAAGACAGTCAAAGTTTTACTGCGCCATCAGCTTTGCTAAGCCTTTCCCTTTGACAAATTTTGTTTGCTTAATCTCCATATCATACTCCAGCAATTTAGAAATCCATTTTCCCCTCTTACCATCAGGATCTTCTTGAGTGAAGATGTCTTTCACAACAGTATTAGGAACAAAAGCCACAATATGAGAATGCATAATATAAATTCTAAAATCTTTGATAGTCTTCAGCAATTCATAGGCTTTCTTCTCTAAGATATTATATTTCAGCTCAGAGTTAGCTAATATCCTACTAAAGAAGGAAATAGGCTACTCAATACCTTGCTATTCCTTTTGTAGCAAAACTCCAACAATAGTATTCTTTGGTGCGACAATAAAAACCAGAAATTCTTTTGAGAAACTAGGACTGATCAATATTGGTGCTTAGGTAAGTGCCCTTTTGATCTCCTCAAATGAATGTCTTGCTTCTACTGTCCACTTAATGTCAACTCCATTCTTCAACATCCTTGTTATGTCCTTCAAAATCTCAGCGAAATTAGGAATAAATCGTGTTACAAAATTTACCTTTCCAAGGAAAGATTGAATCTCCTTCCTGCTTCTTGGAAAATTCACCTTCTGAATTGTATTGACCCTATTTGGATCAAACTTAATCCCATATTTAGAAATGATATGTCCAAGTAATTTATCTGAAGTTAAAGAAAAAATACTTTTGGTGGGATTTAGAGAGATGCCAAACATTCTACACTTCAGAAAAATTCTTTTTAGGTGTTTCAAGTGATCTTCTTACCTCCTTGAGTAGACTATTATGTCATCAAGATAAAAAGCCACCATCATGTCCTTTTATTCAGAAAAAAAAATGTCTATTTCCCTCTGAAAAGTATCTCCTGCATTCATGAGACCAAATGACATCTTGGCATATATGAAAGTACCCCATGGTGTAGTAAAGGTTTTTTTTTCCTAATCATCAGGATGTACACAGATCTAATTATAACTTGAAAAACCATCAAGCATAGACATTCTCTAAGATACAACAATATTTTGCAAAATTTGATCCATCTTCGGGAGAGGATAATTTTCCTTTAAAGAGGTTTTATTCAAATTTCTGAAGTCGATACATATTCTGATTTCTCCATTCTTTTTCCTAACTGGAACCAAGTTTGCAAGCCAATTTCAAAATATGATTGGGACAATGATTTTGGCATCAAAGAGTTTTTGACCTCCTTCTCAATCAAAGGCATGAGAAGTGGATTGATACTCCTTAACTTCCGTTTGAAAGGCTTTTCATTTTCTTTTATAGGAATAGTATGTTGAATAATAGCAGGGTCATATTCTTTCAAATCAGCATAATTCCAAGAAAACACATCTATGAATATTTTCATCATTTCAATATACTTAAACTTCATATCAGCTGAAATAAACTTTGAAAGTTTAATCATTTTGGGCATAGCTATTGTACCAAGGTTGCATCTCTCAACTTATTCATCATCAACTTGTATCTTAGGTGATTTAAAAACATCATTCTTATCAAAAAAAATTTCAAGAGGTATGATTCCCTTTGGTATGGAATTTTTCAGTTGCAAAACTTCATATTTCCCTTCAGATTCAGCAAGAATATTTTGCTGATCTACTTGTATATTTCAAAATCTTCTTTCAGATCAATAAAGTTCTTCACTTGTTGATCATCCTCAAAAACTTTTCAATGAGTAATATTATCATGGATAGCTAGTATATGGCGAATCTCAACCTCATATTTTTCTGTGGAATGCATAGGAATAATGAAAAGACTTGCAGAGATAGAAAGAGAATCAGAAATGGGTTTGTGTTCTCTAGTTTTGACCATGAATGAATAAGCTTGAAAGTTTTCCAAAATTTCCAAAACTAAGTTCCTATATGCCCTCATCCTTATATATTTTTCTTTTATAAACACCTTCAACCTATTTAATGACTAATTCTGAATTTCCAAAAATAGAAATGTTTTGAGCATTCATTCTTTTCAAAACCTCGAAGCCCAAAATCAAAGACTCATACTCAGCCATGTTATTCATGCAATCAAAGTTCAATTCATAGGAAAATAACTTACTCTCATCACTTGGACTTGTGATCCAAATTCCTACTCCTGGTCCTTCTCTGCCTGTTGATCCATCAAAATGAAATGACCACCAACCTTCCACCTCCTTATCACTTACTTGCTGATTTTATATTTGCGGATTTTTAGACTGTTGAATTTTAGAACTCTGATTTTCTGCTTTCCTCTCCTCTTCTACTTTATTAGTCAACTCATTGAAAATAATAATAGAGCCAAGTTTAGTATCAAGAGCATAAATTGGAAAATTTTGGGGTTTGTCTTTTCTACTTAACATGTAGGAAATTCTTGTCTCTCGATACAGTCTTCTTTGCTCACCAAAAACAAGAATGGTGGCATATGTAAGGTCCATCTGCATTTTACTTTTGATTTTCATTGCTGATGACTTTAACAATAGCATACCAAACTTCGGTGGAATCTCTAATACCACAATGTCCATGACCATAGTCTTTGCAGGAATTTGTGTTAGACCAACAAAAACATCCTTGATTAAACCAATGCATTGAACTCTTTTCGAATCGAAAGAAAACAAGTCCTTATATGGTCTAGTTATTTCTACCCCATTCTTTCCATGATAACTTCAGGCATAAGATTGTGAGAGGCCCCTGAATCCAAAATAGCATTATCGAATGCCATGTCGTGAATGCTAAGGCTTGCATAAAAAGGAGGCACCTCCTCATTCTGTTCAGCTTCTAGTTTTGGACCCAAGTATATGGTTGGATGATCCTCTAGTACATTCAAGATATCAGCAGCTCCTGGTTGTGAATTCAACATTTTAACAATCCTACTTCTATAATCATTTACCTTGAGAATCTCACCCAAAGGGACTCATATTTTCAGCTTCTTTGATAGGAGGAACAACTGATTTATCTTTCTTACCTTCAGCGACCTTAAGATCATATTTCCTGCCATCAGCAACATTATGTGTATCTTTCTTAGGATGTGTTTTGTTTGCAATGATAGGCACATTTCTATTTCTGAGATTGTATTGTTTTTGCATCTCAAAAATAGAATGTTGATACCCCTTTAGATAATATGATGTTTCCTCTCCATGATTAATTTGGTCTGAAAGATCATGTTCTTCTTTATTTAAGAAAATTACAGAAATTTCTTCATCTAGACAATGAATAGACTCTTCAGGAATTTCAAGATCGTCTTCTTCATCAATCAAGTTTTGTTGGAAAGGAGGTCTCACTGGAGGATCAAGCTGCTGATTTCTATTTTCCCTTAGTCTTTGCTGATTCTGAGGTCTCCTGAATTGAGGGTTTCTAAATTGAGGTTCATGTTGTGCAGGAGGAGTACAGGTATTCCCAAGGGCCAATCTATCCATCAAATTTTCCATTATTTTCATCATTGAATCCAGCTTATCCTTAGAGGTAGAGGAGGAAGGTTTCTCTTCTTCTTTCAACTTAGTCTTACCCATTTATGAATTTTTAGCTGCTTCATTTTGCATTTCAGCAAGTGAACGGGGTTCTCTTTCTCTCAGCAATATAGAAAACTCATAGTCAAAAGCTTTAACATATCCCATCTGAGCTAAGGCTTGTGCTGGTTTAAAATGAGCAGGAATAGAGTCATACACCTTGTTAAAAAATTTTGAAATGTTTTTAACAGATTCATCAGCAACTCTCTTCAAAGTGCTATACTTAGTGAGGGATTTTATTGGATTAGTCCTATTTCCCCACTTTTTTAGAAAATTATCTTCAAACTCATTCCAATTATGAATAATTCCATGACTAAGGGATTTATACCACTTCCTAACTTCACCAGTAAAATTCAGAGCAAACAACCTCAACTTAACATCTTCATCATCCACCTCCTCCCTGTCTATAAAATCATTAAATTGGTCCACATGTTCTTATGTTGTAATGTCTTCATCACTTCCCCAAGTTTTTATTCTAGCAACATATTTACTAGGGAGGTCATGTAAGACAGCTGGAAGAACAAGAGGGGAATATATAGCAGTTGAAATAGGTGGAGGAGGTACATTTGAAGCCATTATTAAAGGGACTATAGTAGCTTTAGGGATGGCAGAAATAGAGGATGCAAAACTGCTATGAGGAGGAGTGTTTGGTCTTTGTGGTCCACTAAAAATTGAACTCCAATTTGGAAGAGGTAAATGAGCTTTACTTTTAAAAAATACTTCAAAAGGATCAAGCTCCTTAAATTTATCTAAAGATTCTTTTTTCAACAACAACTCAGAAGTAACAGCTTCCCAAAACTCTTCTTTGTCTTCCTGTGTTACTAGAGCTGAAGAATCAATACCTCTCTTATGCAAGTCTAAAATAATTTCAGTTAGCTCTTTTTCAATTTTTGATCTAAACAAACATCTTGAATTTTATCATCAACTCTTTTATCTTTAGGACTTCATAAAATTTTAGAGGACAAGGATTTCGAATGTGATGGAGTACCTAATATTTCATAAATGCCTTGATTGCCTCTAGAAATGGTGTTTGGATTGTCCATCATGGTAGGTGGATATGGGTCAGTATTACTCCTTGTGTATCTCCTTCTCGAAGCCAACTTTGGTCATATAAATTTGGAATGGAGTCACCAAGATAGATGCATCCTCGAAAAGCTTCCTAAGCTCTTGCTACCTTCAGAAGTTCAGCTTCAAAATTTCAGGAAAATATCTTCTTCAGACTCCCAACAGATGCACCAAAATTTTATCACAAAATTAGACCTGATAGGCTACTAATCAAATCAATCTCATGTAACTATTTCAAACCAATATTTTGATTAAGGCTTAGCCTCCTCAACCTGAGAGGGCTCTCTCAAAGGGTTAATTATTTTTGATAAAAATATATATGGCTAACTCTATGTGGGGTAATAACCAGATAGATGATAAATGTAGATTGAAAATCACATCGGAAAGTACACATTGGGATTATTGAGTCAAAATAGTTTCAGTAAAGAAATAAATCTACTTAACATGGAAGTTGAGTCATATCAGAGTTTTAGTCAAGAGATACACAGGTGAAACTATAAGAAACACAGTCAGTTTATCTATATAGAAAGTCAGAGCATCAAAGATGAATTCTCAGTAACATAGACAAACACCACTGCAATAGGATAATAAAAGATGCAATTAGAACAAGACCACACTAGAACTCCTTCTGAATCTGAAGTTGGCTAAGTAGAGTTCTTTGTATTAGCTGAAAACCAGTCAATTACAATAAGCACAATCTTTTGCTAAAAATGTCCAACCCTGGTATTTTCAACTTCTTGATCCTTTGTAGACCACTTAAAACATGAGGTAATCTTATCTTGTGCTAGATACATTGAATTCCAGACTCTTGAAACCTTGCATAACCATATCAAATGGTATTTATTACCAAAAGGAAGCTAATCTACTAAACAGTCCTATTACAAATAAGATTCAAACTCCTTATCTCTATCCAAAACAACCTTATATAAACTAAATTACATCATTTTCCAAGTTTATTCACACATGTTCGAATCCATATGATAGGCTTCAAATCTTTATGACCATAATGCTGACCTCCATCAAAGTAGGAAACAGTCCCCTGTTTTCTAGTTATAGGGTCCTTTGCACTCTTGGAACATTCTAACCACCATGAACTCATTATTTCAAGCTCCTTAGCTGTTAGAAATTTCATTAACATGCCAAACCCCCCTCTTAATCTACAGCTATCCAAAACCATCTCCAAACTGTTCAAATTGGTTGTAATAGACTACGCTACGAAAACAACACAGTTTCGTAGCGCTTTTCGTAGCATTTCTCTTTTACCCATTTTTCTTCAAAATATTGACGTCTTTCCTCTAAAACTAGCTTCATTATCTTTAAATACATCCTCCTCAGAATTTTTAGTTCTTGATTCATTTCCCCCCCCACCAAAATTTGATGAAAAATCAGAAGAAAAGCTGCTACAGTAGTTTCGTAGCGCTTTTTTCCATTTTTACATTGTTTGTGCTACGAAACTAATGAGTGAGCAGTTTTGTCCAAAATTTTCCAAAATGAAAATTGCAAATGTAAAAAAAATAAAAATAAAAATGATTCCATCATATCAAAAAACCATATGAATTGAAAACACAGTCATTTCACCCTTCATAAGGTCCCTTCTTCATCTTTACTTGATTTAGCTTTTGACTCTTCAATTATTGTCATTTTAACACCTTTTTTATTTAACTCATCCTAAACCAATTTCAGCTACTACTCCAAGTCCCCCACTTGATCTTTAAGTCTCCTATTATTAGCTCTCAAGTGAGTATTTATTACTCTGACAAATTTAGCTTCCTTGATGGCTAGGAATGTCCATGTGAAAAAATGCTCTGCACTGCTTGGAGTTTCAGAAAAAGAACCAGTTTTACCTTCCCACAATGCATTCATTCTTTTGAACTCTTCTTTCTCAACATTGTGATTTCTATCTCTCTTTCTCATCATAGTAATTTCTTGGTTTTCCAACCTCAATTTCTCTTCAAGATGTTTAAACTCTGTCATTAATTCTTTTCCCTTCTTTGTTCTGCTGGCTTCATGTTTTACTGTAGGTGATGATAGATCAACCACTTCTTTAGGGGCTTTGGCTGTCTCAATAGTTTCTTGAACTTCCTTGCTACCTTCACTAAGTTTCTTAGCATATCTAGTTATAGGTTTTCTTGCTTGGAAGATGAAGGCTACATTTTCACCCTTAAACTCAAGCATCTTTGCAAACTTAGACTTTTTCTGTTTATGCTCATCTACTCCAATGAACTTAGCTTGAACAATGGGTGTTTCCTATATGTCAATTTCATGAAGGATGTCATCTAAATTTCCCTTCATCACTGGGTTGTAATCTGTAGCTGTAGCAACTATTTTTCCCTTTAATTCAACTGCTTGGCTTCTTATTACACTTTTGATTTCCTGCCTACTAATATCTTCCTATTTTTCTTCTTTAACAATATTTGACCTCTATTTTGCATGTGATGGAGTTGGTGTATCAAGAACTTGTGTCCGCTCTGTCCTTTTCTCAACTTGTTTCCTTGGCTTCAATTTTGCAAATTCCTTTGGTTTTTCAACCACAGGTTAACTAGACTCTGCTACTGGTGGTGATGGAGTTCCTTTAGTTTTAGGGTTTCTAGCAGGAGTTAAGGTTTCCAACTCAAAACTATTTATAAAAAGAAAAGGATGACCAATCCCTACCTATCTTTTGAAGCTCATTCAAAATCAATAACTTTGTCAAACCATAATGAAACAAAGATGTTTCACAAACTTCAGATTTGGCTGTACTTTATCATCCATTTTTGCAAGACTCCTATGCAGATAAAAGGGTAAATCAAGTGAGATGTTACCAATGAAATGCAGAAATAGCTTGAAATAATATGTGTAAACCTTATGATATCTTCCTTCACATGTAAAATACCTCTGAATATTGAACAACAAATTTGCATAAGTGTCTTTGATGCATCTTCTAGGGATAGCATTATTGAGGTCCATATCTGCATACTCAGGTTTCATGAATTCTTTGCATGGCTCCATATCAAATTTGAAATGTTTAAACAAAGTTTCTTGACCTCTTGGTATCTCTGTCATAACAGCAATAATCTCCGGTGAAATTGACACACTGAGCATCCCAACCTTGGTAGTTGTTCCATTGAAGTTCAAGGAAAATTCTTTGGAAACCTATGTGTGGAAACCTTGAAACTTTTCACAAAACTGAAGACAAGCTACTATTCTGAATGCCTCCATGGTCTTCAATTATGGCCTTCATATCTTCAGGCTCATGTCTCAAGCAGTGTCCCCCTCTCTGGACTTTCTTTTCCTTTGCGATGCCTTACAAAAAACCTATCATCCTTGATTGATAAATTGAATCAGCCTCACTTGAATATGTGAAACAACAGCCTTACTTGATTAATTTATATTAGCCTCACTTGATTAATATGTGGAAAAATTGTATGGAATAGCCACAGGTTTGGCTTGACACTTCAGAGCTTAGACACTCAAATGGAGGCAAAGGAAATGAGAATGACCAATTAAGAAAGATTTTGAATTTGAAATGTCATTTCATAACTGAATTATGCCTCATTCATACCTTATCGTGACTATGATGACTACAATGTGTGTAATTACTCTGAATCTCATCATTAACTGACTCATCATACCACTAACCTACCATTTCCAAATGGATTCTGACAAATTTTAGCTCAAATGACAAGACAGTTTAGAAATTTCACTTTCGTACCACCGACAATGTATTTTTACCAATTTGCGCTACAAAACTATTAGCGATTTCGTAGCACAAATCAATTATTTTGAACTAGTGGCACTACGAAAAAAAGGTTTCTTGGCTAATTGCATAATTTTGACCTGAAAATTTATGAAATGACTCAGAAATGGAAATTATGGATATTTGACAATGAATGGACCTTAAAAAAGAATTTATTTGAACTTAAGTATGGGCTTTGAGCTTATAAAAAAGTAAGCTACCCTTCATCAAATCTTAATTTTACTTCTAAACTCAATTTTGAACCATGACCAAAACAAACTTGACACAATGATGTTTTGAAATTTTTTTGGGCGATAACACTCGTGATAGTGAAGACATCTGATCTTGGACAAGTCTCTCTTGACCTCTTCACCTTGGGAGTTATTTCCCTTTGATTTATTTCCTTTTCCGACCAATGCACAATCTTCTTCTTTTTTGGTGCTAGAGGTCCCATCTCTGGAGCTTTTCCTTATCTCTTCTATTACCAAGTTGAACCACAAACTCTCTTAGTCTGGTAACTTCTCCCTCCCATTCAAAAATACCTGGTAATTATGCCAGCTCTTCGAAAGGCTTATAAGTGCTAGCCTCGCCAAGTTATCATCAGCTACAGTCACAACAACACTTCCAAACTCATCTCTACATGGAGTGAACTTCTCCAAGTATGTTGGTTCTGTCTTGCCCTCCTCCTTATTGATATTTCTGAGCTTGTCCTTCAGTAAAAACTTCCTTTGGTTACTGTTGTTATGAAATATATCTGTCAAGGCCTTCCACATAAAATATGGAGTCATCTTCCCATGGAGACTCGAGACAATATGATCTCGAACTCGCTCTAACAATATCCTTCTCGCCTTTGCTACCTTCTTCTTCCATCCATCAAGAAGTTTGGCATCTACTAGTACGGGCTTGGAAATATTAGTATTTATTAATTCCATCAACATGATTTCCTTCAACTTTGCCTCCATCCTTTCCTTCCATGCAATATAATTCGAATTACCCAGGAATGCAAATTCGAGTATCAGTTTAACTAGTGATTGCGCATGCACTACACTATTGCGTTAACTACAACTAGACCCTAAAAATAATAGAAGCACTCTACATGCCTCACCTTTGACCCTTAACTCGAATTTCTTGAGCTAACTTAACCTTTTTGACTTAGTTAACTGATACAAGTTGTTATAAAATTAAATTATAATTTAATTTCCAATTTATTTAGGGGATAAATAAATTAGACACCCACATTTAGTGCTACTATGTAACTGAATTCCTCACTCATGTGTGAATGGAATCCCACACCAGTTATGTGGTCATTTTTTTCCTTTCTGGATGCCAATTTCATCATTTCTTGTTGCAAATTTAAACACTTGAGAGGATTAGACCAATGGCCTTCATACTTGCACTATCATCGACAATGAAAGTGCATGATGTTTCCATGTTTCATTTCTTAAAAGAGATGTGAAATATGTTGATCATGTGATTTATTGGTCTATATTATAGGTGGATCCAGAAGGAGAATGTCAACCATAACCTCAATTCATATCGTATAGAAACAACTCATGATCATAAACCAAGAAATCGAGCAAGTTAAAGTGCAATGGAAGAAATTTGGGCCTAATGAAGCTACATGGGAGATGGTCGATCAGATGTGGGATATCTATCCTTCATTTTTTTCGGTGGAGGAAAAGGAGTTTTGGTATATGTATATATATGTATATATGGTTTCTAATATAATTATGATAGTGATATGTGTTACAAAGTTCCAATAAGCGGTATGGTTGTCATGTTGTAATGTTTGACATGTTCATTTTTCTTTTCAAGAGGATGTTCATTGTAAATATTGCATCGAGCTAAGTTCTAAATCTAAGTATGTTTTGGTTTTCACTACTCTTGCTAGTTATAGGTATCATTGAACACTAAAAATTGTGTTCCCCTAAGGGGTGTGGGTTTGTAACTGCCTCAAATTAGAGTTCATGTAATAAAATTTAATAAAGGAAAAATAAGACCATGGTCATTGGACATGTATTCCAAGCTGAATGTTCGGAAAGCATCCTATTGGGTGTTCATTTTGATTTATTATGGCTAAGGAAATTTCCAAAGGAAAATATGCATTAATTAGCATTTATTTTTCTTTACAAGAAAAGGGAGGTGAATCGTCACAGTTTTTCATGATGAGGAAATTAGAGGAAAAATAAAGGAATGTGAAGAAAATAGTGGGCTCAATAACACAAAGTCTTATGAGGATTAGTTCACAAATTTTTTTTAGTTGGAATTTTGTTGGTTTATATTTTTCTCAGTTGGGCTATGGAATTGGTTTAAGAGAGAGAAAAGCACCAAGAAGAGAAAACAAGAAAGAAAGAAAAGGAAGGAGAAGAATGAAAAGGACAGAAAATGGGCAAGCAATGAAAATTTCAATCAAGAACCTTCAGCAGGAATACTTGAAGGTAACATCTTGCATGTGTGATTTCCTAACTGTTTTGTGAATGCATGGTACATGCAGGTGTGTATTTGGTTCTCTCGTTTTCATTGCCATGGATTTTACTGGGTGTGATAGTGGTTTCAGACTTGCCTTTCCATTTCTGGATATCCATGGTGTGATGAGGTTCTTTTATTTGATTGAGATTTGGATTTCCAGATGGTTTTGGAACCATGTGAGTTGGTCACAGGAAAATTCCCATAGCGCCTAGGAATCCCTTGACCAGTTTTGTCGAGATTGCAGTAAAGCCCGAGGGTGGAGAGAGGAAAATTCCTCAAGGTATTGGTGAAGAATATTTGAGGCATCGAAGATTTTCTTGGGCCTAGTAATCCGTTGACTTATTTTGGCATGATTGCAATAAAGGCTGAAGGTGGAGGTTATTTAATCTTCGGGAAGCCCTAATTATTTATGTATTAGTTTGCTTATGTAATCTCTTACCAGTTTTGGTGGGATTGTGGGAGCATGAGGGTGGAGGTGGTTTAATCTCCAGCAAGTCCTAGTTATTTTTTCTTTAGTCCCACATTCATTCTTGGAATATGGCATGGGGATGATTCACTGAACAAAATATTTGGTTCAACTCAATATATAGTTGAGTGGTACGTTGAAGTTCCTCACTTTTTTGTATTTTTCATATGTTAGTAAGAGTTATTTTCCTCTAGTATTTCATGAGTGCTTGTACTTGTTATTAGGTGGATTTCATGGTTGTTCTATCATGGTTATTATTTTGGTTATAAACATGGTTTCATAATATGTTCTGGTGATGGATCTTGACATGCTTGATTAGTTGATGAACGTTTATTGAATGCATGAGATAAAAGATGTTATTTTAGCTATTATTATAGGGAATTAGATCTTCTTAATTATTATAAGATAAGTATCATACCCCTAAATTTGGATATGCATTCATGACTTGTATATCACATGTTATCAATAATTTTGGTGAGATGAATGTCATGGTTAGGCCTGGTTAGGTGAAGTTTTCATCAAAATTTATATGCATGTATTCGTCTTGATGTTATCTATCATTCTGGAAAGTTTCACTGAGTTTAGGAAAATTTTCTACAGGCTAACCTGTAATTTAGGATCATAATCTAGGACTGTATGCCTTGAACTAAAGAATTTCCATCACAACGGCTACCCCGTAATATTATGCATGTGGTTGTATGCCCTCATCCACATGGAAACCTTGTTCTACATGCAGTTTGGAGCCCACAACATCAAAGAGTCATTCCAGCTAAAGGTTTGGGCACTCAAAGTTGTTTGTCACCTCCTGGGTGTCCTGTGGCTCCGAAGAAAGGTCAATAAAATTTAAGTTTGTCATTTATGCTTCATTAATTGTACTTACGAGGTTAAATCATGTGATAGTAGCCTTCATCTCATGCTACCCTGGTAGGTCGGTGAAAGTGGGTAAATGTGGGAGGAGCACATGTTACCACAAATGATAAGCCACCTTAGATTAATTATTACATTAAGATGCCACTTTTTCCAATAATATTGAAAAGTAAAACTAAGTATTATAAATGCTTTGATTTTGTTTATCCAAAATTGACCAATAGCTAAAATATTGGAAGTAAAAATAAAAATATTTTCGTAGTTGTAAATGTTTATGATTATTAATCAAACATCATTTTTTACTTATATGTATTTCCTAGAAATAGAATCCTTCATTTCTAAGGGGAACTATCTCCTTTTATTGGTTATGATTACAAAAAAATCATGATTTGATATAGATTTTATGAGTGAAAGATAATCTAAAAATTAGATCATGGAAGATAAAAACAACTAAAAAAATTTACAGTGAGAGATAAAGATGAGATAAAAATGTAAAGCTAATGAAAAAAATAAGATATGAACAACAAGGATGACATTATCTTTAAGGGGGAGATAATGTAATATACCTTTCCGTAAAAATAGATGTAAAACAATTAATAATATGAAAAATATTATTGGATTGAAATTGTTTTATGTGAGGGCTCAACAATTGGCATCAATAAAGAGTTACAAAGTTCTTGTAACTAGAATTCTCACTGTAAAGTATTTGGTTGAAGAATATATTATTCGGGGAGACATAGGTGTAACGATACTATTGATCACACTATAATTAACACCTATGAAATATTCTGAATTGGGTCCGTTCACCTTCCAAAATCCCTTCCGTATCGTTTTGTAAAGCAATACATTGTACATGATTTCTTCTCATGGGATTTTATGATCATAATGACAAAATTTAGTGACTGGAGCTTTCGATTTTGAGAAGGATTTTTAGATCTCAACATTTCAACCCATGCATTGAAAGAAACATGTTTATTATTTAATTCCAGTAGAAATCTTAAATTTGAAAAAGACAACATTAAAGAAATAACACAAATTTCCCAATCCACTATGAGATTATTTGGCCTGTGGACACATATTTGAGGTATGTCCAAGTTTTCCACAAATCCAGCACGAGATAGATTGCATCCTTTTCAAGTTAGCATCTTTAGTGTGGATATCATGTGGCTCATAGTAATGTGTTTTTGGGGTATATTTATAATACCCTTTTCTGGAGGGCTTGGAGTATGGCTTTCTTTTGGGCTTAGAATGTCTAAGCTCAGATCTTTTCCCAGTGCTTAGATGATAAGTGTAAGGCCGACTTCTCGTGTAAGTATTTTTAGCCTTTTTCTTGGACTTTCTTCTTTTCACCAAAGGATCATCAACTGTAATGCCATACTTACTCCAAAATGACTTTGTACCAGGCAGTCTATTTAGCTTTTCTATAGACTTATTTATTTTTTAGCTGGTACATGAAGTAATCAAAACTTTAGTAATAGTACTATTCATTTGACCCCATGTATATGTTTCCAATGGCAACTAGAATGCTTATTGCAACTTTAAAATATCTACAAGCTTGGAGGGTAAAGCTGCAAGATAGACTTGCTTCCAAAGCAAATTCTTAGGGCCCTTCACTAGGAAGATTCTTTGAATCCAATCCTGATGGAAATCTTCAAACTGATTAATATTTCGACATTTCAGATTCATTAAAATCAATTCATTCTGGTCTGAAATTTTCAGCTCATCTCCATAGAAATTCTGTTGGATCAATGCTGTGAGAGCACCGATCATGTTATTTATTTCTCTGCCATCTGGATGAAATTTCACATCTCTATTCTCATCCTTGACTACTTATGCTTCCATTTTTTCAATTAGGGTAGGGGAAGACTCTAGTTCCCACCATCTGGTTAGAGTTCCCATCATCTGGCAAGATTTCCTGTGAAACAAGGAATCAGGGTTTTGCATGCCTCAACTTCTGAATTTCCTTCTACGCACATTAATTTTTATTCTATGATCATTAGATCCAGAACTTGTCTGATCTATGCAGAAGATAGATTGTCAATATTCCATTCTTTGCGACTGGAATAAAAGAATGTTTCCCTAGGAGGAATCTTTCTAACGCCATTGAAATCTGGAGGGGAATGTATGGTATACTGAGCTTCTAATGGTTCATATACAGGAAGGACATGAATCTCAGGTTCAGTTTCTTCAAACAAAGAGGCAACAGTAACTTTGAGTTTGGGAGACTCGGGAGAAGACTCTTTTGGAATGAGCTGGGGAAAATTCTCAATGGCCTTCTGAATAGAGACAGGCTTTGCTTTGTGGAGGAAAGCTGAAGGAACTGCCTTGTTTGATTTTTTCTTATCAAGCTTTTCAATCTTATTAGACAAACTAGAAATTAAATTCCGTGTAGAGATAGAATTTTTTATTATGCAATTCTCTACATCATCAATCTTCTGTAATGACTTTAATCAAAATTATTTTCAAACTGAAGAATTATACTGTACAAAATTCAAGACAATATTTACACCATTGATAGACACTTGGACTTGGTCTATCTCTTCTTTGACTGAGACAAATTTAGCCATATTATTTTCTAATCCAGTGACAATAGTGTTTGTCCAGTTTATTTGTTCATTGACTTTCTGAATTCTCCTTTCTATCCCTACAACATTTTCTTTTTGAACTAAGAGATATGCATTGGCTGAGTTTTGTCCTTCTCCAAGGACAATTCCTTTGAAAGGAGGAAAGCTGGAAGACGTTTCGACTTTATTTCCATCTATAGCTGTCTAGGTATATAAATATCACTTTTTGTGTTTTGCAAAGGAAAAAAAATATATGTATATGTCTATATGTTGTAATTCCAACAAATATATTCATATATGTATATATGCAACCATATAAATCTACATTTGACCTACAAGTTAAGTTGTTAAGATTTGAATTTTTTTTTTTCATCACTGTAACTGCAATTATAGTCTTCAATCAATTCTTGGGATTCACATTGAAGGTTTTCTCTCAATGAATTTTGGCATTCAATAGGTCATGCAGAAACATTTGAAGGAATTTTTGATTAAATTTTGTTTACCTAACTGAGTGAAGTAAAATTGGATAGAATGATGAAATATATATAAGTGTTTATATGTGGAGAAAAAATGATATAGCTAGAATTTCCCCATTCCCTGAACTCCAACAACCTCGTAAGGTTTCACATCTTATGTTCCATTGTAAGCATTGCAAAACTTATATTGTTTAGTATTGCAATTATAGCCTTCAATCATTTCTTGTGATTCACATTGAAGATTTCCTCTCAATGAATTTAGGAATTCAATAGGTCATGGAGAAACCCGTGAAGGAATTTTTATTAAATTTAAATTGAATAGAATGATGAAAAGATATATAAGTGTTTATATGTGAAGAAAAAATGATATAGCTAAAATTTCCCCATTCCCTGAACTCCAAAAACCTCGTAAGGTTTCACATTGTATGTTCCATTGTAAGCACTGTAGATCTTATATTGTTTAGTATTGGAGTGTAGAACTAGAAGACACTTTCCCAACATAAAAAATTAGAGAAGTTTCATTTCCTTGATGCATCTAAAATATAGGTAATATTCATGCTCTTACACTCTTTCTAAATTTATTTAATGGACATGGAAGATAAATAAATAATAATTCTTTATAATCCGTCAACATAAAAGGATTGTGTAACACTATTATTTCTTGGAGAATATTGCATATAAATCTTGTGCAAAAAAAGTTTGCATAACTGCATTATTTTTTGGAAAATATTTTATATGAATATTGTGCATAAAAATATTGCATAACCATGTTATTTCATGGCAAATTTTGCATATGAATCCTATGCATTCTATTTTCTTGAAAAATATTGCATGGTTCTTTGTCTGGATATATAGAGTTATTCTCTTAATTTTCATCGTTCTTGTGTCTTATTTTCTTGAAAATATTTCATTAGTTCTTCTTAATGAAGATAAGTTAATTAGAAATAATTTCATGGAATATTTTGAACAAATATTATTTAATTATATTAATTTCTTAGAAAATATTTAATGGTTTATTTAACCATGATATTTTTGTTTGAAATGATTTCAAAGATAAGTTAAATATGTGTAGAAAAATAAATTAACTATGGGCATTTCTTGTATACATAAGGGTTTAACTGTATGCACATTCTATATTCACATGAATGCTAATATAAACATGGTTGCATTTGAGATATGGATAAAAGGACACAATTTTAGAGTTTCATCCATAACCTTCATTCACATGTACATTGCAAGTTATTTCTAATAAAGATGAGAAGGGGAGTTTTTATGCATTCAATTAATGCATATAAATAGGCATGCTTGATATTATTTATTGCATGTATGATGTGGATAAGAAAAAAATATTTTATAATTATATGGATGGATTGTACATAAATTATGTGAAAAATGAAGAAGAACAAATGTTTTTTATAAGTTTATGTATTTATTTAATGTAAGATAAGTAGGCATAATTTTTGTATGCATTTAAAAATGCATTGGAAATATGAAAAATGAGACATGTATTTGTAAGTATGTGTATTTGTATAATGCATTAGAATAGAAACAAGAAGATTTTAGTTGTATTTTCTACTATTAACTAGAGTTATTACATTGGTACAAACAACAATGGTTTTGTACTTGATTATGAATGTAAAAGTAAAACATCAAAGATAAAATTTAATGTTATTTATGCATGTGCAAGGAAGTAGTCTTGCACTTAGATATGAATCTAAAACTAAAAGATTAAAGATAATTTTTAATGTTATCTATCCATGTGTAGGGAAATGGTCTTGCAAAAGAAAAACATTAAGGATGATTTTTAATGTTATTATGCATGTGCAAGAAAGAAAAACAGGGAAATATGTATAATGCATAGAATATTATTAGTGATAAGTTTCTTAGTGATTACTGGTATATATTTGTTAATTGGGTTTTAAGAAATGGATATTTTACTTAATAATGGTGATAGAGTTGTTAATCATAGGAATTGTAGAAAAGAATTGTGACCTATGCGAAGAATGGATAGATAGTTTCTAATCTACCCCTTTTGCAGCCACAGAAAGATGGATGATAACTAACACTATGACAAGAGATGATGTAATTGTGTTGGACTAATGATTCATGGAAAGTGAGGGATCATCAAGTGCACTATAAAAGGGATAAATTACTACAGGAAACCACCATCCCACGAAAATACTGTGCTCGAGAAATGTAGGGTAAAGTTTTTGAGAAACATGACATGATGTTGAATGTATTGACCTCTAGTTGATTAATTTTGAATTCAATATCTATGCTCTTTTGTAAAAAAATTACAATGGAAAAGGATGGTCATCCTTGTTTCCATTGAGTTTAGGGTGAACTCCCTTCTGAAACATTTAATAAAATAAAAATTTGTTGATTTTTCTTTTGAATTTTCCAGGGTATATCAGTGTCCACTATGAGTTTCATAGTATGTTATCTTGATGGTATTTCTACCATGCATGACATTCAAACTTAAATTAGTGGATATGTTATTTAAAAACCTGATGAAATGAACGACACAAATGACACAAACTTGTAGTAGAAGGAATGACGTTAATGAGTTTCATAAATGGTTATTACCTCATGAGATTTCTTATTCCTTTTCTAAGGTCAATTCACTTAATGATATTTTATTATGTCATTTTATTATGGGATAAGTTATTAGATATCTTATATTCTCATGAAACTAGTAAAAATTTCTAATCCTATGTATTTTTTCATGAGATCTATTGGGGGATTTTATAGAATAGATCAAAAATACTAGAAGGACTACCATTTTTGTAGTGTCCAAATAATTTCACAATGAAGAATGCTAGATTCAAATGAGGATCACACAACGCCGAAGGATGAGTAGGGTGATTAGACTAGAGTCTTGTAGTAGGAAGACGAGTAGAGAAATAAAATCACAATTCAAATGACAATGACTTTAGTAGGCATATCAAGTCAAGATGGGAAATAAGATTGTGAAGTCTAATATGGTTATTCTCTATCGATTGATGTCAGTCGCAAATGGCCAATGGGCTATCGACCAAAGGATACGAGTCTATTAAGAATTGCAAGTATGAACATTTTTCGAAGGCCCAAATACCCTCTAATAACTTGATATTCCTATATAATGTGGAGATATTTGTAGGAAAAAATGATTGAGTAATGAATGGTGTGTGGAAATTCGGGTTGTGTAGAGGTAGTATCATAAACCTTGTGTGAGGAAAAATCCTATACAAAGGTAATCCTTTTGCAGAGAAAAAACTTGTGAGCAGCTAAGGGCATGTTCCACCACTCTATACAAGGTGCAGAGAAAATAAGGTAGGTGGCATGGATTACATGGAGTTCCAGGTGGAAAGAACCGTTGTTGTGGTAGGAATATGGAGTGACATGTGGGAGGAAAATTTTGAATTTTTGGCCATTTAAATGGATAGTTAGTTTGTGACACATGGAAGGAAATTTTTAGCACTTCAACACATGGAAAGGCCTAATTATCTATAGTGGATGATCTCACAAGTATAACGGTAAGTTAGATGGAAGATGATGTTGAAACTATAGGCCCCATATTGGACCATGAGATATCAAAACACCATATTGTTGAAATGGAAACGATAATGGATTGATATAATTGATTTGAAAAGTAAATGGTTAGACATAGTGGGTCACATATCCGTACATCATGTCATCAAATCATTGTATTGTCAAAATGGAATAGGAATAGATTGATCTAAGGTGAAAAGTCTTAAAGCAATGAAAAATTATTCATCAATTATAGGTGGATAGGATCATCAACATCATAAGCAATAGTTTCTTCTCCAAGTCACACTAAATTATCACAAGGTGCAAAGTGATAGTTCCTAATAGCTTCTGGTTATGGGACTTCGGTCTTGATACCTAGGCTTATCATGTTAGGAAATCATTAATAGCCCTGATCTAGAAATTCTTAATATGTTTAAGTCATTGGTTCTAGCATATGGTCATGGGGAGCATTTAGTCCATCCCTCAGAGTTATTAGTACATTGAATCATTAGTGTTTTGGGAAAGAATATAAGTGTAATCAACTAATGTCCAAGGTATTTTGGTAATGACTAGAATCCATGATCACGGGAAAGAGAAATTGTGAAAGATTTAAACACTAATGGTATAATTAGTTGGATTAAAGGGAGTTGTAGTTTAACATTATGCAGTGTGCATATATTGTGCCAATGGAAAATCCATGAGCATCAAAGAAAATTATAAGAGTTATAAATAAAACAATGATTTAATCAACCCATGATACTATTGGTGAAAACCATGGATCGATCTCCATGGTAATATAAATTGTAAGTTATAAATAAAATGTTCGACATTGAACCAATTCCTGAGTCTATACTTATGAAAATAAAGTAAGATGAAAGTTGTACCTATATATATGTATAGAGGGTTAATAACTCAGAGAAAAGAGCAAATTCTCATGAAGTCAAGAGAGCTAAAGTGACAAGTGAAGAAGGGTAAGATATTTGAAGCAAAGTAAACCTAAGAAGATCATATGATAGAGAGACATTAGGGGAGTTTTGAGGTCTAAAATGGGCCTCCTAAGGAAATTATAAAATAATAGTGGAAATAATAAAACAACATTTGATTACATCATTAAATTTTAGAGGGAATAAAGAAAAAAAAATAAAAAATCAACTCATATTTTCAACTTATCTCCCTATGGGTTTACTCAAATTTAGAGTGGAAACACTCATTTGAAGCATAATTTGATTCCTAGTACACTTATTGCCCATGTTGTATGATTTTGATGGAACTTGCTACAATAAAAATTAGAGATACGTGAAAAATGTGATTGCAATCACATTTTTTCATGTATTTTTCATTCTTTGTGTAGGAGGGTCCATCGAACGTATGCAACATGGGTACACTTTGGATGAGGAATCAAATATTTCATCCAATGAGTACAATCACTTGAAATTTTAGTAAAAACTTAGGGAGAAAAGTTGAAAATACGAGTTCAAAAAGTACTTTTATTATTTTATTATTCTTTAATATTTTACTTTTTTACTCCAAAAATGGTGAATCATCCCCCATGGTTGCCATCATCATCTTGAATCCTATTAGTTCTTATAAATTTTATTTTTGTTGTACGTTTTTCTTAGGAGGCCCATTTTAGACCTCAAAATTCCCATAATGAAGAGTGGTAATAGTTATAAGTGTGTAGAAATAATTACCAAAATAGTTCTAAATGAAGATATGAAATGAAATTGAACATCCAATCGAGATGAGATAAAAAGAGAGCATAACCAGAGAATGACCAGTGTGAGATATGGATAAATAAATAAAAGAATGAAGCATTTATTTATGGATTGTGCATATAATTGAGTAAAACACAAAATATAAAATTGTTTCCACAGGTAAAGAGGTAAAAATAAGATCAAAGATAAAATATTTTTTATGTGTAAAGAATTAATGTAGATTCCTAAGGATATGAGTTTGAAAATATTATGAAGGAGGGATATAATAGGAACATGTTGATTCCTATAAATTAGGGGATCAAAGTGTCCTTTAGGTTCTGTTTACAATCTACTAGAAAAGGAAAACCCTAGAGTTGTTGAAGCTAAAGCCATAGTTACTGATGAAGCTGATTCAGACTCTGATTTTGAAAGTCCTCTTAGTTCATTAGCAAACTCATTTTTGCACCGAGTTGCAACTCGAGCAAAAGTTTTCTCGTATTATGATGTTATTAGATGGGTGATTGATAATGTGTCTATCAAAGATAGAACTTTTGTTTCTACATCTCGAGCAATATTTGGGTCGTTCAGACAAGAATATATCAAAGCAATGTACCACCTTCATGACCCACAGAAGATTTATAACAAAGATTTTATTAAAGAATTTGCTGTAAATAACGAAAATTAGTCAGAACCAATTAGAGAATGGAGAAGGGCTTTTGAAAATAATAGGCATGAGGCATCAGGTATGTAATCCGTGGAGTCTCTCTTGCCTCCATATTGTTATGTCGCAGTTATGATGTGTAGATTGTTTGGTAATGATAACTCGGCTAGGTTTTCCATTCAAATGGTTCCATTGATACATGCTGCTATTAATTCTGAGATGATGAATTGGGCTGTCATTCTGTTTGATAAGATAGCCAATAGAATTCTTGAGTATAGGAAAGACAAAAATTCTGGAAATCCCACTCCTTTTTAGTTTTTTGCTTATATCCTAGATGCCCTCTGTTTCAATTCGGAATTCCCCTTATTAGGATGGAAATGGACTCCTAAAGAACCTGTCCCAATTCATATATATCACAAGTTCTTATGGAAGGGGCATTTCAAAAGTCATGTTTACAAAGTCTGTCATGGTTTTCTTATTCTGATTTACCAAATCATTTTTGGCTGATTCCCTCCTAGACTTTCTGAAAAATCTAGAGTTGATTTGTCCTCTATTGGAGATTGGTTCGGGGAGGAGAAGTTCACATATGTCAGAATTTTTGGAAGTATTTTAGAGCCACACATCCTTCCTTTGTATGTTCCAGACAAACTGTTAGCACAGGAACTAACAGTAGAAGGTATGTCTAGAACTTTAAAGAACAACAAAAAGCTTATGTGGCCTACTTTTCCTTTTAAATGTAAAAATTTTCCATGCTGAAAAAGAAGCTGTTAAGTTAACCGATCTTAAATTTTCAACAATTCTTGGAAGGAAATATGATCCTAGGAAGGTGGCATATGATTTTACTACCAATGTTTCAATTGCTTGGTTCGAACATGAACCGGATGTCTTTCATGATTTATTTGTTTCTGTAGATAAAATGTCCCAAGTTTTTTATTTGGCCAAGTCCAAACTTCAAGCCGAAGAAATGAATAAATTTTTAGTATTTAGAAGTTAGAGGTTACTCAAAGTTTCTCTGGATCAGTTGATAATTTCTACACAGGGATGTGAACCACAAAAGAAGGATACAGGAAGTACATCTGGCAAATAAGTAACAGGAACTAATCCTGTTTTGGAAAAGAAAGATGACAGCAGCAGAAATGACACTGAAAGGATAGAAACAACTGCTAAAATTGATGTACAACAGTCTTCGACCTAGGTTAGAAAATAAAGCACGGGTATTGATGCTCATGTGCATATTGAAAAAGGAGGAGAACTGATCAAGATACAATTTTCACATCACAGGGGGAATTCATGAATATTGTTTATAAGAATGCTAAGGTGAATCCATTTGAGGATCTCACCAAATTGTCTCAATATGCAGTGCCTATAGTGCTACTACTATAGATAAAGCCTCTGAAGTTACACAGTTGATGAAGCAAAAGGATGTGCAAATAGCCATGTTTGAGGAACAGGTTGTAGAAAACCAAAAAAAGATCATTCAGTTAGAACAACAATTACAGGATGAAGAGCTCAAATCTAAACAATTAGAAGAGAAGCTGGCTATTGAAAAAGAGAATATTGATCAGCAGACCCTAGAAAAGCAACAACAACTAAATCAAGAAATATAAAAATTACAGGCTCTTCTTCAAAATGAGCAGACTTCGAAGATTGAACAAGAGAAGATGTTTCAATCTAAATTAGACAAGTTTAAGAGTTGTCCTAGTCTAGATAAATTCAAAAATGAAGCCTTGGAAACAAACAAGTTATTGTCTCAACAATTAAATGAATTTTGTCTAAATATTGCAAAAGTAGAATCTCTATGTGAGTTAACATCTTCCTTGATAGATGAAGGAGTCACTCTTAAAATTGAATTTGATGAAGCTGATGAAAATATCTTTGAATTTCTTTTAAGGCAAGACTCAAAATTAGGGAGAAAAGCAGATCTTCCCAAGATTATGGAGAGACATAAAGAAATTATTTTTGCAGAATGGGAACATTGCTTGATCAAAGCAGAAAGAGCAACATCTAGAGCTAAAGGAATAATGAAAAATGTAACATAGCTGGTGAATGATAACTTATATGCAATCAATTTAATTGTGGATTGTAGTCCTGACCAATTAACTAGAGTAAAAGAAACTGATCGCAGATGGAAACAAGATATAACTAATAAAAATCAACAAATTGGCCAATTACAAGGAATATCATGGGATACAATGTGGACTTATCTTATCAAGCCACATAGTCAACAAACAACAATAAAATTTCTCTCAAATACCATCAATTGCATCATTCCCAAATTCTCCAATGCCACATATATAGGGCAATTCCACTCAAAGCTTAGTCATCCTGAAGAAGTAAACGAAATGCTAAAAATCTTCCATCTTCACACATCAACAACAACAAATGATCAATGAGCTAGTTTTCATCAAGATCGCATTTCTATTTTAGATATTTTTAATTTAGATAGATTGTAGGAATAATTTTAGTTATTTTTGTTAAGTACCTATATAAACCCCTTTCATGCATTTAGAAAGGGGTCCTGAATTTGTAATATTTTGACTTGGAGATTACATTTTTGTACTCCATTGACTTCTATATTTTTATAAAGGATCACATCTAGTGATTCTCTACAAAATTTCCTTTAAGAATTGCATTTTTGTATCTTGGAGTTGATTTTACATTGAAGTTGTTGGATCTGCATATCAGATTGCATTGGAAAATATCAATATTGATATGGTATTTCTATCTATTCATTGTTAGTTTCTTATGTTATGTGATATTCTCTTTTAAATTGCTATCGTTTATGTGTACTCGCTTTATAGTATTTCTTTATACATATCAATCCTGAGTGTGTTAGAAATATTTGTCTTTTACAGTATATGCAAGTGATATATTATGATGAATGAAATATGTTATTATAACTATGTTTAATTTCTTAAACAGAGTTATATTTATTTGTTACTGCATATTTCAATTAAGTTGTAATACATTTTCATGGTTATTGGTTAATTGAAACAATTTAAAGTTGTGTTCACATTGGATGCCCGGGTTAGTTTTAGAATTATTTGATTAGTATTTGAATTAGATTAGATAGTTTTATTTCAGTCATTTAGTCCCATTTTCCCCCATCCAATCATTCCATTAGAAACCCATTTAAAATTACTAGGAAACTGGTCCTATAAATCCAGTCGGAGCCACCACACCAAACGGAAAGGGAGCTATCCTAAGCTCCCGACCGGGTGGTTATATGCCAATGTTTAAAGCAGTCATTTTCAAGGCTTCAACATTCTTGGTGCTAGAAGGAGGGCCATAAGCTATGAATGGTAGATAAATCCAAATGTGAAAGCCATTCTAAGAGCACATCACACTCATCACCTTCAATTTCTTCCACATATCAAATCACAAGAGAAGAAATTGAGAAAAGTATTCAAACACCCACTACCAAAGTCTCACATCAATTAGATAATCCAACTCCTGAATCCCCTGAAGTCAAAGCTTTAGTTCATAAACTTCAAGGATTCATGTTATCATTAGAAGAATCAGAATTATCTGAAGGTAGTGTCACCTCGCAGTTTTCTTCTTCCAGACCTCTTACTAGGTCACAAAGTGAAAAACATGGAATTTCCCTAAAATAATTTCCTATACCTCGTAGAGTCAAAACAAGAAAAACTCCAAAGGAAACAGAAAGTGGTACTAGTTCTTCATCGCATATTCAATCATCTATTTCCCAACCTCCAAATCAGGAAAGTGCAGTAGTCTCATCTTCATCTGCTCAAAATTCATCTGCTCAAACTACATCTACTCAATCTACATCTACTCAAACCACATATGTTAAAACATTAATTGTCTCTTCCAGTACTTCAACTGTTACTACTAATATACCAGTTATCACTTCTAGTTCTTCTACAATCATCACAATAATGGTACAGCCAGCAAAAAGACCATGGACCAGACCAGGAGCTATGAATATGGCTGCACCTTTGCATGATCTACCTGATCATCCTAAACAATGGCTCCTAAAGTTTAGTCCAGATACTGGTATACAAGCAGAAGAACATATCAATAACTTTATGCTTGCTATAAATTTAAATCAAGTAGTGCATGAAGATGTTGTAGTCAGATTATTTCCCTATACCTTACAATGAACAGCAGGATCACGGTACTTTTCCTTACCTTCTGATTCTATAACAAATTGGGATATGTTTGAAGAGAAATTTTTAACTAAATATGGAAATGATAGATCAATTTCTACCCTAATTAACGATCTGTCCAATTTAAAGACTCAACCCAAGAAACTCATTAAAGATTTTAACTCTCGATTCAATGAACTCTTGAATAAGATCCCTGCAACATCTAAACCTAGTGAACAAGTTAGAAGTGAATGGTACATTAATGCTTTGCCTTCAAACATAGCAATTTTTGTAGATAGAGCTGCAAAACCAACTTTAGCTGAGAGTATGAAAGAAGCTATTTCAGTTGAAAATGAATGATTTCTCTAGATAAGAAAAAGGCTATTGAGGAAAGGAAATCAAAGAAAGTCACTTTTAAAGATGATTCCAAGAAAAAGACACCAAGAGATCCATATGACATGTAAGGTTTACAGAAATTCCTTAAAACCATGTCTAATGAGATGGTTGAGATCAAAAAGTAGGTAGCAGAGACTTCTACAAAGAAACCATTTAGAAATTTCATGAGAAATCAAGCTGAATCAAAACCTCCCAATGCAATTTCCAATGTAGAATCAGAAGATGAAGAGGAAGAAGAAATTCCTCTAATTTCACATGAAGAAGATGAAAGGTAGGAAGTAGCTGAACTAAATGGAATGTGGGATTTCATTCTCCCCAATTTGGATAGTTAAATGGAACAAGAAGCTATGCCTGTGAGTAGAAGGAGAAAATCTACATCTAAACCTGTTCAAACTGTTCCAAAGAAGAAAACTACAACTCCGAGTACTAAAGAAAAAATCCCTACAAAAAGAGCTTCTCCCTTACCCACTCAGAATCAACCATCATCTCCCAATCCTCCCACATCATCATCCAAAATTCTGGTGGTATCAGATACAATTGATTATAATATTGTTGAGGACATGAAAAAGAATAGAGCAAACATCTCATTACTGAGCTCAGCAAACTTAAACATCAACAAAAGATGCTATCAAAAGAGTTAAATGCTACACCTATTGCTCCTCTACCAAGTGGTGTAGTAGCTAAAGCAGCTAGAGGGACTGGTAAGCCACCAGACAAAGTAGATGCAACTGATACTATTCTTATTGGAGAAAGATCAAATTCTCAGACACCTCCAATTATGTTGACTTATGAAATCTACAATAAGAATTTGCATAATTTTTTAATTGATTCTTGAGCATCCTCTAATATAATGCCTTCTTGAGTCTGTGCTAAATTGAATATTGAACCACAGAAGTCTGTTGTTCATATTGTACAATTAGATCGCTCTAAAGTTCAAGTTGTTGGAGAAATAAATTTAGCTACCATCAGACTGGCTTCCGATCCTAGGATTGTCCAAAGAATCGATATTATAATTACAAATATTCCAGAATTCTATGGGTTAGTCTTAAGCAGAGACTGGTCTGTGAAACTTAATGGTTATATCTCAACTTATTTTTCACATATGTGGCTTCCCTACAAAGGGAAACCCAATCAAATCAAAGTCGAGTGAGAAAAACATATGACCCACACTGTAACTGAATTTGAACAACTTAATGAACCTGTAGCTTTCAAAAATAATATTCTTGGAGGTTATTCTGCTGAGTCATTTCTTGGAAATTTTACTACACCACAATCACCGTTCTCTGTAAATACTTTTGTTTCTCAAATTGAAAATTTTTCACAATATGATTCTTCTAGAATTGTTAATATTTCCGATTCATTTGTAGATAAACCTATAAATAGAACTTTATTTTGGTCATTATATTTTGATGGATCAAAATCTAGTGATGGAGCAAGATTAGAATGCATCCTAATCGATCCAGAAAGAGAGAAAACCATGCTATCATGTAGATTAGAATTTGAGTGCACTAATAATACTGCTGAGTACTAAGCCTTGATTCAAGGGCTTTATAAGGCCATAGGGTTAAATGTAAAATATTTGAAAGTATATGGAGATTCTGAAATTGTCATAAGACAAGTAACGAATACCATCCATTGTCTTTCAGGACATCTCAAACATTATCAAACCTTAGTACAAGACCTTACCACTCAATTTCTAGTATTTAATATCTCTTCTATTCCCATAAATCAAGACACATCAGCTGACTTGTTAGGTAATGTTGCGTCCAAACTCCTTCCTGCTGAAGATTGCAGTCCTGATAGATTTTCAGTAGAGTTGATTTTTCGCCCATCTGTCCCAGACAATATTACTAACTGGAGAGTATTCTACCATGATCAAGATATTTTGAATTTCTTAAATTTTGAGAAATCATATGATGAACAAATTATTGATGAAGATGATCATGATCTACAAATTACTTCAAGAAATAATGAAAATCTGATTCCTAAGGCTGTTGTTAAACTTGAAGATCTTTATGATATTAAAGACAGATTCAAGAAAGTTACTAATGCTAAAATTCAAAGTTCAATTTTGAAGTTTGAATTATTCAATATTGGCTCTAATTCTAAACCTCAAAATGTTAATCTAGGTCTCAATTTAACTCCAGAAGAAAGATCTGCTTTTATTAAACTTCTGAGTAAATATAAAAATGTCTTTACTTGGAGTTATGAGGATTTAAAGACTTATGATACTTCTGTAATTCAATACACAATTCCAATGATATCTGATGTTAAGCCTGTTCAATAGAAGTTAAGAAAGATTCATCCAAATCTTGAAGATCAAATCAAGATAGAACTCAGCAAGCTTTTGAAAGCCAAAATCATTTTTCCTATAAGGCATTCCAATTGGGTTTCCAACATGGTACCTGTCAGGATGAAAAATGGCGATATTAGAATCAGTATTGATTTCTGAAATTTAAACAAGGCATGTCAAAAAGACAATTTCCCATTGCCAACCATGGAGAAAATTCTCCAAAAGGTAGCTAGTTCTGAACTCATGTCCTACCTTGATGGATTTTTAGGGTATAATCAAATTCTAGTACATCCAGATGATAGGTTGAAAAACACTTTCAGAACCAAATGGGGAACCTATGCTTATCAGAAAATGCCTTTTGGTTTAGTAAATGTAGGAGCTACTTTCCAGAAAGCCATGGAAATAGCATTTTAGGGTCTGATCAATAGATCAGTTGTTATTTATCTTGATGACATAGCAGTTTATTCAAAGAAGAGATCCAATCATCTACACGATCTGAAACAAATATTTGAAAGATGTAGAAGATTTGGTATTTCCTTAAACCTAAAGAATTCCTTCTTTTCTCTCGATCAAGGAAAATCTTAGGGTTTGTTGTGTCAAAATATGGTATATATATCGATCCTGACAGAGTTAAAGAAATTTATGATATTTCTTTACCTCACAATAAAAAGTCCACGCAATCATTTTTAGGTCAGATTAATTTTATAAAAAGATTCATTCCAGATTTTTCTCAAATTGTTTTGCCTATGCAGAATATGATTAGGAAAAATTAGGTATTCAAATGGGGATGTAAAGAAAAAGAAGCCTTTGATGCAATCAAGAAGGAAATCATTGATGCACCTGCATTTAATACTCCCAATTTTTGCAAATATTTTATTGTGTAGACTTTGACAACTGAAACATCTTATGCTGATTTTTTAACACAGCTCAATGATCAACAAATCGAGGCACTGATTTCTTTCTTCAGCTCAAATCTGCAAGGAGCTGAGCTGAATTATTTTGATGTTGAAAACAAATCTTTCATTGTATGTAAGTCAATCAAACATTTTAGAACTTTTCTCTTGAAAACTCACACAAAGGTTATTGTTCCTTTCTCTGCAATAAGACAATTACTAATTCAAGGATAAGTAGGAGAAAAAAGGGCTAATTGGGTGACAGCTTTGCAAGAATATTTTTGTAGATTATAAGCAGGAGCTCATAATATACTAGAAAATAAAGATCTCAAAAATGTTGTTCAAGTAAGTCAGATAAGTGTTACAGATTCTGAATCCCAGTATGATGATCTAATATTTTACTTGAAAAATGGGTATGCTCCTTCTAATCTCAGCTATAATAATAAAATTGCTTTAATATTGAAGGCTACTAAATATGAAATCATTGATGATGTGTTATTCAGACAGAATTATGATTCAATCCTATTAAGATGTCTTGAAAAGATTGAAGCAAAAAAGGTATTGTAGGAATTACATGATGGACCATCAGGAGGTCATTTTGGAGGTGACACCACAGCCCAAAAAATTATCCATGCTGGGTATTATTGGCCTACCCTTTTTAAAGATACACATGATTATGTGAGAAAATTCAAAATTTGTCAAACTGCTAGTGGAAGATAGAGGAAGCCAGCTTTTCCTTTGCAGCCAGTAAACATTGAACAACCATTTGAGCAATGGGGGCTTGATATTGTTGGTGAGATAGTTTCTCATTATTCCAAACAGCACAAGTATATTCTCACAACAACAGATTACTTCACAAAGTGGGTAGAAGCAATTCCTCTAAAGGTAGCCAACTCTGATGCAATTATTGATTTGATCGATCAATTATCATTACCAGGTTTGGTGTACCTAACGCTCTAGTCTTTGACAATGCATCTTATTTTTATGGTAATAGTATAATGGAATTTGCAATTAAAAGAGGCTTTAAATTGAAATATTCAGCAAACTATTATCCACAAGGTAATGGTTTAGCTGAATCCACTAACAAAAATCTCATCAAAATCATTAAAAGGACTATCGATCAAAATCAAAAGAATTGGCACAAGTCTTTAATCTTTGCATTATGGGCTGATCGTATTACTCTTAAATATTCTATTGGAACTTCACCTTTCAATTTAGTTTATGGTAAAGAAGCTGTGATACCATCAAATCTAGCTCTTCCATCATTAGCCTTAGTGCAATTCATTGAATAAAATCCTTCCTCATCCATTCAGTTGATATTTGATCAAATCCTTAAATTATAAGAAGATAGAGAAAAAGGAAAAGATATTCATGAAAACCATCAACAACTTGTAAAATCTTCTTTTGATTCAAGTTCCACTGGCTCAAAAAATTTGTCAATTGGTGATCTTGTTCTGAAATGGGATAAAGCACATGAAGAAAAAGGTAAGCATACCAAATTTCAGAAAATGTGGCTTGGACCATTTCAGATTGCTGAAAAGATAGGCTCATATACATTCATACTTCAATATTTAACAGGAAAGAGAGAATCTCTTCTTGTAAATGGGTTTGTCTTAAAGAAATTCTTTTCGTAAGGGGGTAACCCCTTCTTACTTGTACATATTCCTTTCCTAAATTTTTATTTATTTTTGTAAATAAAGGTTGTGAATATTCTTTAATTTACTTTTTACTATTAGAAAATTGTCTTCGAAAGAATGTTATAAATACTTATTTTATGTAAATAAGAATTTTCAAGGAAATGATTACAATTTTGGATTATTTAAAATAAAATGTTAAACTTTGAAAATTTGTTCAAAACATTTGCATGATATTTTGAAACCTTGAGGAAAATGTAAATCATTATAAGTTCCTTAAGTAGAGAAAGGTTATCTTTAAAAAGTAAAAAAATTTTCAAGTTTTCGAAAACAAATAACTCTGTAAATTGTCATCCATTTACTCTTAAGGATACAACTATTTCACTCCATCCATTTCGGTTGTGATTTTTTAGAATTTAATTCTAAGAAATTATATGACAAAATTTAGGAGATAATAGGTCTCATCATAGGCCTACTTACCATGATCATAAGAAGTAATAAAACTGACATTATGAATACTGCATACCAAAATAGGGTAATGGCTTATAAAAGTAAGACAAGGGGTCACATCATGAGCCAGCTTGTTCAGTTTAATTACAACTAGTGAATGGCATTGTTACTAACTGGCTACCAAACCAGAACAATGGCTTTTAAATTAAAAAAATAAATAAAAGATAAAAAACATAAGATAATATGTCTTATGAATTTATTTTTAAAGAGTTATAACCTTAGTTGGATGGGATAATGGATAGTTAATGGTCAAAAGGTAACCCTGTCGAGACTATAAATGTTTGCTGGCAGTAGAGCCAATGCCTGTGACAATAGAGTATATTACAAAAGCTAAGCTTGAAGAAATCCACTTACTTTATTATTATCAACCATTCAAAGCTTAAGATAACCCAAAAATGTTTTTATCTTTGAGGAATTAGAAAGAAATTGTAAGTGATTTTTATTCTTTTTCACAGTTAGATTTTATTTGAATTATCCCAAAATAAGTTTTCATTATCTTTAGAAATTTTTACTTACTAGAAATATAGTGTTCATTTCATTTTTTCATAGATAACTATTTCTTCCAGTGAATCGCCAATTGTTGTACTGTACAACAACCCTCCCCATTTTTAAATTTTATAATAAATCTCATTTAGAAATAGTTCCCCTTTTTCTCTTTCTTTCTAGATAGAAATAAAATATTTAGAAAAAATCCCAATCATTTCTAGAAATTAAAGATTCATTGATAAAAGGATACATATCACATTTTTATTAGCAAAGTGTAGAAATTTTAAAATAACTTTCCGATCCGATGAAATACAAAGCCTTTTAATCATATCAAAAAATCATTATAAAGTCTTTACATTTAACATTGATTGAAATGAACAGTAATCGCAATCAAAAAATCGGAGAATTCTTTAAAGTTTGTTTCTGTTTTGTAAAATTCGGATGCGATCATGCTCAATTGCAATCGCATTTTGGATAAATTTAAAGTTTTGTGTTTCTTTTCTATACTTCCGATGCGATGTGATTCATCGCAATCACATTTCGGAAGAATTAAAACATTGCATTCTTTTGGTTTAAAACTCCGATGCGACAGATTCTATCTCATTGCAATCACATTATCGGAGAGGATCCTAAACGGTTTACTTCATTCAAAAATATCTGATGTGATCTTCGCAATCGGAATTTGACATAAATTTTATTTCATTTTCATTTTTAAATGAATTGCAATGCGAATACAACTTAATTTTCCAGTTATTATTATTCATCGTATTTCAAAGTTTTAAAAGGAAATATATCTATACTTATATGCCAAATCTCCAATTGTACGTTAACATTAACTCGCGAATCAAACAGATAACAATGATTTGTTTTGCTATTTAATGCATGAGTGTGACTCCCTAGAGGGCATTTAAGTTTTTAACCATGGATATAATAAACACAAATTAGTGAATAAACCTTTTGTATAGCTATTTTCATTATTACATCTTCACCTTGGATGAAAGCCTCTCTTTGTCGTAGAGCAATAGAACATCCAATTTTTCTGTTTGCAGAACAACAGAAACACTTCCTGACACTGACATGTTGAAGAGATTCAGGAAATCGAAAGCTACCGTTGCTGCAAAAGCCCCTGTGATTATTATGCCGCTTAAAGAGAAACTAACAAAACCTAAGCTAGTTACAGACACCTCCTACCAGGGACTTGGTAAAATGACTTGGGAAAATTTTTACAATCTACTAGAAAAGGAAAACCCTAGAGTTGTTGAAGCTAAAGCCATAGTTCCTGATGAAGCCGATTCAGAATCTAATTCTGAAAGTCCTCTTGGTTCATTAGCAAACTCATTTCTGCACCGAGTTGCAGCTCGGTCAAACATTTTCCTGTATTATGATGTTATTAGATGGGTGATTGATAATGTGTCTATCAAAGACAGAACTTTTTTTTCTGCATATGGAGCAATATTCGGGTCGTTCAGACCATAATATATCAAAGCAATGTACCACCTTCATGACCCACAAAATATTTATAACAAAGAGTTTATTAAAGAATTTGCTGCAAATAACGAAAATCAGTCAGAACCAATTAGAGAATGGAGAAGGGCTCCTGAAAAGCACAGGCATGAGGCATCAGGTATGTACTCTGTGGAGTCTCTCTTGCCTCCATATTGTTATGCCGCATCTATGATGTGTAGATTGTTTGGTAATGATAACTCGACTAAGTTTTCCATTCAAATGGTTCCATTGATACATGTTGCTATTAATTCTAAGATAATGGATTGGGTTGTCATTCTGTCTGATAAGATAGCCAACATAATTCTTGAGTACAGGAAAGAAAAAAAATCAGGAAATTTCACTCCTTTTTACTTTTGTGCTTATATCCTAGATGCCCTCTGTTTCAATTCGAAATTCCACTTATTAGGATGGAAATGGACTCCTAAAGAACCTGTCCCAATTCATATATATCACAAGTTCTTAGGGAAGGGGCATTTCAAAAGTCATGTTTACAGAGTCTGTCATGGTTTTCTTATTCTGATTTACCAAATCATTTTTGGTCGATTCCGTCCTAGACTTTCCGACAAAGCTAGAGTTGATTTGTCCTCTATTGGAGATTGATTCGAGGAGGAAATGTTCGCATATGTCATAATTTTTGGAAGTATTGTAGAGCCACACATCCTTCATTTGTATGTTCTAGAAAAACTGTTTGCATAGGAAATTTACTATCAGCTGACACTAGAAGGTATGTCTAGAACTTAAAATAACAACAAAAAGCTTATGTGGCCTACTTTTCCTTTTAAATGTGGTGACTATACTCTCAGAAATTTTTTCCATGCTGAAAAATAAGTTGTTAAGTTAACCAATATTAAACTTTCAACAATTTCTGGAAGGAAATATTATCCCAGGAAGGTGGCGTCTGATTTTACTACCTCTGTTTAAATTGCTCGGTTCGAACATGAACCAAATGTATTTGATTATTTATTTGTTTCTGTAGATAAAATGTCCCAATTTTTTTATTTGGCCAAATCCAAACTTTAGGCCAAAGAAATGAATAAATTTTTATTATTTAGAAGTCAGAGGTTACTCAAATTTCCTCTGGATCAGTTGAGAATTTCTACACGGGGATGTGAACCACAACAGAAGGATACAGGAAGTACATCTGGAAAAGAAGTAATAGGAACTAATCCTGTTTTGGAAAAGAAAGATGACAGCAGCAGAACTAACACTGAAAGGACAGAAACAACTGCTAAAATTGATGTACAACAGTGTTCAACCTAGGTTAGAGAAGAAAGCACAGGTACTGATGCCCATGTGCATATTGAAAAAGGAGGAGAAATGATCAAGATGCACTTTTGGCATCAAAGGTGGAACTCATGAATATTGTTTATAAGAATGCTGAGGTGAATCCATCTAAGGATCTCATCAAATTGTCTTAGTATGCAAGTGCCTATAGTGCTTCTAATATAGATAATGCCTCTAAAGTTACACAGTTGATGAAGAAAAAGGATGTGAAAATAGCCATGTTTAAGGAACAGGTTGCAGAAAACCAAAAAAATATCATTAAGTTAGAACAACAATTACAGGATGAAGAGCTCAAATCTAAACAATTAGAAGAGCAGCTGGCTGTTGAAAAAGAGAAGATTGATCAGCAGACCCTAGAAAAGCAACAACAACTAAATCAAGAAATAGAAAAATTACAGGCTCTTCTACAAAATGAGTAGACTTCGAAGATTGAATAAGAGAAGACGTTTCAATCTAAATTAGACAAGTTTAAGAGTTATCCTAGTCTGGATCAATTCAAAAATGAAGCCTTGGAGACAAACAAGTTATTGTCTCAACAGTTAAATGAATTTTGTGTAAAGATTGCAGAAGCAGAATCTCTATGTGAGTTAACATCTTCCTTGATAGATGAAGGAGTCACTATTAAAATTAAATTTAATGAAGCTAATGAAAATATCTCTGAATTTATTTTAGGGAAAGACTCAGAATCAGGGAGAAAAGAAGATCTTCCCAAGATTATGGAGAGACATAAAGAAATTATTTTTGCAGAATGGGAACATCGCTTGATCAAAGCAGAAAGGGCCACATCCAGAGCTAAAGGAATAATGAAAAATGTAACACAGCTAGTGAATGATAACTTATATGCAATCAATTTAATTACTGATTGTAGTCCCAACCAATTACCTAGAGTAAAAGAAACTGATCAAAGATGGAAACAAGATATAACTAATACAAATCAGCAAATTGGCCAATTACAAGGAATATCATGGGATACAATGTGGACTTATCTTATCAAGACACATAGTCAAAAAACAACAATAAAATTTCTCTCAAATGCCATCGATTGCATCATTCCCGAATTCTTTGAGGGCGGTTGCACTCAAAGCTTAGTCATCCTGAAGAAGTGAAGGAAATGCTCAAAATCTGCCATCTTCGCACATCAACCGCAACAAATGATCAATGAGTTAGTTTTCATCAAGATCGCATTTCTGTTTTAGATATTTTTAATTTAGATAGATTGTAGGAATAGTTTTAGTTATTTTTGTCAAGTACCTATTTAAACCCATTTCACGCATTTAGAAAGGGGTCCTGACTTTGTAATATTTTTACTTGGAGATTACATTTCTGTACTCCATTTACTCCTATATTTTTATAAAGGATCACATCTGGTGATTCTATGTGAAATTGTCTTTAAGAATTGCATTTTTGTATCTTGGAGTTGATTTTACATTGAAGTTGCTGCATTTGGATATCAGATTGCATTAGAGAATATCGATATGGATATGGTATTTATATCTATTAATTCTTAATTTCTTATGTTATGTGATATTCTCTTTTAAATTTATATCGTTTATGTGTACTCGCTTTATAATATTTCATTATACATATCACTCCTGAGTGTGTTAGCAATATTTATCTTTTACAGTATATGAAAGTGATATATTATTGTGAATGCAATATGTTATTAAAACTTTGTTTAATTTCTTAAACAGAGTTATCTTTATTTTTTACTGCATATTTCAATTAAGCTGTAATACATTTTCATGGTTATTGGTTAATTGAAACAATTTAAAGTTGTATTCACATTTGACGTCCGGGTTAGTTTTAGAATTATTCCATCAGTATTTGAATTAGATTAGATAGTTTTATTTTAGTCATTTAGTCCCATTTTCCGCCATCCAATCATTCCATTAGCAACCCATTTAAAATTACTAGGAAACTGTTCCTATAAATCCAGTCAGAGCCACCACTCCAAATGGAAAAGGAGCTGTCCTAAGGTCTCGACCAGGTGGTTATGCCTCAATGTTTGAAGCAACGATTTTCAAGGCTTCGACAGGTTCATGGTTGTAAAAATCAAGGGATCAATCTCTCCTTTAGGTTGGTGCCTATAAATCAAGGGATAGAAGTCTCATTTGGGTTGGTTCCTATAAATCAAGGGATTGATCTCTCCTTCAGGTCGATTCCTACAAATATTAAGGGATCAGTGTATCCTTTAGGTTGGTGCCTATAAATATTAGGGGGAGGGTGTCATCTTCTAGTTGGTTCCAATATATTGAATGTAATAGTAATTTGGTACTTACAACAATATTGAAATAGTTAATTTTTTTGGTTTTATATCTTGAAGGTTTTCCATGTACATATAGTATTCTTATGTGTTGCTTATGTGATTGATGTGTTGAATGGTATGAGTTGTCTTCAATTTTTAAAATTGTAAAATATGCCACTAATTTAACCTACCTCCGCCCCTCCCCAAGATAATCATTATTCCAACACAATCTATGACAAAAATACTCATATTTTCTCTACATTAAGAGAACTTCTTAGTGCTAACACATTTTGTTGATGAAACTATAATGTTCTTTAAAGTGTACATGTTTTATAACGACACCTTCTTCTCTTCAAACATATCTCTCACGAAGAGATATTGAACATCATTATGCTTTGTCTTTAAATGATAAGTAGGTGTATTTGGCGAGAGGATTGCATTGTTACTGAAAATGTATCATTGTAGATTATTGTATCAATTGAATAGTTGGACAGAATATTTTTAACCATACCAGTTCCTTGCTTGCATTAGTGGTTACAATGTATTCAAATTTTGTAATTGAGAGTGCGACTATAATTTTTATTTTTCTCATGCCATTCATTTCTCCTCCAAATATGTCATACAAAGTTGTCGATATTCTGCAATCTAGATATCAACCCTAGTCTACATCAACAAAGCCATGTATTTTCAACACTCTATCCAATCCTAGTCTTCCTTGGTGGTACAATCCATATCCATTAGTTCAAGGAAAATACCTTAAATCTCCCTTAATTGTTGTCCAATTCTCCCTCCCAAGCTTTGACATATACCTACTCAATACTCCCATTACATGTGTAATGTACAGTCTAGTATAGATCATTACATGCATAAATAATCCAACCAAATTGGTATATGGAACATGATACATGTCCTCTTCCTATTCTTGTGTATTGGGAAACTAATCTATAGAAATATTTACACCAACAGGATTATGAACCTTTACTAGTTTACCTTCTTGCATATTAATTCTTTACGACAATTTTTGTACATAATTCCTCTCACTTAACTGGGGTTTGATGTTTTTTGGACCTCTTTTAATTTCCATTCCCAAGATCAAATTTTGGGCACCAAGGCCCTTCATGTCAAATATAGAGAACAACGAATGTTTCACTTACTAAACAATTCCCCTATGATTTCCAATCAGCAAGATATAAACCACATACAAGACCAAATAAATGATAGATTCACCATATAATTTGAAATATATCCAATGACCTATGTTGCTCGTTGTGAAGTGAAGTCCCATATACAAGTATCAAAATTTTGATACCACATCCTTGGTAACCCATAAAAGGAATTTTTCATCCTATATAACAACTCTTTCTTTCATGTCACAAAAAAGGTTTTTGGCTCCTCAATGGAGATTTGTTCTTCCATATCCCCATGTAGGAATTTTTTCTTCATGTGTATCCATTCTACTTAAAAATTAAAATTAGTAGCAATAGATAACATAAATCTAATAAAAGTTAACTTGGAAATAGGATAAAATATATCATAAAAGTCAATTTATTCTGACTGGAAATAACCCTTTTCCACTAACTAAGCTTTGTATTTCTCCATTATACCTTCATTGAAATTATTTTTAAACACCCATTTTCTTCCTATGGGCTTTCTTCCAACGAAAAACAACATTATATCCCAAGACACATTCTTGTATAAGGCTACCATTTCGTTGACCTTTTCCTTTTCTCAGATTTTTCCATCCTATGAGTCCATTGCATCCCTAAAATTTCTATGATCATCATGACTAAAATGAAAAAAAGAAGAATGGAAATCAGGTGGAGTATACCTTTACGGATTCCTTATTTCCTAAATCGATTTCCTCAATACCAAAGTATGTGGTTCTTCTTCTTCCGAGTGTTATTCTTTTGTAGAAGATTACTCATCATCCTTTACTTCAAACTTTATCTTTTCTATCACTTACTCCTTTGGAAGGACTCCTTTATTTATAGCATCTTTGACTTCTCTAAATACCACATATAGAGTATACACAACCTTCTTAGTTTCTCGGTTCCAAAGCTTCTACCCTTTATAACATCTTTATATCAAATAAAGATATACTTTTCATCTTTCTTATCCCACTTACTCCTATTATCCTTTGGAATGTATAGATCAACATCACAACCAAATACATAATTTTTTTTAAGAGATGGTTTCTTACCTTTCCATACCTCATTTTAACTACTCTCATCCAACTCTGGTAAGAGTGATCAATTTACCAAATAATGCATAGTGTTCACTTCCTCTTCCTAGAATCCCTATCCTAACTTGACACAACTGGGCATGCTCCTTGTTTTCTCCATTAGTGTCATATTGATCCTTTTTTCAACTCAATTTCGTTTAGGTGTGTGTGGATTTGTATTTTTCCTTGATTTATCACACTTCTCACAAAATTGATAAAGTTCATTTCACAAATTTATCCTTCGTTATGCTTTTTCACCACCTTGATTTTCTTCTCTATCTAATTTTCCACAAGAGGCTTAAACTGGATGGACTTGTAAAAGACTTAATATTTCCTCCAAAGGAAATAAATGAGTGTATTACTTGAAAATTCATCTATAAATGAAACATAGTATATTAATTTACCTAGTGATGGAACTGAAATAGGTTCGAATACATCATTTGACACCAAATTTAATATTTTCTCTAACCTCATAGATCTAAAGGAGAATATTACTTGATTTTGATTCCCATATAAATAGTGTTCACAAAAATAAATATCTAGAGAGAAATTAGAAATACCTTCTACAATAAGATTGTTGTGTAGTACTCAAAGGTGCGTCTCTCTGAACTCTCCTAGTCTTTGATGCCACAACATATTATTTTCTCAAAATCTGTAAGAGTTTTTTCTTCTTCGGGTAGAGATTTTGTAGCCATCATTAGAAATTATTCCTAATATATTACTCCCCTCAGAAATTCCATTATTCCTCGAACCATGCTATAGGAATGATTTTCAAACGTTTCTCTTAAAATTCCATCATTCATCTTTCTTATAAAAATAAAACTTATAGATAATGTTGGGATGTTCAGAACACTAGGAAGCGTTCTAATCCTTCCACCTATAAGATTAAAATTGACTTTTTCTAGTCTTATGATTTTGGTTTTCGATTCATCTCCTTATAAAACATCACCACCATCAAAGATTTTATACTTGCAAAAATTTTCACTACGAGGAATCATATGAAATGAGGCACTTGATTCAACCAACTATGCCTCATGATCTACATGTGTACTTGAAGAAGCCAAGTACACATCCCCTCCATCTAAAGAGGCTTATGCTTCTATAGAAGGATCGTCCTCATATCACTTCCTTTTAAAAGGAATTTTAGATCTTAAATAATTTTTGTAATACCATTTTTTACAACTTCTTAAACATACCTTTACGATCTTTGTTGGATACATGGATTTTCCTAAAGTTTTATACCTTCCACATTAATTGTATTTATACCATGGGAACATAATCTTACATAAAAGGTATATATGTTCATATTTCTATGATTTTCTACCTCATTTACTCCATTAAGAAGGATGAGAGTATTTCATTGAACTTCAAAGTAGTTACACTACTACCAATGGCAACACCTAGACTGTCTGACAAGTCTAGTAGATAAAATAACAAATTAATGCATGTATCTTCATCTAGAATCATATTATCAAAAATTTACTAATACCAAAGTATTTAACGTGTTGAGATGTTGCTAGGAGATATATTATTTCTTCAAAAACTAAAAAGAAACATTGGTCAGGACAAGAAACTAAAGGAAAGGTTGGTCCTCTTGGTCCTTCAAAGAAGGTGATGTCCCATAGATTTAAAGGAAAGATGATATTTATTTGGAAAATAAAGTTATAATGAGTGTGAGGGTTCCTTATTTGTATGGGTCTTCACTACCATATTTCTTCAATGTGGAAGATCATTTGTTGGGGTTGAAATCGCATAACCATTTGAACCTTCTAAGAGTCAATATGTAAAAAACGTGATTTTATTATTTTTATGTAATCTAATATTTTATAATTAAATTTTTTATAATTTACTATTTACTGTGCAGTGTCATTATCCTCTCCTCATGCGTGGGTGTGGGAACCATGACTTTCCCGAAGACCCACGACATGCCATATCTAAATTATTTTAATTTGTAGGTTGGATCACATCAAATGAGATTAATATGGCTAGCATTCCAAGCTGGCTTCAAGAGATAGTTGATATTCTTTGTTTGTTTGATAAGGAACTACCGACAAGTTTCATGGACTTATAGGTTCATCTTCTAATTCACCTAATATTTAAGGTTGAGTTATTTGGGGTCATTTCTTATCGTTGGATGTTATTCTTAGAAGGGTACATGAAGAAAATGAATGGCTTTGTTCGACAAAGAGAAAAACCTGACGAGTATATGGCATAGGGGTAAATATCATATGAGTCTTTCTATTATGCCAGTGAGTACATAAAGAAGATTGAAAACACACTATGTGTGGCGATTTGGGATGATGAAAGGATGAATATAAAAGATAAGGGGAGCTTCTCAAAATGAATGGAAAGAGGAGAATCATAAAGAGTAAGTGCAATCTTATAATTCGTCAAATTACTACACAGTAACTATTCACATTGAACTTCATATTAATGCATATTTTAATCTCATACATTCTCTCTCTCTCTTTCTCTCTCTCTCTCTCTCTCTCTCTATATATATATATATATATATATATATATATATATATATATATATATATATATATATATATATTTTGGTTTAATTTTATCATCAATGAATTCAAAAATTGAAGAGATCAACAAACTCATTCTTTACAATATGGAAGAAACACAACCGTGGAACGCATTATACAAAGAGAAGAGGAGGAAATAGGATAGTGATAAGAATGAACTCAAACATTTGAATGGTAGAATGATGCCTTGCCCTGATCATTTAAAAAAAATATGCCAATGACATGTCCTAACAGTTGGGTTGTTGATCAAGTCATAGAGAAATACGGTGCATCTTTTCATTACACATGTGTTGAAGAGGATGTGATAAGCATAGGGATTGGGTGCAACAACTCGATAATTATATTCTCTTTTCTCTTTTTTAAAATTTTTAACTTCATACTACACCTTTAAATTGTACAATATATATATATATATATATATATATATATATATATAGATTATGTTTAATTATGTTTGGGTTATTAGACACATGACATGTTAGGTCCCTATATCACTAGTATAATCCCTTATTATTGTTAGTGTAACCCCGTTATTGTTATTATTGAACCCTTGCAACCCCCATTTTGTTATTATTGTGCCCTTAAATTATTATTGTTAGGTCGGCTAGGATTACATTGGGGCCCACTAGGATTACATTATGGCCCCATGGACTCCTATATATAGAAAGGAGCTTTTATAGATTGTATAATCCAAGAATTGTTCATTTATGTAATGTATTGGAGGTTTCCCCCTCGAAATGGCTCATTTCTAAGGTGTTGATATCTTTTTTCTTCTCTTTTTGGAGCTGGTTACACAACATTTGGTATCAAAGCTTTGGATTCTAGGGTTTCGCTGCCCCAAACCGGTCATAATGGAATTTTCGCTATAACTTTGTTTCTACGAAGTTTCAGAAGCTGAAATTTTTAGGGTACGAAGCTGAAATCTTGAGGAATATCGTCTATAAATTTCAGAGCTTGGTTCGTAATATTTTCAGAAATATTATATGTGGAAGTTAGGTCTATTTTCCGTCTCCTAAACAGGTCATCGTGGAATTTGCATTATAAATTTGTTTCTACAAAGTTTCAGAATCTGAAATTCCTATGGTATGAAGCTGAAATATTGAGAAAATTGGTCAAAAAATTTCAGATCTTGGTTCACAATATTTTTGGAGATATGATCTGTGGAAGGTAGTGCGTTTTCAGGCTCCTGAATTGCAACTCAAAGAGGTGATCATGGGAAAAGTTCAATAACTCTCTCTCTGGGCATCAGATTGGAGTTCCATAAAAAGTGATCACAAGAACACATACTTTAGTTTCTTGGCTATCAATTTCAGAGACAAAGGATGAAACAGTGACACGTGGCAAGTCGTACAATTTAGCTCTACTGAACTAGTCAATAATTAGGTCATTGTGGGAGATTGGACACAAATTTTCCTTGGAGAATCCAAATCAGGTCAGACCTGTGGCATTCAAAAGAGAATTTAGAGGGATACTTCAGTGCTGAATTTCAGATATTTAAGATTTTCAATCATAGAGATAATACAATTTCAATATCGAGCTCCTCAAAGCAAGTAAAAGGTGTGTATTTTTTTTTCGAATTGCATAAGTCTTGTTTTAAGAATCAAGTTGAATTGATTGCAAGGGCCTATTGTAGAATAGATATCAATATTGGAGTCTAAGATGGCCCCTAAAAAGAATTCAACACCCATTAAGCCTTTAGAAGGCTCCACTATGACTCATGAAGACGAAGAATGGCAACATGACATATCAAAATTACAAAAGCAAGTGCAACAAATTTCGCTCTCGCAAAGAACAACAAAAAATGAAATGGATGTTTTGAAGAAGGGCATGGAAACTAAGATGGATGGTTTGAAGAAAGGCATGGAAGTTAAGATGAATGGTTTGGAAGCTAAGATGGATGGCATGGAAGTGGGCATGGAAGCTAAGATGGATGACATGGAAGGTAAGATCGATGAAAAAATGAAAGACAACATGGAAAACATGAAGAAAGATCTAAAAGTAGACATCGAAGGTTTGGGAAAGTTGATAGAAGAAATGTTTCCTAATGGTGAAAAGATAGTAGAGCAAACTCATGATGAGAACAAAATAAATGTTAATCGTGATTTCATAAACTCTACTGTTGGAGGGAAGAGCCACCATATTCCAAAAATGGATATGAGGAAGTTTGATGGAAAGGATCCTATAACATGGATACTACAGATGGAGCAATATTTTGATCTCCATAATGTGTAAAACACACAAAAGGTACGCATTGCAACTTACATTTAGAACAAAATACATTTGTATGGTATCGATGGCTTTGCTACCGTAAAAAAATTGTCACTTGGTCAATTTTTACGAAGGAAATGATAGCACATTATGAGGATACAAAGAGCAACACCTTCTTTAGCCAATTGATAAATCTCAAACAAAAGGGTTTAGTGGGGCAGCACATTGAGGACTTCCAAAAATTTAATATAAGGGTAACTGATATTCCAAAGGAATACAGGATCGATCTCTTCATAGGCACTTTAAAGGATAACATCCAACATGAAGTTCATGTTTTGGAACCAGATTCATTGGAGAAGGAATTCAGGTTGGAAAGAAATGTTGAATGTAAAATAATGGCGACAAGGAAGCCTACCACTCAATTCTATAAAGAAGGAAGTGTTGCTACGTCTAGATTTCCACAACCTACAAGGTTGACACCACAACAATTGGAAGAAAAAAGAGCAAAAGGGCTTTCTTACAGTTGTGATAGAAAATACACTAAAGGTCATAAGTGTGCTGAGAAGAAATTATTTTACATAGATTGTGAAGAGGAAGAAGAAAATGAACAAGAAGAGGATATACACCAGGAACCAACCCTAGAAGAGGAATAAATGAATCCGACCATATCATGTAATGCCCTGGAAGGAATTACCACTCCTCAAACTCTCAAGATAGAAGGACAAATCAAGAAGAAAAAGGTAATAGTGTTGATTGATTCAGGTAGCACCCATAATTTTATTCATTGTAAGGTAGCCAAGGAATTAAATTGTTTCCTATACCCAACACCAGAATGTCAAGTGATGGTTGCAAATGGAGGAACTATAAATTGCTCTGGAAAATGCCATAATATCAAGCTAACCATGGGGGAATATGTATTGACTAGTCCAATGCTTTCCATTCCTATGGGAGGTGCTGATGTTGTACTAGGAGTACAATGGTTACAATCTTTGGGGATGGTAGCTTTCAATTTTCAAGAACTTTTCTTGAAATTTTTTTCAGAAGGAAAGGAAGTCGAATTACGGGGTATTGAAGGGAAGCCGGGAAGGATAATAAGCTCTAATGTCATGACAAAGCTTCTAAAGAAAGAACAACGAGGCGTAATTGCACAATTATGCTCACTAAAAGTTACGACATCAAAATCATCTATTTCTGCAGATCTCCAACAAGTCTTGGACAATCATTCCAAGGTGTTTGAAACTCCCAAAGGACTCCCACCTATTCGTGATCATGATCATGCTATTCATTTGATTCAAGGAAGTGTTCCTCCAAACATCAGGCCTTATAGATATCCTTACTTCCAAAAGAGAAAAATTGAACGTATGATTGCAGAAATGTTAGAGGCGGGTATAATTCAACCTAGTCAAAGTTCTTTCTCTGCTCCTGTAGTATTGGTACACAAGAAGGATGGATCATGGCGAATGTGTCCGGATTATGGGGAGCTCAATAAGCTCACCATTAAAGATAAATTTCCCATTCCTGTGATTGATGAATTATTGGATGAATTACATGGAGCAATTTATTTTACCAAGTTGGATCTTCGTTCGGGATATCATCAAATTAGAATGAAGACTGAAGATATTCCAAAAACAACATTTCGAACTCATGAGGGTCATTATGAATTTTTGGTCATGCCTTTTGGCCTTACCAATGCACCTTCTACATTTCAAGGGTTGATGAATTCCATTTTCAACCCCTTCCTTAGAAAATTTGTGCTAGTATTTTTTGATGATATACTAATCTACAGCAGGTCTTGGAAGGATCATGTTGAACATGTTGACGGGGTGCTCAAACTATTGCAGGAGAAACAATTATATGCAAAAAAATCCAAATGTTTCTTTGGAGTACAAGAGGTGGAATATCTGGGTCATATTGTATCTCACGAGGGTGTTAAAGTAGACCCTAACAAAATTAAAACCATTAAGGAATGGAAAGTCCCCACAACCATAACAAATTTGCGAGGATTTATTGGGTTAATAGGGTATTATCGCAAGTTTGTTAAGAATTATGGGAGAATAGCAGCACCTCTAACAACATTATTGAAGAAAGATGCATTTTCATGGACTCCTGAAGCAACTAAGGCCTTTGAATGTATTAAGGAGGCAATGTGCCTAGCACCGGTCTTAGCTACGCCAGACTTCACGAAAACCTTTATTGTGGAATGTGATGCCTCAGGAAATGGAATTGGTACAGTTTTAATGCAAGAAGGAAGACCCATTTCTTTTGAAAGTCGTCCAATCAAAGGAAAGTATTTACAGAAACCTATTTATGAGAAGGAAATGTTAGCAATACTGCATGCACTAAAGAAATGGCGAACTTACCTAATGGGAAGACACTTCAAGGTAAAAGCTGATCATGATAGTCTTAAACACTTTTTGGAACAAAGACTATCTTCAGAAGAGCAGCAAAAATGGGTCACAAAGATGTTGGGTTATGACTTTGAAATAATCTAAAAAAAAGGAAAGCTTAATGTTGTTGCAGATGCACTCTCAAGAAAGAATGAAGAGGTGGAAGCATTGCTTTGTGCCATTTCTATTATCCGACCAGATTGGATAACTGAAGCAAGAGATGAATGGAAGAAGGACAAAGATGTATGGACACTCATTCAAAAGTTGCAGCAAGATCCTAGTACATCTGATACATTTAGTTTGAAAAATGATTCCTTATGGTACAAAGATCGCTTATATCTTTGTAAGAATTCCCAACTAAAACAAAAGATTCTTCTGGAATTGCACACTTCTCCTTTAGGAGGACACTCAGGATTTTTAAAAACTTACCACAGGGTGAAGAAGAATTTTTTTGGGATGGCCTTAAATCTGATATTCGAAAGTTTGTGGCGGAATGTTTGGTTTGCCAGCAGAATAAAGTGGAAACAATTAAGACCCCAGGACTTCTACAACCTTTATCCATTCCAAGTCAACGTTGGGAGGAGATTTCAATGGATTTTATCACGGGTTTACCTAAGTCCAAAGGAAAGAGTGTCATCATGGTGGTAGTTGATAGACTTACCAAGTATGCACACTTTTGTGCATTATCTCATCCATTTAAAGAAAATACAGTTGCTACTACATTTATGGACAGAATTCAAAAGCTACATGGAAGCCCAAGGGTTATTGTGAGCGACAGAGATCCCATTTTTACTGGAAATTTTTGGACGGAGTTATTTTCTTGTTTGGGTACTCAATTAGCTCATAGCTCATCTTATCATTCTCAATCTGATGGTCAAACTAAGATCGTAAATAAATGTTTGGAAGGATATCTTCGTTGTTTTGTATCTGATAAACAAACACAATGGGTCAAGTGGTTACCTCTCGCTGAATGGTGGTATAACACTTCCTTCCATACTGTAGCAAAAATGACCCCATTTATGGCACTTTATGGATATCATCCACCATCCATCACATCATCTTTAAGAGAAAATTTGAAGGTTCAAGAAATGGAAGATCACATCGAGCATCAACAAGAAGTTCTCCAACTCTTAAAGGATAACCTGAATTTGGCACAAAATCGAATGAAACAACGGGCAGATCAACATCGCAGCGAGAGAAGTTTTGATGTAGGAGATTGGGTATTTTTACGGCTACAACCATACAAAAAAATGTCCCTCAAGCAAGCTAAGAAGGATAATAAATTATCACCAAAGTACTATGGTCCTTACAAGGTGTTGCAAAATATTGGTTCTATGGCATACAAATTGGAACTTCCTGCTTCTTCGCGAGTACATCCAGTTTTCCATGTTTCATGCTTAAAGAAGGTTATAGGTGAAAATCTTCCAGTTCAAACAATATTGCCGGAACTTGATGAGGAAGGAAAAATAATATTGGAACCTGAAGTGGTCATGGAAACAAGAACTCGACAGCTACGGAATCGATCAATTTCAGAGTATCTCATCAAGTGGAAGAACTTACCCACTGAAGATTCTACATGGGAGGATGAAAATTTTATACAAAAGCACCCGGAGCTACTCAAGCGTTGAGGAAAACACTTTTTTGAAGGAGAGGGGCATGTTAGGTCCCTATATCACTAGTATAGTCCCTTATTATGGTTAGTGTAACCCCATTATTTTTATTATCGAACCCTTGCAACCCCCATTTTGTTATTATTGTGCCCTTAAATTATTATTGTTAGGTCGGCTAGGATTACATTGTGGCCCACTAGGATTACATTATGGCCACATGGACTCCTATATATAGAAATGAGGTTTTGTAGATTGTATCATCCAATAATTGTTCATTTATGTAATGTATTGGAGGTTGCCCCCTCGAAGTGGCTTATTTCTAAGGCGTTGATATCTCTTTTCTTCTATTTTTGGAGCTGGTTACACAACATGACATTGATTCTTTCAAATTTTTATAGGTGAATTGTTTTCCATCTATGTTGGAATATGGACATGATTTTCACACAGAGGATGTGGATGATGGATTCATGACACAATACTGTGGACTGTAAGTCGAGTTCGACCAATCTAGTTGTGCTAGCCACCGTGATCAAAACCTAATGCATGGGACATTAGGTTACGTTGGAAAGATATAAGTGATCATTCAAGCAGACTTCTATTCATTCCAATTTTTTATTTTTAGGCAAAAGTGGTGGGACAAATTTGATCTAAATAATGTAAATTAATATCGAGATCATGATTTAATATCTATCAACTCTAGAAATATGTGACATGAAACTAGTGAACCTTTTGTTTTCCAAAAATACCTCAACCAGATGTTTTTCTTTTTTGTAGATTTGCTGGATATGGATTGTTGATTTGTATTAATACATGACCCTAGATCAAAACATATTTTTGAGAACGACGATGTTATCATGCCAAACGAGTAAGATAATCAAGGTGATGACAATGAAGAGTGATATGTACTTCTGTTATTTCATCATTTATACTATTTTATTATTTTTTTGTCATTATTTATCTAATTATTAATTTTTTTTAGTCGTCTTGTTCGTATTTTATAATATAATTGATAACGTTCATCTTTAGAAAGAGAATTTATAATTTAAATTTGTAAGAGTTCCTATAAATATTAAATTTAAATTTCTTGAAAATATCATAACTTTGGTAATAAATTAAGTTTTATAAAAATATAATTTTTGAATTTATATTAAATCTAAATTAATTGCACTAAGATATGTTGTAAAGAGAGATGTTGTCACATAATGTTGAATTTAAAATACTAAAATAATAATTAAAATTAACAAATTAAAATAGTAATAACAAAATAAATTAGTTTTAGCCATAATTACAATACTTCGATTAATACCTTAATCTTATTTATCTCTATATACAAATATAAATAAGTGAAAGTAAAGAAAAAAAAAAAATTAGATTTTATTTTGAGGAAGAAATGTAATGAGTAAAAAAATATAATTTTCATTTTACTACAAGGAAGAAATGTAATTTTTTCACATGACAAGAAATATAATTATTGATATTACATTATGTGTACTTCATTCTATGTTCCATTTACATGTGATATTTTAATATACTTATAAGAAGAAATATTTTACGGAAAAGTTAAATATTTCAACGTCCATATTAAATAACATAATTTTATGCATACTTTATATAGAGAAGAGTAAAGTAACATAAATTGAAAATTTTATTATATTTTCTCTCAGAAATATTGAGAGAATTCTTATTCCATTAATAATTTCTTGGTAATTCAATGTATGAAGGATATGTTTAAATTAGTATGGATTTTATATGTGATATTTTAGAAAATATTAATAATACAAATAACTAAATGTATACATACAAGAAAAAACTACGAGGTGCTATATTTTAAGATTTTAATGTGGAGAACGTGAATTATAAATAAAATATTTAAATTTCAACTACATATATATTATACCAACCTATATGCATCTTAACTCCAGATCTACCAAGCACGTAGAGGGATAAAATCTCTTTTCACTCTAAAATATGTTTGCATCTCAAATCAGATTTTATACCTCTAGACGCTTGGTAGATCCATAGTTAAGATGGATTTAGTATGCAGGTTATAAAAAAGAATATGACTTAGTTTTTTCAAATTTAAGACTAGATTGAGTTTTATAAACCCTTATTGAATTAGTTAAATTATGTTTTTTAATAATTTATTATTAATAATATTTTATGTTAAAAATTGATGAGTTAATTTTTCATCTTCTTGAAAACTAACTAAATTATTTTACCTTCAATTATTTTTTTCTTGTGAGTTTGAAATATTTTACTAATTAATTTCGATTGAATATAAATGAACTATATAAGAAATAGAGAAATTTCTATCATAATTTTACAATCATAGTTTCAACCATATTACACTTTGTAATTTATAAAAATATCTTTGCATTTTTTTTAAAGTAAGTCATTTTACATGCAATTTTAGATATAAAATTTTGATATAACTTCACCAATACATAATCAATAACAAACATTATTTCATAAAAATAAACATCATGATGATAACCATCTAACAATCATAAACATAATATAAGATACACATTCGAATTCAATAACATCATCTAATTATATACACTTATAACACATATAAACATCATTACCTAGCATATAAATCTAATAATGTAATAGGGAATCATCGTCGTGATCACATCTAAAAAAACACAAAAAATGTAATATAACATCATCACCACACACATCCTCAAATTAATATTTAAATCTCATGTCAAATAAATGCAATCACATTCACATCTATCTGCAAGAACATTAAATGAACATAGCTAACATGACCTAACAATATATGCATCAAAACCAACATATAAATTAAGTACATAAACATGAAAAAAAAATTCACCATATCTATATACGCAGACAAACACACACACACACACACATAAAAAAAAGTCAAATAATTGTAATGAAATATCTGATAAACCAAACATAGTGTCAGGCTGGTCCACAACTGATGACTATGGATGGTAAAATATTGCATGATCAACGTCTATCGAACTCAGTTGAGGTGGAGCAGGAGGTGGTTGGTCTACTTTGAGAGCAAAAATATGAGGCACATCCCTTCGCAGCTTGTGGTCAGGCATTTATGGAGGTATATGTCCAAATGGATCACTCATAACCTAACAAACATAAACCAATGGGGTGGTACTACCAAATGAATCATGATTTCCACCCTCATCATCATGATTGTGATCATAACCTTGATCATCATCATCATGACCCTCATTCATGTATCTACCACTACATGATACTGGTATGCATCCCTCATCACTGTCGGTATCCTACTAGCTTCGATGATATGCCACATAAGAGACATCATATATCATAGAGAGTCCCTATATAGACCTACGAAACTAGGATCCATAGTGATATCTCAAGCCATGACAATGTGTACTCCCGAATAAAACAAAAATCAGGCCAATCTATCGCAGTAGTCAATATTAACTCACAATCCTTCCCTACAATCACATATTCCCATGGACCCCTAAGGATTTGCCTCACCCTCTTCGGCCTTTCCCATCCCTTCATATCCTCAGACATCTAGTGGGGGAGGAAGCATATCCCCATTGAATGTTGCAATTTATACAAAATATATAGCACAAAAAAATAATTATACAATTTTATTAAATAATTTAATAAAAAAAGTTAAAGAACATGCTAGAATAAATTTTATTATAATTAATGAAAATGAGAAAATGAAACTAGATTAATTTAAATAAAACACTAATATTGCCTATATCATATTTAGGCTCAGTCGTTGTGAAGAATATGTTGGGACACCCTCTCCAATCAATCCCCACATATAGAAAAACCAAAGTGAAAAACACATGGTCATCCTCACTGCCCAGTAGGGCAAGTCCCTCGGGAGTGTGTAAATTTATTAATACTAATGTATTACCGGATTCTCCTGATCTAAAAATATTTATCTTCTTGCTAAATACATAATCCTTCCACTATTAAACTTGAGGAAATGTAAAACTCAATTGCAAACACATGTGAATAAATTCAATCACACATAACACAATTGTTTAATGGCAAAGCTTAAAGCTTAAAACTCCCAACTATCATATATTATGTATATCAATGGAATCATGTAATAATCTCATCCAAAGCTTAGTAAATCAAGTGCTCAATACAATCAATAATCATTACACATTGTCATGAAGAAATTTTCATATCTATGTAGCAATTTCTTACCTCTTGACAACCTGCCTCCACTTCACAATCCCTGCTGAATAAGACCTATGAAAGAATTCGAATTGGCCTTGACTTGAATGTGAAATCCTCATTAGTAACTCCAATATGTGTCAGATTCATTGAATGCATCACTATAGTCACAACGGACAGTCCATCTCACCCTTTCACCTATCTCTCCACTAGGTCTCCACTGGAACTGACATGCAAGTAGTTAACTATTGTATTTGTTCAGTTGTTAGTGAGTTGTTTGTTCACTTAACTCTCACTAGTGTATCTTTCGGTTAACTAGATACAACTAGCTTAACTGAGTTTAAATCAATTAACTGAGTTAAACTAAATAACAACTTCATAAAATATTGTTCCAACTCTGTCATAACTTTGCCACTTCAGTTCTAACTAAGTCCTCCATGCATGAGCCACTAATTAATCCTAGGAATTTCGTTATTCCTTCAGCCCACTGATTTTCCAAATCTGTTCACTAAAATAAAGTGCTACAAGAGAATAAGTTGATGTTTATTATCGGATTATTATCAAGGGTTAATAATAATCGACATGCATCTATTTTTAGATCGAAGGCCTATAAATAGACTTTGACCAATATTATAAAAATAGAATTTCATCTATTTTTCACGTTTGACCAACCATATACAAATAACATCCTGCAAAGAATATTCTCACCATGTCTAAAATTATACATACACCTAAAAATAGCTTGCGGTACCCACTTAGTGAAGGTGCTTACTTTTCACTAAGCTCATCATCTTCTTGAATCCCAACTCTCCCTCTCAACAAGATAGAGATTATCCTTCACCCCAATCCCACCTCTATGGTATTTGAATTTTCTCCTACCGATCACCTTCGTGAGAATTTCTGCATCCTAATCTTCCGTACAAATGTACTGAAGCAACATGATCTTCCACTGCACACAATCTCTGATATGATGATACTGGATATCAATATGTTTAGAACTATCATGAAACACAGGATTAATCAAGAGTTGAGTGCAACTCTGATTATCACAATGTATCATTGTAGAATCTAAATTTGAACCGAACAAACCAACTAGGATCTTCCTCATCCAGATAGCCTCACATGTAGCTTGAATTGCTACCATGTATTCTGCTTCTGCTGAACTGAGTGCCACAGATCTTTGTTTCCTGATCAACCAAGAAACTGCTATAGATCTGATACTAAAAACCCCTCTTCATGTGCTCTTTCTCTCCGACGGGCTTCCTGCCCAATCTCCATCCGTGAAGCCATGAAACTTCACCTCATCCAACTATTTGTACCATAAACCATACTCAGATGTGCCCCTGAGATACCTCAGGACATGCTTGCATGCCTTCCAAAAGAGCTTGGTAGTCTTAACCATCACTTGTTAAATTTGGTTCATCGCATAGCATATGTCCAGTCCTGTATTAACTAAATACATGAGCGAACCCACAAATTGTCGATAAACAGTGGCATCCACTACCTCTGTTGATGTAGCATCCTCTTTCCTCCAATTTTCTGGAAGAGGAGTATCCATGGCCTTGTAGTCCTCCATGTGAAACTTACTAAGTATCTTCCAAGCATACTTGCCTTGAGACACAAACAATTCACCTTCTCACTGCCATATTTCCAATCCAAGGAAATAATGAAGGAGCCAAAGTCCTTCATCTCAAAATCCTTTGAAAGATCCGCCTTTCATGAGTGTATCAACTACTCATCACCCGTTAGTATTAAATCATGAAAATAAAGAAAAATGATTAGAAGCTTACCCTCCACCAAAATTTGGTACAAGTTTCCATCTGCCTCACTCTTGGTGAAGCAAAGTCCAGTGAAATAGTTGTCAATCCGTGTGTACCAAGCATGTGGTGCTTGCTTTAGCCCATACATCACTCTTTTGAGTATGCACACATGCGACTCACTGCTGAAGATCTCAAATCCTTCAGGCTTCTCAATGTACACCTCTTCATCAATGATCCCATTAAGGAACATAGTATTCACATCCATATGATGAATGAGCTAACCCATCTGCATTGAGAGAGCAAGGATGGTCCTTATGGAAGAATACCGTGAAACAAGTGCAAAGGTTTCTTCATAATCAATCACCTCGATCTGTGAGAAGCCTCAAGAAACAAATCTTTCCTTATACTTCTCGACGCTCCCATCAACAAATTGCTTTATCATATACATCCATTTCAAACCTACCACTTATTTACCCACCGACCTTGGAACAATCTCCCAAGCACGATTTCTGACAATGGAGTAATACTCTTCCACCATGGCATCTACCCATGTAGGCTCTTGCACTGCTTCTTCAAAATAAGATGGCTCTGTCATGATACACTTGTTCATAAGAGCCATATATCTAGTAAATCGGTCAGGTGACTATCTCTGTATATGCTGTGATGTAGGGACTCGTACATTCTCTACGGCATCAAGATTCAGTCTCTCAGCTTATGTGGTACGCTTTCTGCCAGATCTAATGTTTGGTTCTGCATGAGTGGACTCGTCCACTCCATGAATATCCTCCCATGTTTGATCGACATCTAGAGGCTCATCTTTGGGATCAAGAAGTTCCTCCTCTGCATGCAAGTGTAGCTCCCTCTCAAGCAACAACTTCATGGCTTTCACCTCATTAAGTTTTATAATCCATCACACCACATTCATTTGATTGTTTGGAAAATACACACGATAGTTATGGGGTGTTTCTATGTACCCCACAAATATCCCAACTTCTGCAGTCAGCTCCAACTTCTTCCCAGTGTCCTTTGTCACATGAATGTAAATAGTTGAGCCAAAAATATTCAAATGAGAAATATCAGGCTTCTTACCAGTAAAATCTTCTTTAGGTGTACTCATTCCAAGTACTCTATGAGGACAACGGTTTTTCACATAAACTGCAGTGTTGCATGCTTCTGCCCACAAGTGCATTGGTAGGCCCTAGTCATGCAACATAGCTCGTACAACACCCCCGATTGTTCTGTTCTTCCTCTCTGCGACCCCATTTTGTTGTGGGTTATGAGGCACTATAAATTCTCTTTGAATTCCTTCTTTGATATAGAATTATTTGAATTCATTCAAGATATATTCACCACCATTATCGCTCCACATAGCCTTCACTTGCTTCCCCGACTCCTTATCCACCAATGCTTTAAACTCACTGAACTTTGAGAATGTTTTCCTCTTCTTCTGCATGAAAAATATCCAACATATACAATAATATTCATCAAAAAATATAACATAATATCTACGTTTTTATATTGAAGCAACCGAGAAAGGTCGACACACATCTGTGTGAATTCTCTCCATGATCACCGAAGCATGGTTCTCCTTCTCATGATAGGTGGTCTTCACAAAATTACCCATAGTACATCTCTTCCAATGATCTGACTACGCAAGAGTACCCTTGGGAAGTCCAGTAGAAATATACTGCAAAATCTTCAAGGTGCCATGGCGAAGATGGCCCAATCTCCTGTGCCATAATTCGCACTCATCCCAGCTCACCACTTCTTGTAATTTTCCTATCACTACAGTGAAACCATATACCTCCAGCTTGTAGAGATTCTTAACTCTAATCCATATCCTCTTGGTTTGACCTGTTGTTTTATGTCGCAGGAATGATTTTCCCTTGTTGAAAACAAAGTCATAACCTCTGTCTTCCAACATTGCGACCGAGACCAAGTTCTTCTTTAGACCTGGAACATACATAAAATATTTAAACATAAATGTTTTACCTGAATCCCTCTCAAAGGTAATGGTTCCAATGTCAGTCGTGCTGTATCTGCCATCATCTCCCATCTCTATATGCATTTGGAGATCCTTCTCCTCCAAGTCACTAAACAACTCCTTGTCTCCCATCATATGGAAAGATGCACCATTATCAAGATACCACACCGATCCCATTGAGCTTGAAACCAAGCATGCGATCAAAGATAAATCAAGTTCAAATTACGAGGCTAAGGCCTCTCTAGTTGTAGCTCCAACAACCTTCTTGTTCTTCTTTTTCTGTGGACAGTTAGTGGCAAGATGCCCATGTTTGTGACAGTGAAAACACTTCACTTTGGACAAATCCAGCGTCTTGCCTTTAGCCTCAGATTTTGGATGGTATTTATTCCCCTTTCCTTTCCTTGATTTGGCATCCAAAGTGCAATTCTCTTTATCATAATTCTTCTATGAAGAGCCATCCCTGGTACTTCGCCTTATCTCCTCCTGCACAAGATCCGACCAAAGTCCCTCCCAACCTAGAAGTTTCTCCCGTCCATTGACAGAGCCTTCGTAGCTATGCCAACTCTTTGAAGGCCCCAGGAGAGCCATGCTCACCAATTCATCATCATCAACTGTAATCCCACACTTCCTAGTTCATCCCTACAGTGGAAAAACTTCGTGAGATATTTTGGAATACTATCACCCTTCTCCATTTTTATTTTTCTGAGCTTGTCTTTTAGTGCCAACTTCCTCTGGTCACTGCTGCTTTGGAAAATATTTTTCAAAGCCTTCCACATTACAAACGGAGTGGATTTCCCATGAAGGCTTGACAAAATATGGTCCTCCACACCTTCCAACAAAAATAGTTTTTTCTTTCCTACCTTATTTTGCCATGCATCAAGTCCCATAGCATCGCTAGAAGCAGGCTTAGGAACATCGCTATCGATGAATTCCTTCAACCCATTATCTTAAAGCACCACATCCTTCCTATCCTTCCAAGTTATGTAATTCAAGGTACCCTCAAGGGAATACTCCAATCATAATCCATTGAAAGAAATTTCAATGAAAAATCGACTGTCGCACCTAGAAATTTCTGCAGCAAATTCAAATTGTCCACCAGCACAAAAAATCAACACTTCTTCATAATTGCAATATCCAATGATGAATACTGCTCTAATACCATGTATAAATTTATTAATACTGATGTATTACTAGATTCTCCTGATCTAACAATATTTATCTTCTTGCTAAATACATAATCCTTCCACTGTTAAACTTGCAGAAATTTAAAACTCAATTGCAAACACATGTGAATAAATTCAATCAAAACTATCATATATTATGTATATCAATGGAATCATGTAATAATCTCATACAAAGCTTAGTACATCAAGCTCTCAGTACAATCACAATCATTACACACTCTCATGCAACAATTTGCATACCTATGCACCAATTTCTTGCCTCTTGAAAGCCTACCTCCATTGTGAAATCCTTACTGAAGAAGACCTCTGAATGAATTTGAATTGGCCTTGCCTTGACTTCTCAATACTCATTGGAAACTCCAATGTGTGTTAGATTCATTGAATTCATCACTATAGTTACAACGGATAGTCCATCTCACCCTTTCACCTATCTCTCCACTGGGTCTCCACTGGAACTGACATGCAAGTAGATAATTGTTGTATTTGTTTAGTTGTTAGTGAGTTATAAGTTGTGAATTAATTAAATAATTAATTCACTTAACTCTCAATAGTGTATCTTTCAGTTAAACTAGATACAACTAGCTCAACTGAGTTTAACTCACTTAACTGAATTAAACTAAATAACAACTCCATAAAATAATCTTCCAACTCTGTCATAACTTTTCCACTTTAGTTCTAACTAAGTCCTCCATGCATGAGCCACCAATAAACATGAGGAATCTCGTAATTCCTTCAGCCCACTGATTTGCCAAATCTATTCACTAAAATAAAGTGCTCCAAGAGAATAAGTCAATGTTTATTGTCGGATTATTATTAAGGGCTAATAATAATTGACATGCATCTATTTTTAGATCAACTATCTATAAATAGACTTCGCCCAATATTCTAAAATAGAATTTCATCTATTTTTCACATTTGACCAACCATCTACAAATAACATCCTACAACTTATAGAATATGCTCACCATGTCTAAAAATAGACACACACCTAAAAATAGCCTACAAGCCCCACTTAGTGAAGATGCTTACTTTTCACTAAGCTCATCATATTGTTCAATCTCAACAGGGAGAAATCTTGGCTAGAAACTCTAGTAAGCCCCTCTTGGGAACCATATGCCCCCACATGCACATATGGACCTCAATGATAGGCCTTGGATGGTGATGGTAAAACGTAGGCCTCATATCTAGAAACCTCTCAAAAAATAAAAAAATAAATCTTATAATTGAAAGCGAACGGCTCCCTCCCATGCCTTAATGCACGAAATCTATCTAAATCCATTCAAAATTCCCTAAAAATAATGGTAGAAAATTTGATGCAACATGGAATCTGAATCAAAAAACAAACATAATATAAAAGAGGGAAGCCAATGCACTTCACATTACTACTAGAGTGTGAAATGGTTGTGAGTAATAACAAGAGGAATATAGCCTCCACTGCCTCAGAATAAGAAATCTTTAGTTTTCCACCACGAACTCGAAAATATGATGGATGAATGACATGAGTCCTGACATATCTCTAAGTCTATTAAATATAAATCTCAATTCCAACACCATGGATTACATCAGGTACTTCATCCCCCTCCTATATAGGTTAGTGATAAAGTATATGTCCTCCTCAGATGGCATATACCATGCCATAAGACCGACACAGTAATCCTGCTCATGGGCACTCCATTGGCGGATCAAATGCACCAATAAAATAGAGTGCACATTCAAGGATGTAGCCTCCTAATATTACTTGAGTAAGTCTACATTACTCAAAAGTTCTTAGGACACTCCCATAATAGGGTGAGGGTATAAATTCCTCTCCCTCTTTCTGGCCTACCATGTAAAACCATATTGTATGGGTTTTCCAATTTCTACTGCTCCTGCTACAACTCCCTCTGTTGACATACTTGCTACATGATTGAAATATAAAATCTATCAGCCTCGTAAATAAAATATATTTTTATTAAATTAAACATGTATTTATAAATATGGAAACATAACATTCAATTAAAAAAAATATCACTGATGCACACAAAACATAGTCATGCACTGGCACTGGTACGCTTTCAAATATAACCTCACTTCTATGGGTGCAGACATAAGTATGACACATCATTCTTGGTTCAAAAATTTAAATTTTAGTAGCGGTGCAAAAAACTTATGCATTGGTGCGCATGTATAACCTTTTTGCACTAGTACAAAAAATTAAGATTATCGAATGCACCAACCTACAACTATCTTTTAAATATTATTTTCGAAGTGTATTTCATAAATATAAATGCACCAAGTGTGACACCCCAATGTATAATTTGTTGTATCTTTCTCGGTTCATTTTCATTTACAAAACACACTGCAATAATTACGGTGTGTAATGTTCACGCGTCGACATGCAATGCACCCTATAAATTTACGGGGTGCACTGAACCTGATGCGAGCCAAATATATCGAGTGCACTCCACAGTGATTTTGTTTCTTCAAAAATAGTGGAAAAAATAACCTAATATGCAACTAGAATATGCTAAAAAATTAAATTAAAAACAATATAGAAATTACCTAGCAATTTGGTCGTCGAGGAGGCATGGTGGACACGTAATGGAGAAAAAAATCATTTTAACATCATTTGAAAAAATTGGAAATTCAAATAGTGAGCAGGGTAAGAAAAGATGGTGACCAGGAGAAGCACCATCATCAGGGTGCTTGCATGTTGCAAGAGTGGAATGGGTGCTTCAGAGCTCTCCTGTACTGTATATTGTAAAGATGAAAATTATGGTCTGGAGGGTTTTTTTATTTTACTCTCATTCGGTGCGATTAACTAACCATAGCACCACAAGATGTATCCAAAAGCACCATGTTTTTTTTTTTAAATTAAAAAATATTGCGATGCATTTCGTGAGATGCCCCAAGACATTTCTATACACGTACTACACCAGTGTTTTCGTTTTACTATAACACTTCTCTAATTTTATAAATTAAAAAATTCCTAGTGTTTCTCTTTAGAAGAAGCCCCAAGGAATTTTAGTACATTTACCACACCAAAGTGTCGTTGGAAATTAGCACTGACATTTTCTGAAATTTAAAGCTACAAAAGTGCCCCATAGTGGTATGCACTGGGTCAGTTTACTACATGAGGGGCACTCATGCTATCTAATTTAAATAATTGGTGAGTTTTATTAATTAGCACACCAATTTGTTATTTAAAAAAAAAAATACATGGTGCACCATCTCATATGAAGCAACGATGCTTGTATGTTTAGTAAAGCATGGGTGCATTTGTAGATTTTATATGTACCGTTCAAAAAATATCCTCTAAAACATTTGCTCACCCATCTCTACTACAAACAAATTTTTGGTCTATTTTTATAGGGGCTTCTACGACAACCTTCGCTAGAAGATATTTTCCTTATAGTGCTTAAGAAGCGTAAAAGTAATATTCTCCCTATCAGAGAAAATATGTACCAAAAAATAACCATCTAACAGATTCGAAATTTTATCTAAAGCATTTACATTCATTTGAACTTCAAATATAGGGATATCAAGATGTGTTTTCGGTGGGCATCCATCTCCTAAGTGACTGCTGGATGGATGTGTGTTACTGGTGGGCATCCTCTAAGGGATCTAGGAAAAATTATCCATCATCTTGTTCCTTTTCCATTTGAGGGATTCTTTGAGAAAAAATTTGATAGGATCTATTGCTCCCTCATCTTTATTTTATTCCACAATGGGAGGTCATCGGTGTCGGTGGGGACATTCTTACAAAGGCTCAACCAGTTCAAGTCCCAACGCCTTATGGCACAACCTAATTAGGGACATGCACAAAAGAATAGAGAAAGAGCATGCCGATCTAATACCAATGAACTATATTTATGAAGGAATAAAATTAAATAAAAATATAAATAGAAACAGGGAGATACAACAAAAACATTATTTAAATTCATTAATAACAAAGTACTAAACAAAAATCACATGGAGAATGGAAATAACTAGCTGAGGCGATAGTAGCTTATCTATAAGAAGATATGTGGCATCTATATGCCTTCTAAATAGTGATACAATGAGATCGAAAGGAATATTTATTATCGATAAACAATGGAAATCCCTAAACGTCCAAAAACCTAACCCTAGGATATGAGTTTCTATAAGTTTGTGATCCCCATTGGGGTAAATTGGTACATAAACTACCCAAAGTCGTAATTTTTGCATACGGTCTCTGTTTGATGTGTACAATGCCTTTTTAGAAATATATATATGAGGAATACAAATTTCAACTAAAATCCCCAATTGCAAGGAATGAATTTTCCATTTCCCCCAAAAATGTCATTTAGGTCCTCAAAATAGCTCTTGAAATTTAGGACCTGAAAAAATGCCAAAATGGTAAATTTTGCTACAATTAAGGAAACTAGAAGAAACAATAGTGCGGGTCCAAGTGGAATAGAAGGGTGGCCACCAATATCCACCTCGATCTCTCCAAATCAAGCAACCAAACAAGAATATTGTTATCAAAAGACTTGAAAAAGATGGATCAACCAGCTTTAAGGTGAGGTAGAAGGAAGAGGAAGAAGTAAGGTGTGGCATTTCTCTGTGTGCATTTGAAGAAGAATATATATGGTACATTGATATCATTTTCTCTCATCACATGTCTAGGAATAACGAAAAATTTATCTCTATTAAGAAAAATAAGAGTGGTAATATTATTCTTGGAAATGATTCATCTGCAAAGATACTAGGTATGGGTAATGTTGGTCTTGATATTAAGAATATAGAAGTAGATAATGTATTACTGGTTGATGGGATAAAGGAGAACATTCTAATTGTAGGAAAAATAGATCATAAAGGGCATGTAATTGTATTTACATCAATTCACTATAAGGAAAAGACCCTCTAGCAGATGTTTTTGAGGAACCCCTTATAAAAAAACCCTAGACATCTGTTTCTAGCAGAGGTTACTAGAGGAGGTTGGTGGGCGGAGTTTTTTGCGGATATTTTTCATCAGGTGCTTGTTGGGTATGTGTTATTTTTTTCCGGTGGGTGGACCTACCCATGGTTCTGTGCATGGGTTTGCACATGGTTTTGGGGCATGATGGTTTTTGGCCCATGGTATTTTGTAGATCTGGTCAAGGGAACTACGGTTATGTTCTAATACAGGGTTAATGGATTGGGGTTTATGTATGCTTTGGTATGTATATATATGTGTTGTAACACTAGAAGGAATATAATGAAAAATCAAGTTGGTCGTCCCGATTTGGGATCTAGGAGAAAATCTTTGTGTTTATCTATTTTATGCTTTATGCTCTCGCTATTGTTTATTTTCTGTTTTTAAGATTCGTTTGCAGATAATATCTGTACAGGGTTAAAACCTATAGTGGTCTTATCAACCTAAAAAACACCAGTGCGTTCAACAAGAGAAAGCACCGATTTGCACAAAACATTGGCACACCGGAAACCATGCGCTCCATATAAACACGCCTGGTGCATCTTATTACTGTAGTGCACTAGTGCCATACAGATATTCTGCACCGGTGCATCCTAAAACCCTATGCCAAAAAAGAAACCGCCCAGTGCGATCTTAAGAACCACACTGGTGCACCTATAAAACCCCACACACCAGAACATGGTTAAATAAAAAAAAAGTATGACGAAAAAACTGCATTTTCACTTTTCTCAGTGATCCAGAGCTCTCAAGCACCAGTGAAATTTATCTTTCTCTAAGCTGCCCTAACATCAATGCTCCCATTACACCCATTGCACGCATTGCTGCTGTGCATTGCCCACCAATCTCCATCTTGAATTTTGCAAAATGGTGGGAAAATTTACTATTGCAAATTCAATAGACAATATGCCTCCTCGATGACCAAATGTATAGGTATTTTTCTTGTTTGTCCATAATTAATCCTTTTAGAAGATTATAATTTCAAATTATCTTAAAATTAACCATTAAAAAAAAAAAAAATTGTCGCACGATGCGCTCAAGCTGTCCGGATCGCACCGGTTAGCGGTGCTCCCTGTAAATTTATAGGCTGCCCCATAACTGATGTTTACGGTATCTACACTAGTTTCAGGGTAGTGCCGAAAGGCGCACCATGATATTTTAAAATTAAAAAAAGTGTGGTGTGGTTGGCTACCCGACTGCACCATTGACCATGTGGAACAGCGGCAATGTAGTGCATTGACCTAAATAGCTGCCCTGAGGTAGGTATTTTTGTCAGGGCACTGCATTTCGGTATTTTGAAAGGGTCAATGGTGTGACCTTGTAAAAGACCGCAATGTTGAATATGTAATGATGTCACGAGTTCAGTGCGTTGACTGAACTATACGCCCTCGAGCTTACAGTTTGGTCAATGCACCAACCTCCCGACCTGGTCCATAGTCAATAGTGCAGTCTATTATACCACCACACCATTGACTTAAGGAGAGTTTCAGGAGGGTGGTGCGTTCAAAATTTTCAGGTGAACTCCTACCGGTGCATTCATGATTTTATGTTGCATCACCGCCGATGCGTGAAAAGAAAGATGCAACGGTATCAGCGCATGCCTATTTTTTGTGGTGCACCGACTGTTTTCTTTTCCAGAAAATTTATATATGTATATTCCTAAATACATTTCTCATTTAATAATTTTTTTTTTTTGATATGTCAATCATTCAGAGACGGGAAAGGAGAGAAGAGAGGGAACAACAACAACAACAACTAGAGTAGTATAACATGGTTGGTGTGTGGGAGGCATGAGAGAGGGAGAGAGATCTGTACCGTCACCCTATTACAACTGCTACCCAGTGGCCGCTAAGGCAGGTAGGCCTCCTCAAGTTCTATGAGGAGGCTACTTCCCTAAAGGCCCATGGTTTTTTTTTGAGAAATATTATCTGGGTTAGTCCCAACTAGTGGTATGTGCCCACTGAGGAGGACATATATTTCATTACAGGGCTATCGAGGAGAGGGGTGAATTTTCCCTCGTTCCTAGAGGTTCCACCTGGATATGCAGCAAGGATTCAGTTGGTGTACTCCCAGAGATATATTAGCGCAGATATACTATCTCCTTCACATTTTTAGGTCTTTGGAGGTCAGTTACATATTGCTGCATTTGTTAGTGAGGAGGTGAGGTGCCTCTCACTTCTAATTTCGACCATGTCACACAAAACCAGTGACAGGAAAAAAATTAATTGCCTGCTTCTATATTATGTTGATTGTTTAGTACAGGAGCCATGACTTGTCATCTGCTCTGCCATTTTTTTGCGGTAGTTCTGTACAGCCTTAGATAGATTTTGTGCTTATGCACAAGGGAGGCTCAACTTCCCTTTTTCTTCATAGCTTTTTTGTTTATTTTTTAAGAGGTTTCTAGAGACAAGCCCTAATTTTGTTCGAAAGCCTCGTAGGCCGATGTTTGAGGCACAGATGCACATGTCGGGACAGATAATGCCCAAGAGGGGCGAGACTGAGTTTTTTGCGAGGATATCACATGATGCATTGGAGTTGCTAGCCAGTGCTGATGAGCATCCCTTTGTTATGGTCCCCTGTCCTTATGCTGGTTTGGATTGGCGAGGGTGTGCCAACATCATCTTCACAGATGATAGAGGTAATATTACTATTTTATTTAAATTTACTCTAACATTTTCTTTAACTTGTTTTTATTAAATTGTGTAATGAAATTGTCTAATTATTGTTGTGTACTTGTATATATCTTGTAGACATTGGGTATTTGGATGGCAAGGACATGCCAACACCACTACATGATCCATGTGTGGATCCTGATGACAATCAGGATATGCCAGATACCGAGGATCATTAGGAGGCCATTACAGAGAGACCTTCTCTTGCTAGTGCTCTAGTATCACCTTTTAATAGGTGCAACAGGATTGATAGAAGATTGAGGATGGAGTTGGGTGACCAATGTGTGAATTGATTATTGAGGCTGGATTCAGGCCCACTAGTATGAGAGAAATATAGGCCGATGGTAGGCTGGTACATATGTGGATAGGCATGCGGTGTGACATGTATAGGGTAATGCGGAATGTCATAGGAGCTACGACCTTATTTACCCGGTTGAGGAGGACCCTTTCATGTTATAAGCGTGGTCGAGACACAACACATGATCAAAAGTCCGCGAGTAGTGCCGATGCATCATTTGATGATCAAGATCAAGGGATTTATCATCATTCACCTTGTGTCGCGCCAGATGAGTGGCCTCCACTAGCATCGAGCAACATTTATAATGGAGAGGAGCCTAGACCATTGGCCACGTCGAGTCAACATCCTACAACATCCATCAGTACTCATGATCATGAGAAGGCTGGACCATCGACCATGTCGAATCATCGCGATGAGCAACTGACAGTTGATTCTGATCATCCCGAGGCACCAGTACCAGATCAACATGTATCTGAGCTTGTCGAGGCTGCACCATTGACTGAGTAGGCTTCTACAAGTACTACTATTGATGATGTACCACGAGATGATATATGACATCTATATTACAGTAGTATATTTTTGAGATTATTCAGTTATATATATATGTGTGTGTTTGTGTGTGTGTGTGTGTGGTCCATGTATTTTATGTTCATGTTGCAGTTGTACTTAATTTACATGTTGGTGATCATCATGGTGTGTATATTATTAGGTCATGTTAGATATGTTCATTTAATGTGCAGCTCGAAGATAGATGTGTATGTGATCGTAGTTATTTGACATGAGATGTGTATTTGATGTTTGTGTTGTAATGATGTTATACAATGCTAATTGTGTTTTGTTAAATGATCATGATCACGATGATGTTAGCGAATTTAAATGTGTTTTTTAGTCGAATATGATGTTTTTATTATGGTTATCATGATCGTGATGTTTATTAATTAATTTAATATTAAATGACCATGATATTTAATAAATATTATGTCATGATTGTAACTGAAATTTTAATTTTAATTGTACGCAAAAGTGTAAAATTGTATTTGTATTTGCAATTCTAATTTAACTCTGACTGTATGTAAAATATTTGTAAAATTTTAATCATAATTGTAATATTTAATTTACTGTGAAATGATTGTAATTGTAATTGTATATATGCCAAATTGTAAAATTATAATTATAATTCTAATTGTATATAAAATTATAAAATTGTATTTGTATGTAAAATTCTAAAATTGTCATTGTAATGGTATATATGTAAATTTGTAAAATCGTAATTGTAATTGTAAATTTTATGTAAAATTCTAAAATTGCAATTGCGATTGTATGTAAAATTCTAAAATTGTAATTGTAATTGTAATTGTACATGAAATCGTAAAATTGTAATTCTAATTGTAATTGTAATTCTAATTGTATGTAAAATATTTGTAAAATTTTAATTGTATTACTGTGAAATGATTGTAATTGTAAAATTTTAATTGTAATTGTATGTAAAATTCTAAAATTGGAATTGTAATTGTAATTATAATTGTATGTGAAATTGTAAAATTGTAATTGTAATTTTAATTTTAATTTTAATTGTAATTGTATGTAAAATATGTTTAAAATTTTAATTGTATTAATATGAAATTATTTTATTAAAAAAATTTAATTTGTTAATTTGTAAAATTGTAAATAATTGTAAAATAACAAATCTAGAATAATATGAATTTTTGTAACATAATAAAGTTTAGAAAATAATGGAAATAAATTCATGTACTTTAGAATTATCATTATTTTATTATGATCTTACCTACCAAAAAAAAGGAACTTTATACAGTACGTCACTTTTATTCAAATCAAAATAATTGCAAATTATCAAGTGAAATATTGATTTTAACATTAATTCAAAATATATATTATAATGTTTCGAAAAAAAGAGTCTTATAAGGTATAAGGTAATTAAGTCGTCTTCTTTATAAAAACCCATCTTACAAAGTATAAATATTGATGAAATAACACATGTACCATTTCGCATATACTAATTCCATTGAACATATTTTAGAAGAATTCCAGTATATTACCATTGCGTTGCCTCTTATGAATGCTAATTCCATGAACAAATTTTAGAATAATTCAAGTGTCAAGAATGAAATAGAAAAAAGAAGAAAGAAAAATTTTGGACTATTTTCCATTTTATTCAAAGGTTTTTGAGATTTTTTGTGGGATTTATAGGTTCTTGAGACAATAAAGAGTATCGGACCTACCTTATTGGTATTTCATTTGAATATTTCTTAGCAGTGATATGACCGAATCTTGTAGCTATGCATTTAACAAAGAACCCATATATTTTGAGAATATGATAGAAGATTTGTGTCATATACTTGAGCACTATTCCATTTCTTCACCATATTAGCACAAAATAGAAATAATAATTGCTTTCACCATAATAACACATAACTTTCATAAAAGAAAATAGTTCATTCTGTGTTTCGAGGCATTTTACGCAAATGATAGGCATTTCTATGGAGTTTTGTCCATATTCTGCAATTTAATGAGTTGGAGGGAGCTTAAAATCCTCTATCTATTAGTAACTGCACCCTTTGATAGAACCAAAGAAAATTCAGGAAGATTCCTCAGCGAAGGACTGGCCATAATCAATTCCTTTGAGACCTCAACATAAGAAATATATATGCATGTCAGAGGCTTTTGTTGGCACCTTTTCTTGTTGCAGGTTGTGGAAAGGTTCAAGTTTATTTTTCTGAAATAAGAATAGGTTTAGTTTTGAAAATAAATGGCCCGAATATTTTCACAACAAAATGTACATTTCCAACATGTATAAAAACTAAAGTATCTCAAACGTCAATAAACTGCTTAGAAACAAAAATTTCCCAACCATTTGCGAAAATTGCCCACGTGTTAGCATAGCACACGTTCACATGCCACAATTTCCCACTTGGGCCTTGTACTATTGCATCTTCACACACCCCACATTTCATTCTCTCCACATAATTAGTGGGGACATCCTACAATAAACAAAATGCATTGGAAGAATAGTTATTTCCATCAAGAATTTATCCAATTCTAATTCTAATTATAATTCTAAAGAATAAAAAAAATTCTAATTCTAATTGTATATTTCTATCAAGAATAAATAAAATTCTAATTCTCAAATTATATTGTTGGAGTTCACTAAATTTTGGTGTACACACCTAAAATTAATTACGGTGCCGTAAAAATGGACTTCTTGTAATCAGTCCTAATGTACATATAACCACACCAGTGTGTTTTAGTTACTGTGCACCAGTGTCGTATTACCAATGGACGCACCGATGATGAATAACTGAAAATAAAAAAAGCTTAACTCTATTTTCTTTAAGCGAAAAAAAAGCGGTAAATTGAAAAATGAGCAGAAAAATATTTTCGAAAATCTAATTTCATAAAACAATTCTTTAAATACAAAACACCTTTCATTATTTCATTATTTTTGCAAAAATTTTCAGACAGAGATTTGTAGGAGACATACCTGGAGCAAAAGGGCATGAAGCATTGTGGAGTACTGAAATACATTTGAACAGAAGTATTTAGACAATTAGAATTCCAAACCTATAGTGATTCAAACCCTGTAGCATAGAATTTCAAATGATCTTGTGATTAAATTTCATTACTTTTTTTACTTTTTCTGCAGTTTGTTTACGATATAAGATTTTTTATTTTATTTTTCATTTTCAGAAAAAAATAAATAAATAAATAAATAAAAATAAAAACAAAAATAAAAAATAAAAAATAGAAAATCCATTTTTACCCTAAACCCTTCAATATTTTTGTTTTTTCCCTTTCTTCTCCCTGTTTCTATGATTTTATAATTAGAGCTTTTCATTTTAGATTTATAGGTTTTGTATTGCTATATATATGCCTATGAGATCCAACCCACGAGACGACTTGCATAGTCGGATCCCAATCCATGTCGGGCCTTGCGCGAATTTTTGGAAAAAAAAAATTATCGGTGCGCCGTGTGTAACCTAGCGCATTGGTGTGCTTTATTATCCCAGCGCACCGCGAAAATACTGTGTAATAAAAAATTTAAAAATATTTTTTTTTAATCAGTGTGCCATATGTAAAATAGGGCACCGGTGCACTATTTCATTATGGCGCACCTTGAACATGTTGTTTCGCAAAAAAATGTTTTATTTTGTTTATCAGTGCACCATGTAACATATAACGTACCGCACCGGGTATCCTTGTTAAAACAGAGCACCGTATGGTGGTCCCTTGTTTGCGCAGGGCGTTTATGCTACAAAAACTAACACTGGACGATTTTTATTATTTTCTGTGTGTTAGTCGGTGATGTGGTTAACATGTAACACACTGGTGCTCCTTGTTGACATAGATCACCATACAGTCTATTATACTGTTTGTGTGGTGTGTTTATAAGACCTCCATCCACCGATGTTGGTGCGTACACCATGAATGGCGCACCGGTTTCTTGAGATTTTTTTTTCACCTGAAAAGTTGAAAATTTATTTATAAATATATTATTGAATGATATGGTACAGGTTTCATATTGATAAAGAAATGAATGAAAAGAGATCAAGAAACAAAAATACTGATAACGCATCAAGAAAAGCAAAAAAGGAAAGTTCTTTGTAAATTATTTTTGAACTATATGTAAGATTAACTAATATGTATTGTTTACTGTGTATCATGTAGAACCACAATATGACGAAGCTCGATAAAATTATTTCTGATCTAGGACAAGAAGAGCGTAAAAGCTTGATGGAAAAATTGCAAAAGTATGAATCAGGTGAACGAAAAAATACTATCGATCCAATATGAGTTTCTTTTTTTAATTTTTATTAATAATATACTTAAAATTATTAGATAACATGTGTCAAACAATCTATTAATTCACATCCATTTAATGTTCTACTGGGACCAACAACTCAGAAAAGGAATGTTGTTCTAAGAAAAGAAAAAAATTAGAACATGAAAATGAAAATGAATTGCTCCTTAGCTCATCTGGAGTGGTGCTAGAGGTTAACTAAAGGGATAAAAACTTCTAAAAAATTTTGAGGGATCTAGTGGAATGAATGTATAGAAAATTTTTCCACTTAAAATATAAAAATCAATCCAATCATTCCAAGAACCAAATTTTATCTAAACTACAGGAAGAGTTTCCAAAGAATTGGTTAATGAGACATGTCATAATTTTAATAGAAAAAATGTACAAAAAAAGGAATGAAAAGTAATATTCATTTAAATGTTTGTCTAAAATTATTTATAAACATCATTTTTGTTAAATTTACTTTTTCATATTTCAAGATAAAAAAATAAATGGTTTATTGTCATGTTACATTTTCAGGAAGATTATGAAAATCTCAAAAGATGAACGAGCTAATATCATAATTATGCCAGTAGGAATGTCTAAAAGGGTGTACAAGGAGATGATCAAAGAAATGGACAAAATTGAATTGTAGGATGAGCCATCTCAATAACAATGTGCTTCAAATGTAATATGTAATCATTGAATTTTTCGATCATTAGGTACAATAAATAAAAAATTTAGCATTAAATATTAATTTTCAATTATTTTCTTGCAAAAAAGAAAAGAAAATGGAACCCATTCAACACATAAAAGAGGGCGAAAAGGAAGAAAAGGGTTAATATATAAGTTTGTGAGTAATTGTCACATCCTTATAACAACTAAAATAGATTTCATTTTTGTATTTTTAAGTTTTTTTACAAAAATAATCATTGAATGTCTTCAAACAAGTGCTAACATACAAAGAAGAACCATCAAACGAATTGATTGAAATTGGGTTAAATATGGGTTGTGAGTATATGTTGGCATACCAAAAATTAATTGTGGAATTTGTAAGCATCTATCGATCTTGTTTTACTTTGATCTGTCTATAATTAATAGAAAAAAAATATTTTATATTAAATATATGATTTATAATGGAGTATAAAACTTGTAGGAAACAAAGTATGGAACCGCGCCAACAGATGAAATCTTTAAAAATGGCATGGTACATGGTTTTGAAAGAATGTGTATAGTCTATGAGTCAATTATTTCTATGGTATGTCATTTCTTTTCGATTTACATTGATGTATATTATTTAATATTGTAATTTTCATTATTCTCACCAATGTATATACGCTCATTACCGTTTATTTTTATGTATGTAGATGGAAGGTAAAGAAGAAGAAAAAAATCAACACCGTGAACAAAACATTCCTGAAAATAACCCAAGTCATGGAAGTACCTCTAGCAGTGACATTAGTTGAAGCGAAGAATCATGATCACTATGTTTGGATATCAAAGCAAGGCATTGTATTTTCTGAAATATTTTTCTTTGAAATCAGACATTTTGTTTAATGTAATGGACATAGTGTCCCAATTGAAATACAAAGGGATACCTATAACTGTCCCATTTTTTGTGACAACGACTATTTTATTCATATATGTGTGTGTGTGTGTGTGTGTGTGTGTTTTAATTTATTCTATTGTGCTCTCCCTTGTCGTTGTGAAATGTAACACCACTTATTAAATTTGTAGATGATTAAATGTTATAATGAAGAGATGTGAAATTTGATGATATGATATAACAAATTAATCCAAACATCACATTCAAATGCACTAATAAAAATTTAATTCATATGAATATTGTTATAAGATATATATGTGTCAATGTTTTATGAATAATGAATTTAAAAAAATCACAATACTTATGATATGATATAACAAATTAATCCAAACATCACATTAAAATGCATTAATAAAAATTTAATTAATATGGATACTGTTATAAGATGTGTCGACTTTTGATGGATAATTAATTTTAAAAAATCACAATACTTGCACTGTCACAGGTCGATGTTTCTAAAAAATACAAAATGAACATCGCGTGTGTCATTTATTGTACATCGGTGCATTTGTATACTGCAATGCACCATTGCATTTCTACGACCTATGGGCACCACACTAATACCAAAACCAATTAAAAACCTTTGTGCATTTGTGCGATACTGCGCACCAGTGCGTTTATATGAGACTACGCACCGATGCATTTGTATGACCGATGGGCACCACACAAATACCAATACCGATTATAAATCTGATGTAGCCAAAGGCTGCAAAAACCCACATTCTCACCTTCAAGTGTATGGTTCATTTCATAAATAAAATTATTCTCAAATTTGGGGCAAATTCTAATGTGGAATCTTTTCCTCTTCATAAAATTCAAATTTTCAAACTATATGAAAATACCCACTCTACTCATCTTAAGACAAAATACTTGTCTTATTCATGCGCTAAAACAGAACTCAAACAAAGGTAGCCTTTATAAGCGGGAGCTTTCCTCTCTATATCCTATGGTTATACCGAAACCATAACCCATCTCATGAATTTTGAATCAACATTAGAACTTTAGATTAAAATCCAAAACTAATCTTCATATGCGGAAATTATTCTAAATGCTATTTGGCTCACAATTTATTAACATACCTCTTATGCCATTCTAGATCCTTAATCAAAGTTGAAAACCTTCATATACCTTTGAACCGGAAATAAAATCTCCCTTTAATCACACTTTGACTTCGATTAAAACCCAAAAGAATATCTTTGGGCCACGACATACTAATTCAACATATGTTTGAACCCACACAACATTTCATTTGTTCAAAAGTGTGACTTTGGTTTAAAACCCAAAATATGATGGCCCAGAGCTTAATAAACTTGCCTTCTTACTGTCAACAAACATTAACATATATTTGGCCACACTTTATCATTCCATGCTTTCGTTTAAACCCAAATATCAATGTCTATTTTGTTTGGGTCCCACAACTTACCTTTTCGTTAACCTTCACATAGCTTCGAGTGCGAATACCATTGGATCTCCGATGGCTGTCATCGAATTGCTATCACATTCATTTTACCCCTGCACGTTAATTCTCCAATGCAACGCGAAATATGTTGTATTCTAAGACCGTCAATGCTTTTTGTCAGCTGCTAGCAATTATCACTTTTAACTCACAACTTACTGCTTACCATCCGAACGTCGTGCGAAAACCATAGGTTGGTTTTCAAAAACCACCTTTTCTATTCCAATTGCATGGTTCTACCATATTGTTGCTCACAGTTCCGACCATCATAATATTTCATCCGCTCCATAGCTTATCATTTCACTTCACCTTCTCGTTGACTTTGAAGTTCCACTGTGTTTCATTACAAAGTTCGAACAGGCTAGGGTTCCATGCAATATTCAAACCCTCTTCGACATACATTCCACACATGACTTACTCATCTTAATACTCAAATTCTGTGGTCTAAATCCATTGTTTATGAATGTAATAAAATCCTCAAAGTGATTTCAAACCTGGACTTCACTCCACTGTGTATTCACAACAGAACACCTATTTTCTCCTTTTAATGCCTTATATGATGTCAACTCCAAATTCAAAATACATCTAGGAAAATTGTATACCTTAATTTAGAAGTCCATGAAAATTTATTTTAATAGCATCGATCCATTCTGTGATGGATGACAATTTTTCAATATATTCAATCACACAAAATTCAAACAATCACCATCAAACCACACACTCTTAAAATGTAGATTGAATATCAAATGACATAATTCCCCCCGTTCCTGCCAATTCCTCTTGCACACAATATACACACTTAATTCAACACCAATTTCTTTGTATATATAAAAATCAAATAATTACAAAGGAATTCTTTCTCTCTGGCTTGATATTCAATCAGTGGCCTTCTTTCAGATTTTCCGTAGGCTTACAACAACAAATCCCTATTTTCCCTAAAACTGAATTACTCACAGTACTCTCTGCTCTACTGTCTTGAGGTTTTACAATTTATACAAAATATGATGAACCAATTTAGGTTCAGATCCTCCATTATCTCAACAAAATCCTCCAAATCCTCAAAATTCTAAAATCTATCCTTTATCCCTAAAAATCCTTTCAAACTCATAAAATCATGGAACCAATTCCACTTTAGGAATTACAATCAAATCTCACATTTCCTATAGAATATCAACTATCCTACTTCCCTCATGTTCTCCAATCATTCAGGAACATTTACAAATTCCTCTTAATATTTAATATCTCTCATTAAAAATCACTCAAAAACATTAATAGTTACATAAGAAACCAATATTATTTTAAAAACACAAGACCCCTATGTATTTTAAAATAAAAAGGATTTTCTTGAGCCGAATGCTCCTGCATCAGACTCCCAACGCTAAAAATAATCATGATCTCCTGATCATGTGCTTTTAGTCCTTGTCTACCTAGATCCAATACTCTATTTTTCTGCTGTCCAGTACCTTCATTATTCTTCAACTGCACTTTTCTATGTTTCCATACTTTATTCTACATTTTTCCACTTGCTATGCCTTCACATTCTGCTACTGTCTTTCTCTTGTTGTTGCTGCTTCTTTGCTTTCCTACTGTTGTCTTCATCTGAGACACTTTCACCATTAGCCTTCTTATCAATTCAATTTCTTTGTCTAATATATCTTATGAATGTTGAGTAATTCTACTTCCTGATTGTTGAACTTATATTCTTCCTACCACCCTTTCATCCTTACCCTCTTGTTTTCTGCAACTGTTAACTTCTTCCTGATTGTCACTTATGAAAATTTCTTTGTTTTCTGACTTTAGTAATTCCTTGGACTGGTATTTAGTTTGCCACTCACTGTCATCTTCTTTTCTTTTCCTTAATTTGTTCCCCTAGAACAAAAATTCTTTAGTCTTTTCATCAGTACCTGCAATCATAAAACAATTATCAAAATCATAAGACTTTTGTGTCTCTTTTTCCTTTGGAAACATTTCAATTTGCTGCTCTGACATTTTCTCCTTTATCAGCACATCAGTATACTGATTCCAATTCTTCAAATAATTCTTGAGACTGTCAGCTAGTTTCTCTTCCACATCATCCCTTTCAAGGATGTTTCTTTGCTCTGGTTCATAAAAATGAACTTTTTCATTCTCATTCAGCTCTGAATTTACAACCTAAACACTTATTCTCTATGTTTCCAACCTCTTCTCTAGAATACTTAACTCATGCCACCAATATTTCATCTCATCTAAGAAAATATTTATACAATATTCACTATCTATTCTTTATCACAAGTTAAGTTTCCTAGTGACATTATCTCTTCATCTTTCATCAAAATGGAATTCTGATCTCCAATCTCTGCAATAATTTTAGTTGTCTGTCCATCACTGTCCTTTTGGCCATTTAACAAAATCATTTTCTCATGGTCATTACCAATAAAAATTTTCTCAGCATCAAACATAATTGTCATATCTCCATTGAAACAATTCTTTTTACAAAACAAGTAATTTATGAACCCCTTTTGTTGCAATAATTCAATTTGATCTTCATCTGAAAGATAGTCATCATCATATTTTTCTTGGAAAATTTCAGCTTCACTCAATGTAGTTTCATAATGTGAATTGTCTTCTTCAATACCTGCATTCACACATAAGTTGTCAGTTTGAAAACCATAAGACCTCATGGCCTTATTTGATGATTTAATCACCAAATCCTCCTACTATTCCAAGTCTTCTATACAATTCAGAAATTCTTCAATGGTATTCTCTTCAATTCCCTTAAGCTTTTCAATTTATTTCTTGATTTCCAGCTTTTGGCCATCATCATAAATTAAATTTCCTCTGCTTCCAATATGTTGAAAAGTAAAACTTTTCTCCAACTGTGTATGGACATTTACAAAAAAATTTGGTTGTCTCATTTTCTTCCGTTATGACAATATCAACAGTTTTTCCTTCTCCACATGTTCTTCCTGCAAACTTAAAAAAATTATCAGATTTAAAGTCATTTGACCTCCTGGTCTCACCTGAATTTTTAGCCTTCAAGTCTTTCTCCAAATACTCATTTATTTCGAGTAATTTTTCCTTCAACCAAGCATTTATCATTTTCTCTTTCTTCATCTGTAGTCGATGCCACTTTATCTTTCTCCTTACAAGGAAACCACACCTCTGGTATTTCTCTATCATCATTTTCAATTTATTAAATTGTTCTCTTATCTCAGCTAACCCTTTCTCATACTATTCCTTCCTTAACTGTCTTTGTATGCCATTTTTCTTGGCCTCTTATTTCTTCACTTTCATTCTATTATGGTCCCTCTCAGAACCTCTTCCATTTCTACTATGAATATCAGTAGTCATCTTCCCCTTCATTTATATCTTTACGAGTTCTTCACTCATTCATCATGAGTTGTACTAAAGCCTTTGCAATAACAAGTCCTCCTTGTTACAACTTACCTCACCAATCCTTTCCTCTGGACTTGGTCTTTTGGAAAGAATTGGTTCTCTATATTCTTTGGAAGCTCTTGAGCATTCCTCTCTACTCCTTCTAGGCTTCAAATCATCTGCACCCTCTTAAGAACACAACTGTTCTTTTTATCCAACCTCTGCTGGAATTCCTCAAGGTTCTGCTGCATTCTTCTTTCTCTTAGAAACCTTTACTAGATTCCTTCATCACTGCTTTTTAAAGTTGTGATATTCTTGCTAAGATACTCCTCAATTGTCTGCAATTTTCATTCTGCAAACATAATATTTAACAAAATCAAAATACCTCACCTTCAAGGTTTGTGTTCAACACCCACTTGTAATTGCTTCTACAAATTCTTCCAATATTCTGCTACACTGCATGCTGTCTATCAGATTCAAATATGATCTCTTTTTCCTTTCTTTTCCATCACCATTATACCTGTATTTACATCTTTCAAACCATAACTTGGTAAATAATCAAAGCACATTTTGTTTTAAACTCAGATTCTACAAATCTGAATTATCATACCTTCACTACATAAATGCTCAAATCTACAATTACTATCAATCAGATTTAAAATCTAAGTTTTCCTTATTTCCTTCATCACACATGCATTTTAGAAAAAATATTTAACTTTAAAAAGATCTATTTCTAGCTTTGATACCACTAGATGCAGCCAAAGGCTACAAAAACCCACATTCTCACCTTCAAGTGTATGGTTCATTTCATAAATCAAATGATTCTCAAATTTGGGGAAAATTCTAATGCAAAAGATTTTCCTCTTCATAAAATTCACATTTTCAAACTATATGAAAATACCCACTTTACTCACCTTAAGACAAAATACTTGTCTTATTCATGCGCTAAAATAGAACTCAAACAGAGGTAGTCTTTATAAGCAAGAGCTTACCTTTATACATCCTATGGTTATATTGAAACCATAACCCATCTCATGAATTTTGAATCAAAATTCAAACTTTGGATTAAAACCCAAAACAAATATTCATATGCAGAAATTGTTCTGAATGCTATTCGGCTCACAATTAATTAACATACCTCTTATGCCATTATAAATCCTTAATCAAAGTTGAAAACCTTCATATAACTTTGACTTTGATTAAAACCGCAACGTAGATCTTCGAGCCACGGCATACCATTTCACCATATGTTTGAACCCACACAACATTTCATTTGTTCAAAAGTGTTACTTTGGTTTAAAATCCAAAATATGATGGCCCACAGCTTAATAAACTCGCCTTATTACTATCAACAAACATTAACATATATTCGACGACACTTTATCATTCCATACTTTGGTTTAAACCCAAATATCAACATATATTTTGTTTGGGTCCCACAACTTACCTTTTCGTTAAACTTCACGCAGCTTCAAGTGTAAATACTGTCAGATCTCCGATGGCTGTCATCGAACGGCTATCGCATTCATTTTACCCCTACATGTTAATTCTCCAATGCAACACAAAATATGTTGTATTCTAAAACTATCGATGCTACGTGTTAGCTACTGGCCATTATCGTGTTCAACTCACAACTTACCGCTTACCATCCGAACACCGCGCGAAAACCATGGGTTGGTTTTCAAAAACCACCTTTTTTGTTCCAATTGCATGGTTCTGCCATATTGTTGCTCACGGTTCTAACCATCATAATATTTCATCTTCTCCACAGCTTATCATTTCACTTCGCCTTCTCGTTGACTTTGAAGTTCCACTGTGTTTCATTACAAAGTTCGAACAAGCTAGGGTTCCATGCAATATTCAAACCCTCTTCGACATACATTCCACACATGACTTACTCATCTTAATACTCAACTTCTGTGGTCTAAATCCATTGTTTATGAATGTATTAAAATCCTCAAAGTGATTTCAAACCCGGACTTCACTACACTGTGTATTCACAACAGAACACCTAATTTCTCCTTTTAATGATATGATGTCAACTCCAAATTCGAAATACATCCAAGCAAACTGTATACCTTAATTTAGAAGTCCATAGAAATTTCTTTTAATAGCATCGATCCATTCTGTGATCAATGCTAATTTCTCAATATATTCAATAACACAGAATTAAAATAATAACCATCAAACCACACACTCTCAAAATGTAGATTGAATATCAAATGACAGAATTCCCCCTGTTCCTGCCAATTCCTCTTGCACACAATATACACACTTAATTCAACACCAATTTCTCTGTATATATAAAACTCAAATAATTACAAAGGAATTCTTTCTCTCTGGCCTGATATTCGATCAGTGGCCTTCTTTCAGATTCTCCCATAGGCTTACAACAACAAACCCATGTTTTCCCTAAAACTGAATTACTCACAGTACTCCCTGCTCTACTGTCTTGAGGTTTTACAATTTATACAAAAGATGATGAACCAATTTAGGTTCAGATCCTCCATTATCTCAAAAAAATGCTCCAAATCCTCAAAATCCTAAAATCTATCCTTTATCCCTAAAAATCCTTTCAAACTCATAAAATCATGGAACCAATTCCACTTTACGAATTATAATTAAATCTCACATTTCCTATAGAATCTCAACTATCCTACTTCCCTCATGTTCTCTAATCATTCGGGAACATTTACAAATTCCTCTCAATATTTAATATCTCTCGTTAAAAATCACTCAAAAACGTTAATAATTACATAAGAAACCAATATTCTTTTAAAAACAAAAGACCCCTATGTATTTTAAAGTACAAAGGATTTTCTTGAGCCTAATGCTCCTGCATCAAAATATCTGTGTGTTTGTTTGATATGGCACACTGGTGCATTTCTGTAAGTCTACGTACCGGTGTGTTGAGACAACCTATGGGCACCGTGAAAATCCCAAGACCAATTAGAACGACCCCGTGCATTGTATCACGAACACTGTGGCTGTTGTGGTTTTATACCTTGACGACCCGATGCATTCACCTTTGACTACCCTGGGCCACCTTCTAGGTGACACGCACCAGTGCATTGAAACCTGAGCAGTGCATTGATAAAAAAAACATCCATAATAACCTTCGGCTGCCTAGTTTTTTTACTTGTGTTGAATTTATGTTAAAAGCTCCGCAAAAACCTCTGTAACCATAAACAAATGTTATAGAAAATGTTTTTTTGACAATTTTGGCCAATTTTATGACACTAAAACCCTCCTTTATAACCTCCTCTAGAGGGTCTTTTCCTTATAGTGATTGGATGTAAAATTATAGAAGAATACACTAAAAATTTATAGCAAAAGGATTTAGAAATGAAAAAATTATTTTTTCTAAAGAAAAATCCATTGAGAAAGAGAAATTCAGATTCCTCCTCTTCAGATTCAGAGTAGGGGAAGATAGTCTCAACTACAGTCAATTATATATGATTTTTTTCTAAAAGGAATATAGAAGTTCATATGGAGCAGAGATAACTTAATAAAAATCAGGCCCATAGGATCAACGGTGCAAGATCTTAAGGGGAGATATGCATATGTGTTATCTTGCTTTGATGATGACTATATATACTCTTGATGATAATTTATGTTACTAATGTTTGGGTGATTGGGATTCAAGACGAAGTGATGACACGGGTTCAAGGGGAGAATCCCTTATGCTTCCAACAACAGCTAGGTTCACGGGGAGTATCTCCTATGCTTCCAAATGTTTCATTATTGACATTCTGATGAGTACTTATTGATGTGACCAGTATTCTTACACATGTTCTTTGATTCATTTCTTATAGTTGGAAATCACTAGGTCATGGTTGATGATTAGTTGATATGATATTTATCAGTCCTATTTTACTTAATTGTTTCCGATGCTATAGGTTTTATTTGATTTTTCATATGTTGTTGATGAGGCTCTTTTATCAATTTGATATCATATGCTACAATAGATGGATGAATCACATATTGATGATGAAATGAAGAATTGAGACTTGTCTTATAGTCATAAATTGCACTATTATTTGTTAATGGATGCATGGACCTTTGGTCGTGGCATATATGTGTTACTTTTAACAACTGATGTTTATGGGAAGGATTTACTTCAAGATCTAGTATATTCTCATGGGGAACTTCCTCAGTATGGTTATGTGAATCCTATCTTTCAGTAGAGTTTCTTGTTTTATATTAACAAATCTATAGTGTCGAGCATTGCAAAAGGAGTACTTCTCTCCACCTAGTTCTACCCTTTGACCTTGATGTCAAAGGGGGAGAGAATACTTGGTGTTGTTTTGTAGTACGTTGAAATTAATTCCAAAAGGGAATATCATTGGAATTATGGCTAAATGTTGTTCTTTATGTCAACCTATTTCATACGAACATTACAAGTTTCACAAGAACAATACAAGTGCCAATATTCATCGTGTATGGAATTACAATTAGTCATTATTATTTTATTTAATGATTGGTTATTGAAACTTGATGGTCCATATGAATGGGTTAAAGTAGTCCAAGATTATTTTATAATATGGAACTGGTTATTAAAATAAATATTGTGGCCGCGAATTCGGTTATTGATTATATATTTTATTAATTTCATGGACCATTTCGTTTTCATAATGGTTCAAGTGAAAAATTCACATTGAGATTGTGACTAGTAAAAATTGACCAAATAAAGTATTTAATATTAGGAATTTTTCGCATGGGTCGAATATTATCAATCACATCCACCGTTTCTGCCCATGATTTCTCTAGCTCGAGATATCCTATCCAATCTATAAACTCATCATTCACACAAGAATTTAGTGTGTGCATTTTTGTGATCTCATCTATGAGATTGATCTTATAGAAGACATCGCACAAAACAAATTGATCAAGTGAGGAAAAAACAATACATTTGAGTATGTGTAAGTATTACGCATTGCTTATAATGTTTAAAGTAGTTTTTTTGTAGGAAACCCATGCTACTCTGTGACTGAAAGGAGACAGTGATGGATACTAAATTGCATTGACACCACAAAAACATGCTCTCATGAAGATAATGTATGAGTTTGATATATCTACCTGCATTGTTTTGGGGCATTTGTCTCTTTTATAAATATTATAGGTATGCCCATAAGTGTACATTGCAATGGTCCACCTATGAGTTATAGTTTTACTTAGCAGTAGCCATTAATGCATAGATTTTCATCAGTGGAAGGTGCATCAATATGTTTATTTGGGTATGCACATCTTTTGGAGGTTTGTTGTCCTGTATAGAATCTTTTTTCAGAAATAGATGGATGGAAAAGAATTGAACTAAATATGCACAAGTGTTGTTGGATCTGATGGATTTAAGATTCTCATTCTTCTATTGCATACTTGGTTTTTCTAATTTATTCTTGTGTTGATACAAGTTTGACTCCACGTTGACACTTTTGTCCCTCTTTTGAATTCATATATATATATATATGTGTGTGTGTGTGTGTGTGTGTGTGTGTGTACGACTTTTTGATAAATCCATAACACAATAAATAGGAATTTCTTTTCCTCTATAAAATAGAGAAATACATTAACAAGAATGCAGATGGAGTATTATTTCAATAAATAGACACAGTGTGGAGCGAAACTCGTTTTTTCATTAACAAAATTTCAAATAATACATTTTCAGTCTTCAGAATTGTTGTTCTGGATTTATCTTTCACTCTGCTCCACTACCTATTCTTCTCTATCTATTCACTACTCTCACACTGCACTTCTCTACTCATACACTATATTTCTACTTCCATGTGCAAACATATACACACACAGTTATATATATATATATATATATATATATATATATATATCTGTGTGTGTGTGTGTGTGTGTGTGTGTTTACAATAGGTCATAGCCACAATATTAAATAAAAACTATAACCTAAGTCTAAAAACTATACGAAATGAAAATTATGTCGCTGCGACATTACAAACCATATAAAAAGAACATTACAAATATGAACGCGATAGGTTTATCGCATGGGGAGTCGTCTCCCCTTACCTCAGTGTCAAACGATGTGATAAGTGAATGGTGAAATATTTTTTGATGTTTTATCGCATTTAAAACTGTGCGAGCTGACTGGGCTTCATATTGATGTGATGAAGTGCTATTGGCTGTCGGAGGTTGAGTTTTCAGTGGTGGGGTCGCGTTGTCACACGATTGCAAAGAGGGTGACGTGAGCATCAGGGCTTGTGATATCATTTTATTGGATGATGGATGGATAATGTGGAGTGGCGGGGTCCATAAGAGGATGACGTGGGAGGTTTTGAATTCAAATAGTATGGAGCGGTAAATCAATGCGGTTAGGTGAATAAGTTATGGTGGGGGTTTGTATGGTTCAGACCACGATTTTTCACATTCGAGGCGCTCCACAAATGCAGATGTTTACAAGAGAATTAAACCAAAAATTGAATTCACAGTTTGAGTGTAAGAAACTTAAAAATTTGCTGCTGCTCAGAATTTAATTTCTGTTGCTCCCGTTCTTATACTTCAAATCAAAATTGATATCTTTGTCCTATTTCCTCAATTTGAAGTTGGGGTTATTTCCAAAAATCCCCCTTAATAAAAAATGTTTCCATCTTGCATTCCCAAAAAATTTCGGAGATAATTAAAACTTTTCTGCCCCAATGGTTTTGTCAAAATATCTGCAAATTGTTCCTCTGTTCTACAATTTTGTAAAACAACTTCTCCGTTGTTCACCAATTCTCTGATATAATGATACTTTGTGTCAATACATTTTTTTTCTTTTATGAAACACTGAATTCTTGGATAAGGCTATTTCTGAGCTATTATCACAATAAATTTTTGTGCTTTTTACCTATTCATAGCGCAAATCTCTTAACATTATTCTCATCTATACTGCTTGACATGTTGGTGCTATAGCTGCCACATACTCTACCTATGTTGTTGATAAAGCCACAATTGGATGATTCTTAGAAGCCCATGAAATGGCTCCTGATCCTAAGTGAAAAACATATCCAGATGTACTTTTCTTGTCATCTATACTTCCAGCCCAATCAGTGTCAGTATATCAAATTAACTCAAAATTTTCAGAAGAGGTGTATAGAATACCATACCCCTTTGTTCCTTTGACATACCTTAGAATTATTTTTGCTGCTATCCAATGTGTCTCCTTTGGCTTCTCCATGAATCTGCAAATTAAACTTACAACATGCATAATATCAGGCCTAGTTGCAGTCAAATACATAAGGCTCCCAACTATGCTCTTGTACAAACTTGGATCTACATCCTTGTTGTTTCCTTCCTTTCTCAACTTCAATCCCATCACTACAGGAGTTATTTCTACCTTGCAATCCTGCATGTTAAATATTTCCAAAACTTCTTTCACACATTTTGATTGAGAAATAAAAAAATTATTTTCATTTTTCTCTACTTCTATTCCTAGGAAGTATCTCAGCAGTCCCATATCAATCATCTCAAACTCTTCTTTCATGACTGTCTTAAAATTTTCAATGAGGTAAGCATCATTACCTGTGAATATCACATCATCAACATATAAGACAATAATGAGCATCTTACCATATTTTTCTTTGATGTGCAGTGTGGGTTCTCCTTCACATTTCTCAAACCCATTTTCTAGTAGGTAGGCATCTATTCTACTGTACCATGCTCTTGGTGCTTGTTTTAGCCCATACAAAGCTTTCTTCAACTTGCATACCTTGTGCTCTTGGCCTTATTTCTCATAGCCCGAAGGATTTTCAACATAAACCTCTTCCATCAATACTCCATTTAGGAATTTTGATTTCACATCCATTTGATAAACTTTCCATTTATGTTGGATGATATGGAAAACAATGCTCTTATTGTTTCCATTCTTGCAACTTGTGCAAAAGTTTCTTCACAATCTCTTCCTTATTGCTGCTTGTAGCCTTTGACAACAAGTCTCGCCTTGTCTGTTTCAATATTTCCTTGAACATTACTCTTGTTCTTATAGACCCATTTCACTCCAATAACTTACTTACCTTTTGGGAGATCAACTAATCCCCATGTGTTGTTCTTCTCTATTGCATTCATTTCTTCATCCATAGCATCTTTTATCACTAAATAAAATAAAATTAAACCATGGCATGTCAACTCTGTTTTGACCATGATATAAATAGTTTTGAAAGAATTTTAGTATGGTCAAGGGTATATCATAGTTTTGGAGGTTAGTGTTCACCATCAAAATTCACAAAGTCTTTTTAAGTTCATTCCATAGTTAAAAAGTTCGCATTTTTCATTTAAGGGACATCTAAGTAGGTTTTAGGTTGATTTTCTACAATTAGCTACAAATCCACAGTTTCATAGAACCTCTAGTTCAAAAAATGAGCTTTGCGCTATGAAAGTGCTGCTACTTTCTTAATGCAAATTGCAAATTTTACACTGTGAGCGCTATGAAAGCGCAGTTTCATAGATATCGTGTCAAGTAAGCCGGGATTTTTCAGTTTCAGTTGGGGAATGAAATGATATGAGTATGGTGAGTCAGTTAATTAACATATTTGTTGTACCCACTTGTCCTACAGTCATCATATTCATGATAAAGTATCAATTAAACATCATTTGGTCATGAAGTGACATCTCTAATTCAATTTTTTTTTTGCCTAATTGAGTCATTCCTGTTTCATTCACCTTCACATATTCTATCCAAGCTCTGAAATAGTGAGGATAAGTTTATGGTTGTTCTATCCAAAGAAAAATTTCATCAAATCAAGCGAGTTTGTTCATCTGGTCAAGAGAGGCTACTTTACAGGTTTTAAAGAAACCAATAGTTTTTCTACAAGGAACATGGAAGAGGAAAATAAGATCCACAAAGGGGGACATTGTCTAAGATATGAACCTAAGAATGAAAATGTTGTTATGGAGGATCAAATGGTAATGGAGGATTTTAGCAAGGCTGGTTGTCTCAAATTTTGTGAAAAGCTACAGGGTTGCCACACTCAAGTGTCTAAAGCGTTTTCTCTACATTTCAGTGGAACCACTACCAAAGTTGGAATGATAAACATAAAAGTGACACCTGAGATCATAGCTATTGTGACAGAGATACTAAGGGGACAAAAATATTGGTTTAAAGGTTTTAGGTTTGACATGGAGCCATGCAAGGAGTTTATGAAACCTGAATTTGTAGATATGTACTTGAACAATGCAATACCCAGGAGCTATATCAAGGATAACTATGAAAAGTTGCTATTAAACATCCAAATATATTTCACATGTGAAGGCAGGTACCATAAAGTCTACACTTATCATTTTAAACTTCTGTTGCATTTCACAGGAATGATATCATTAGATTTACCATTTTATTTGCAAGAAGCCTTTCCAAAATGGCTGACAAATTCTAAGCTAAATATTTTGGCTATGAAACATCTCTGTCTCATCATGGTTTGATTAAGTTACTGGTTTTAAATGATCTACAGAAAATAAATAGAGATTGGTCTTCCTTTTTATTTATGAGTGGATTTGAAATGGAAGCCCTAACCTCGGCTAGAAACCCTAAGACCAAGGGAAATCCTTGACCATGAGTAGCAGAATCCAGTCAGCTAGTGGTTATCGAAGCTAAGAGGTTTGTGATGTTGAAACCAAGGAAATAGGTTGAATATATAATTGAGAAAGCATCAGTGCTTGTTGCAAAAACCCCATCACCTGCAAAAAAGAAAGTAGAAAAGATCAAAAAAATAAAACAAAAATAGGTGGCCAATAAGCAGGAGAGTCAAAGAAAGACAAGAAGTCTAGTATCAACATCAAAGGGAAAAGCAGTTGTTTCAAGGGCATAGGACAGTCCAATGATTAAAGGCAACTTGGATGATATAATGCATGCAATAGACATAGAATAATCACCCATTGTGTAGGCAGATTTCATTGAAGTGAATGAACCTAAACAGAGAAAAATCAAATCAGAAAAGAAATTGGATTTTTAAAGTGGGAATGTAGCTTTTGTTTTTCAAGCTAGGAAACCTCTAACCGGAAATGAAAATAAACTCCAAGAAAGTAGTAAATATTTCCAAGTGACTATTGAAGCATCCAAAGCCGCTGAAAAGGTGATTTATCTCTCATCTCCTATAGTGGAGCATGCGGTCAACAAGGTAGAGAAGGGAAAAGAACACATGTTAGAGTTTCAACTGTTGGAAGAAAATTTGAAGATAGAAAATCAAGAAATGGAAATGATGAGAAAGAGGGCAAGAAAACACAACATTGAAAAGATAGAATTCAAGAGGTTGAAGGTTGTTTGGGAAGGTCAAACAGTTGCTAGGTTAGAGAGCCCGAGCAGTGCCCAACAGTTCTTTACATGGACAGTTTCAGCTATTAAAGAAGCAAAGTTATTTAGAGTGATCAGCACTCATTTGAGAGCAATTAACAGGAAGCTAAGAATCTAAGTGAAGGATTTGGAGCTACAATTAAAATAGTCTCAAGATGAACTAAAGAGCAGACGTACAAAATGACAAATTCAAAACAAACTCAAAATGGAAAATGAGGATCAAATTTTGTGAATATTATGTTTTTAGTTCAAATATCTGATGTTTTTGATGAAGCCAATGATTTTATGAAGCTTTGGTGCCTTTTTGTTTCAAAATTTTGTTAAAATATGGTTTCGTAGCGCTTGTAGTGCAAAAAGTGTGAAAAGCGCTACGAAACTGTTGTAGCAGATTTTTCACCCTTTTTCTTATCAAATTTTGGAGGGAAGACCAAGAATTTTGATTTGAAATTCCTAAGGGAGATATATAAAGTGAATATCAAAGTAAATCTGAAGGAAAATGGTAAAAAAGACCACGCTACGAAAAGCTCTACGAAATTGTGTTGCTTTCATAGCGCTGGTCTGTTTTCATGGTTTTGAGAAATTCAAGGTGGTTTTGCATAGCTCGCATGAAGGGATGACTTGGGACATATGTCAATAATGTTCCCAACATAAATTAGCCTCAAATTTATCAGTTGGAAGTCGTCAGAATATCTTAAGAAACTAAAGGGATCCTAAGCCTAAAAACAGGGGAGCAATTTCCTAGATTACAGGGGATTAGCATCATCAACATTATGGTTATAACAAGTTGAAACTCATCATCAGGATTTGAATGAGTGGAATGATAGGTAGGAAATTATGTATTTAAGTTTAGATAAAAAAATTTTTAGTAGAACCAAAAGAGTTCTAATTCTATTTTTAATAGGACTCTATGTTAGTTTTACACCTTTGTTTGTAATAAATACCATGTTTTATAGTTAGAATAGGTGTCAAAGGATGGGAATTCGATGTATATAGTTATCGAGAAGCTTATCTCATTATGTAAAGGATCTATAAAATATGAAGAAGTGGAAATGGAAAGGGCTAGACATTTGTTAGCCAAAATACTCTATTTTATGTAAGTGACTGTTTTCAGCCTAATAGAGAATCTCCACTTTGACAACTCAAGGTTCATAATGAGTTCTTGTATGTTCTTTTTCTAATGACATCATTCCAATATTCTATTGCGGTGGTGTTTTCTTATGTTACTTAGAATTCATCAATGATGCTCTGACTTCCTTCATAAACAAGCTGACTGTGTGTTTCACTGTTCTACATGATTATTCCTTGACTTAAACTCTGATATGCCTTGACTTCCATGCTAGGTAGATTATCTTGGTTTTGCTGAAGCTATCATGACTCCATAAGCCCAATGTACACTTTCTAATTTGATTTACAACTAGTTTACATCATTTATCTATTTTATATCATATAGAGTTAGCCATCTACATATTTATCAAAAATCATAAACCCTTGAGAGAGGCCTCTTAGGCTGAGGAGGCTAAGCCTCAACCAAAAGATTGGTTTGAAATAGTTGCACAAGATTGGTTTGATGAGCAGCTTATCAGGTCTGATTTTGTGATAACAACATCTATCCATTTCTTATATTTTACTGCTTCTTCAAAATGAATAGGATCTTCTACATTACAATACAAAGATAATAAAGAGTTTATACCTTCATTGTTTTCCTCTTGCTCATAGATTTCATTTAAGCTTCTAATCTGGTTCTTCCTTCACTTTCTAAACTTTTGCTTGTAGAAGCACTCAAATCTACTCCTTGTGTTGTAATTGGAGAAGCACTTTCAACACTTCTCAAGAGTGTTCTCATACCAGCTTGTAGTGTCCCTTATTGTTCTTGTGTTGGTGGAGGAGGTGCTGTCAATGAGGGATTTCTTTATGCCATTTCTTCCTCATCATATTCTTGAGACAAAAAAAAATTTACGTTCACTGTTTTCTCAATGCTTCCATCCCAAGCTTCTTCTTCAATGAATTGTACATCTCTTCTTATAATAAACTTCTTGGTGGATGGGTTATACAATCTGTATGCCTTTGATTCTTCACTATATCCAACAAATATGCACTTCTCCCCCTTACTATCCAACTTATTTCTCAATTGATCCAGAATGTGTTCATAAGCCACACAACCGAATATTCTCATGTGGGTGAAAATTTGTTTTATGCTACTCCATGCTTCTTTTGGAATGTTGTTCATGATAGTCTTTGTTGGGAATATATTCAAAACATATGCTGGACAATGTATAGCTTCAGCTCAATATTCATCTAGAAAATGTTTTGCCTTCAACATGCTTCTTACCGTATCCATGATGGTTCTCTTTTTCCTTTTAGCAACTCCATTTTGATGTGGTGTATACCTTGCTGTAAATTTCTTGTGAATTCCATTTTCTCTACAACAATGCAGAAAATATTTGGAGATATATTCTCCTCCTTAGTCAGTCCTCAAAACTTTTATGTGTTTCCTTCTTTGATTCTCAACAAGAGCTTTAAAGTGGCAGAACTTCTCAAATACTTCACTCTTCATATTCAAGAAATACACCCATATTTTTCTTGTGTAATCATCAATAAAAGTTAACATATAGTGTTTTCCTCCTAAAGATGGTGTTTGCATTGGTCCACACAAATCTGAATGGACTATCTCTAAGGGTTCTTTTTCCCTTATGCTCTTTCCTAATGGAATGTTTTCTCTGTGTTGTTTACCTAGGATACAGCCTTCACAGAGGCTGTCTGGTTTTTCAATCAATGGTAATCCCTTTACCATTCTCTTTATGTGTAATAAATTTAGGCCTCCAAAGTTGAGATGTACAAATCTCAAGTGCCATAGCTAGTTTTCATCCTTGGCTTCCTTTTGGAATGTCTCTTGTGTCACAACTGCCATTGCACCTCATTTCTTCAAATCTGCTCTCATTTTGAGAGGAAACATTATGTTTCCTATCATCTTCAGTTGTGAAATCTGTTGATTGCTTGGTGGTTTATCCATGATGGTACAAACATCATCTTCAAAGAATACATTGTAGCCTTTTTGAATGAGCTATCCAATCCTCAAAATGTTACACTTCATACCAGGTACATAGTATACATCTGAAATGGATTTCCTTTCTCCTTTTCTTGTTAAGACACTCACTCTACCTTTACGCATGACAAAGACTTTGTTGTCTGTTGCCAATGTTACTTGAGACTTCACATTTTCATCTAATGTGGAAAACATTGACATGTTTCCAATCATATGGTTTCTATATCCTAAATCTAGAAACCATATATTGTCATTCTTCTCTTTAGCCATATTACATGCTAGAAACAAATTCTTGACTCTGAGTTTCTTTATTAAAGTTAGCACTGGGTCTATTACCCATATCACTTTGTTTCCTTCTACATTCATTGTCATAGTACCCATACTTCTTATAGTAATGACATTGGACTTGGGATTTATCATACCTTTGTTCATGTGCTTGATTTTGTGCTCCTTTTTTGCTGCTACCTCGACTCTAATTCTAATTTTGGTTGTTGCCCCTTCCACTTGTAGTTACAGGGATGTTTCTTCTTCCTCTGTTCTAGATTTTGCCTCGACCTCTTCCTTACTAGTTTGATCTACCTTGACCTCTTCCTCTTCCAAAGGACATTTAGGTCTTGAAGGTATGCTCTAAATATGAGTTTGTTGTTCTTTTCAGCCTTTCTTCATGTGTCGTCAAAGATGCAAGAAGCTCATCAACTGTAAATCTTGAGAGATATTTTGTCTCTTCAATAGTAGTGACTATTACATTGAATCTTAACGGTAAAATTCTCAATATTTTCTCCACTATTTTTCTCTCTTCTACTATCTCTCCGTGAGATCTCACTAGGGTAACCAACCCAATCAACTATGTGAAGAATGAGTCTAATCTATCAGACTCTTTCATGCAAATAAATTCAAACTCTCTTATTACATGAAGCTTTACTATCTTTACTTTATCCATACCTTGATAGGTTGTCTGGAGGGTATCCCATGCCTCCTTAGACTTCTTTGTTGCTTCAATTCTTGGAAATATACTTTCATGCACTACTTTTGAGGGCTTTTGAGTCCTTCTTCTTATTTCTCTTCAACAAATATTTTTTTTCCTGTGTTAAGGCATTATACTCAGTTTCATCAGCTAGTTCTTCAGATCCATCTTCAACTAGTTACCATAAGTCTTGAGATACAAATAGGGCTCTCATTCTGATTGCCTGATAACCATAGTTCCTCCCATTGAACTGTGGGAGTTGAGTATTTCCCATAATCATTATTTTGCTAGTTTCTCCCATTCTTTACTGTGAAATACTATAAAGCTTGACTGTGTAACTTAAATAAAACTTTATCACCACTGGAGAGGTAAAATCTGAATTTTAACAGTCCTTTTTATAGCTCTCTGGAATGTATTTTTAAATAAGCAATAACTCTACTATATCTTTCAAACATACAATAAATCTTACTGTGCAAATACCTGACTTGCTGAAAGCCTTCACTCTACTAGAGAAATGCGTCAATAGTATTATTCTCCTTCAAATTCTTCAACAACTGCAGAGAGCTTGGACTAGCTCTGATACCATGTCAGATTTTCTGATAAATACTTAACACAATATAGAGGAATTTATTTTCCTCTATAACACATAGACATACATTAAAAAGACTGCAGATGGAGCATTAATTCAATACACAGACACAGTGTGGAGTGAAACTCCATTTTTCATTAACAAACTTTCAACTTATACATTCTTCAGTATTTAGAACTGTTTTTCTGGATTTCTCTTTCACTCTGATCCACTACCTATTCTTATCTGTCTATTCACTACTCTAACACTGCACTTCTCTTCTCATACACTATATTGCTACTTCTATGTGCAAAAGGATACACACACACACACACACACACACACACACACACACATATATATATATATAATGTTTACAATAGGCTGTAGCCACAATATTAAATAAAAACTATAACCTAAGTCTAAAAAATATACGAAATGAAAATTATGTCGTCATGGCATTACAAATCATGTAAACAAACATTACAAATATGAACTCAATAGGTTTATCACATGGGGAGTTGTGTCCCCTGACATCAGCGTCAAATGAAAACACAAGTGAACAACAAAAGACTTTGCAATGGTTTATCGCATCAAAAAATGTGCGATCTGACTGGGCTTCGGATTGATGCGATGAAGCACTATTGGCTGTCGAAGGTTGAGTTGTCAGTGGTGGGGTTGCGCTATCGCACCATTGCGAAGAGTGGTGATGTGAGCATCGGGGCTTGCGATATCATTTGATTGGAGGATGGACAAATGACATGGAATGGTGGGGTCCACAAGAGGATGACATAGGAGGTTTTTAATTCAAACAATATGGCACGGTAAATTAATGTGGTTAGGTGAATAAGTTAAGGTGGGGGATTTTGTGCTCTAGGCCATGATTTTCCACATCCAAGTGGTTGCGGCAATGCGAATGTTTGCAGGAGAATTAAATAAAAAATTGAATGCATAGGTTGAGTGTAGGAAAATGAAAAATTTGCTGCTACTCAAAATTTAATTTATGTTGCTCCCGTCCTTCTACTTCAAATCAAAATTGATATCTCTGTCCTGTTTCCTCAATTTGTAGTTGGGGTTATTTCCAACCGGTTTTGTGTTGATAGACGACCATTGCAGAAATGCATGGTAAGAAATTTGAAGTTAGCATGGATTTGTGGTCGTTGTTTGGAGCGCATTATTTTAATAACACTGGTATGATCGATTTGGACAATTGGTGCTACAATAATAGATGTATAACAATAGATGGTATTTATATTTTGTTTTAATGTCTCATGCACAATCACGTATTCTATGCATATATCTGAGGTGTCAATTAGGTGATATATGGTATATTAGGAAGATTTATTTTTGTAGGGATATCTGTATCTCCTAAGTGTATTGAAGACTCATTTGCAATTTGGCTATGAGTTGATATAGACATTGAAGTCTTGGATCTAGTTTGCTTGTGTTAGTTCTTATGTATGTAGGGATATTTATGTGATTGTGACAAAAAAAATTTCTTGATATCTTGATTTCATAAGAGGAATTTTTTCTTGCAGAAAAGCATGGTAAGAAATTTGAAGTTAGCATGGATTTGTGGTCGTTGTTTGGAGTGCATTATTTTAATAACACTATTATGATCGATTTGGATAATTGGTGCTGCAATAATAGATGTATAACAATAGATGGTATTTTGTATATTCTGTGTTAATGTCTCATGCACAATAACATATTCTATGAATATATCTGAAGTTTCAATCAAGTGATATGCGGTCGATTAGGAAGATTTATTTTTGCAGGGATATTTGTATCTTCTAAGTGTATTGAAGACTCATCTGCAATGTGGCTATGAGTTGATCTGGACATGGAAGTCTTGGATCTAGTTTTATTGTGTTAGTTATTATGTATGCAGGGACCTTTATGTGATTGTGACAATATTTTTTTGCTTGATATCTTGATTTCATAAGAGGAATTTTTTCCTGCTGAAATCTATGGTAAGAAATTTAAAGTTAGCATGGATTTGTGATTGTTGTTTGGAGCACATTATTTTAATAACACTAGTATGATCGATTTGGATAATTGGTTCTGTAATAACATATGTATAAAAATAGATTGTATTTTGTATGTTTTGTGTTAATGTCTCATATATAATCACATATTCTACACATATATCTGAAGTGTTAATCAGGTGATGTGCAGTCGATTAAGAAGATTTATTTATGCAGGGATATTTCTATCTTCTAAGTGTATTGATGACTCATTTTCAATCTGCCTATGAGTTGATCTAGACATTGAAGTCCTGGATCTAGTTTGCTTGTGTTAGTTCTTATGTATGGAGGGATCTTTATGTGATTGTGACAATTTTTTTCCCTCAATATATTGATTTCATAAGAGGAATTATTTTCCTATCATTGTATTGGATTCATGTGTATGTCTTGTTAGGTAAACAAGATCAATATTTTCAGAATTTTTTTGCATAATTCATGTGTGTCATGAAAATAATACGGAAAAAATACATGTACATGGGATGGATTTGATGATATGAAATGTGTTACAATTTTCAATGGTGGTATAATTAGTTGACAGAAGGTTGACAAGTTCTTGTTACACTAGTATAGTTCCTATGAATGCAGTACTATTCTTGTTCATTCAATGTTGTTGATGTGACACGGGTATATGTCTTGTTTCGATAGAGGTCTTTGTATGATAAGGGTTTTATGCATGACATATGGTGCACAATACAAAGAAGAGTAGAAAGCATTGCCACAAATATTTATATTTGAAAGGGTTTCTTGTGATTACTTATTTGTGGGCATGGTGGCTATTGATTCTGTTGTTGTTTGCCAATGAAATCTTAATGTTTGATTTGATCACAGGCATTGTGTCATGAGAAAGGCTTAATAATGTTTCTACATATTAGAAAGGGTTTTATGAATATGATATTTGACTGGTTGATGTGCAAATAGGTTGATCTAGTATGGTTTGGAAGTGTTGGAGGTTTTTTTTCTTGACATTTGACAAGGTTTATTTTTTTGTCGCTTGGTATTGTTAGTGATTTGGTTGAAAATGTATAATCAATATTAATATATTCATTAATTAGTACATTAGTATTCATATTATCATCTTGATCAGTATTTCATATCTTCTTATTGAGTATATTTTTGGATGTGGGTCAAATTTAAAAATTGATGAAAGATGGCTTGCACGTTTTGATGGTTGATTGAGAGAGGTGGATATAGTATGAAAATTTTGAAACTTGATCCATAAATGCGGGTTGTAGGCTTTAGTGAGGGAGTAGGAGCTTCCCTATGGTGGGAACCTGTAAACTTGATATCGAGTAATAGTTGCCTTCCACTAGGAGTTGGAGAATTTGTAGAGGTTGTAGCCTCCTGTAGGAAGAGTCCTGTGTACAAAAAAAATTCTTTATAATAAGAAAGAAGACAAAGACAACAATTGTGATTTCCTCCATCATTGGGTTTGCAACTAGAAACCTCATTATCGTTATACATTTTGTGTTGATGAGTTGATGAGTTATGGTTTACATGTCTTTTACTTAATGTTGTTCATGGTTTATAACACAATTTACTACTTATAAAATACCTAATCAAGATAAATTTGGAAATAAAAGAATAAATTAAATTGGGCATGAAATATTAGTTCACCCTTCCTTCACAACCCCTCTCCACCCCCTCACCTCCTTCAATATTTCTAAAATTTCCAATAGAACAATGCCAACATATGCAAGGGGTTGAGAGAAATAGTCCCCTAAAATAGTCAATACCATGGTAGGGCTAATACAAATTGATCCCGAGATAAAAAAAGATAAGGATGTAAGACAAAAGAATGTGAATCTCTTATTTCACATAATATAAATATTTATTTCACATAAAAATGCAATATATATATATATATATATATATAGATATATGTATGTATACATATATGTATGTATACATATATGTATACATATATGTATCTATATATATATATATATATATATATATATATATGAACATATAGTTTATTGAGAGATAAAATACATTGTTTAATAACAATAATTTATTTATCAGTGAATAAGGCGTCTTTTTACTTGTTTGAAGTGATCTACTTTTCTATAATAGTTTGAATGTTAAATTGTTCTACACTAATGTTCTTAGCCATTAACTTCTATTTATAATTTAAAAATTTAGCTTTATTTAAAGCACTCATAACATTATAGTTTAACACTATAAAAATATTATACAAATAATTTAATAATTAATATGAAAGGTTCATGTAAATTTTATTTAAGGGAAAAAAAAACAATTAAATTAGCATTTTCTTATCTTTATATGGAATATGTTATGTATATAAGAACCCACATTTTATTTAAAATGTGGAGTAAATCACTACATTTATAGCAAATATCCCAAGACATTATTTACAACAGATTTATATTTATACCATAGACTTCAAACATATGCAACAGATAAACATGAATTAAAAAAGGAGGGATGTATCTCAGGGATAAATATGGGTGTGTGCTTCATTTGGGATCAGGATCCATTTCATGGGCTTCCAAGAAGCAACCAAAAGTTGCATTATCAAACGTAGAAGCTGAATATGTGGCAGCAACAACAACAACCTATCAAGCAGTATGGATGAGAAGGATGCTGAGAGATTTGTGTCATGAGAAAGATAAAGGAACCACAATTTATTGTAATAATATCTCAGCAATTACATTATCAAAGAATTCTATTTTCCATAAGAGAACAAAGCAAATAGATGCCAAATATAATTTTATAAGAGAATTGGTTTACAATGGTGAGATTTTTTTATAGCATTATAGGATAGAGGAACAGTTTGTAGATATCCTCAAAAATCCTTTGGGACAGAGGATTTTTTTATCTCAGACAGTGTTTGGGAATGACTAATGGTGACAGTTATGATTAAGGGGGAGTGTTTGAATTAACTCCCAACCACCGCCATGAATAAGACAGTGGCAGTAGCCTAAGCTTCTTTGAATTTTGTTGCAGGGAAGAAAGAGCACAGATCCAAGAACCGAAGGCATTTTCACGCAAAATATCAAAGAACAGAGTACCCAACCATACTATTTGTTTATTTCTTGAACCACCAAATTAGCTTACCTTTCCCTGCAGGGCGCAATCGCAAGTTTTTTGGTTTACCCTGAAGCCTTTGCCACAATGTTAAATCCCCGCCGATGCGATATCTCGTGGGAACCACCTTAAACCTAACCGCATAAACCAAACCGTGAAAACCTTTGTTTTCATCCTATTTCCTTTGTATTTCACTTAACGCATTTACTGCAATTTACTGCCCACAATACCGCACTTTGGACATTTCAAACCTTACCATTAACGTAATCGCAACTGTAATAGTTAACGCTTTCTTCCAAACTGCCTGTGGACTATGTTATTTCACATGCGATGTGATCGTGCCATGTAACATCGAAATCGCAACATTTTAACTTTACCTTGCATCGCCCGCAAGTTATGTTGTTTGTTTTGTGATGCGATATCACCATCGCATATCGCAATCAGATAAGTTTAAGTTTTTCATTGAAGTGCTCATAGGTATTATATTTTTGTTGTGATATGATGTGCCACGTCACATCGCACATCGTAGTTCACACTTTTTAAATGGATAGTGCCATAGTTAAAGGTTGATATCGCCGAAATGTGATAAGGACGTAGATGCAACGTGATTCAAAGCTGGAACCGCTAAAAATTCAGGTTCGGGCTTTTGTGTTTTGAAAGTGTTTTGTACGTTTTTTGTGTATAAATAAAAATATGTTCTACGTGCTGGTTTAATGAATAAATGGGTCTTTTGATAGCAAAAGGATGAGAATTCGTTGAACATCCATCCAACATTGAATAACATTAGGTTTTCAAGCTTCAACCATTTTTTATAAACAATTAAATTTCATGTTTTTAAGAGAAGAGTTGAATAAATTGAAAAAGTTTTTCTGCTCCTATTTTGCGTTGTCTGTATGTATGTTTGATTGTTAATTCCGCAACAATTGTGTATTCTCTGTGTTTTGGGGGGAGCATCCATCTGTGTATTGTTTTCGTTCAATATTTCCAACATGGTATCAGAGAGGGCCTAGGCTCTAAATGAAAGATGCACGAGCTCTCTCTTTACTAAAGAAGCTATAAGATTGGTTTGAGAAGTAGATTTGTCTAGCAGTGAGAAGGTTTCCATTTTACACAGTCAAGGATATTGTTTATTTACATAGTCGGAATGGCAGCAGCAGACAAAAGCCTAAAAAATCCCCAACTACCACAATTCAATGGGAATAATTATGACTATTGGGCCATTACAATGAGGGCCCTATTTTCTTCACAAGATATATGGGAGCTGGTGGAACATGGTTTCCAAGAACCAGCAGATGCAACAATGCTTAATTATTTGACACTAGCAGAAAGATACTTGTTGAAATATAATATGAAGAAGGAATCCAAAGACCTCTTCTATATCTTCCAAGAAGTACGTGAGATTATTTTCCCAAGAGTTGTGATGGGCCTCTAAATTAGACATAAAATAAGACCTATATAACCTTTCTTAAGCCCATCTACCATCCTTACGTACATGAAAAGATATATTAAAATCTATTCTTATGCACTTAATAATTTTTTCTTATGCTTCAATATTTTCTTAGGAAGGTTTAAAATTAATTTCATATTTGTGCCTAATATTGGTTATTTTGGTAGAATATTGTGAGAATATTTGGTAGATTATGCAGATTTGGAGAAGGAGATGATTTAGGGACCTGCCCCATGCCACTAGAAGATCAAGATTGAAGAATAAATGAGCACAATATCAGGGAATTAGGAAGAAATCTTGGAGAAATTCAAGGGGGTTGTCCACCCTCCTTAACTCCAAAGGCAGTTGAAGGATCCTCATGAGATCCCCTCCAAATATTCAAATTCCAGAGGCAGCAAAGCAACTCAAGACGAAGTGCACTCAATGTATGGTTTACTTGGAGTCAAGTGGACTCATTACCTCTTTTCTAGGGAGTTGTTCGTAGCTGCCGTTTAGTATAAATAAAGTCGATCAAGAGCTAATGAGGGGAGATTCTTCAATCCCATTCTGGTCTACTTCCATTCCATCCCACTTCCATTCCATTCCATTAGATTCGAATTTCTGCTGTAAAGCCATTAGGCTATGTTAAAATTTTTAAGGATGTAACAGGCTGTTATTTTTTATGAAATGACTAGAGGAATGCCATTTTATTGATATAGTTCTAGAGAGTTGGGCTTGTGGGTTAGGGCCCAACCAATGTGCCTTAGCTTCTCTACTATTTTCATTCTTTTTTCTTGTCATTTAGCCAGTTTTTCTTCTATCATTTAGTTAGATATGCTTATGATAGTTTCGTTACTGCTTCGTCTTTTCTTTAAGTTTTCTGTTATAGTTTTTCATTTGCTTATGAGTAATAGAATAGAGGATAAAACTCTAAAAGCTATGGATTTAGAGTTCCCTTCTCATCTTTTTCAATAGATATCAAGGTGGGTAAACCTTCACACAGACCCAAAAACTGCTTTCTATTAACGGTTTTATCACACATTCTTTTCTATTTTCTTGTGCATGAATCCACAAGTTTGCTTGTAGGAGTTAATGTTAACACCCCAGAGCAGCTCTATGGTGCCTCTCCACTTCAATTTCCATCGTTGTATGTATGGATGAAAACTTCCTTTTATGCCTCCATTCCCCTCCTTTTCCTCTTGTTTAAATGTTGCACTCACCTTTTTATTCATAAAAATACTTAAACCATTTAGCCGCCTTATTCCTTTGTTTTTATTGGTCAAAGCTATCGCACCCTTTTCAACGTAGAACACTTGAAAAAGCTTCGAAACTTGACCTCTGCCTTTGCTCGGTTCTCCTACCACCATACATCGCAATCTGACTTCGCACCTTTCCCCTTTTCCTTTCAAGACTTACTACAAATCGTGTTGCATTTCCTTTTTCACTTGACCACAATGACATCTTCATATATCGCAATCACACTTCGCAGAATTTTCCTTTCCCTTTCAACACCTACCGCTAATCGTTACTGATTTTGATATTGTGATATCGCATATCACAATCACAATGTTTTCCCTTTCCCTTAAGACTTACTGCTCCAACTTCGCGATATTGCGATTGCGATATCGACCCCACCTCCATTTGCCACATCGCAAATCGCTCGTCGAAAATTTTCCCTTTTTCATTAACACTTACCACTTTCTTCTGCTGATTGGGACATTTTTATCGCACTTTTCTGCTCTAACCCATCGCACTCTGCAAGAATTATCTGTTTCATTTTAATACTTACCGCTCTTACCGCCGATTGTGATATCGTATTTCGCATGTCGCCGCTTCTACCCCGTCGCACTTCACACTTCAGAGGACTTACCTCATATTTATCACTTCGCTCCCACTCCCAAATAACACTGATGCAATCCCTTTAATCTTGTGATATTGTGATTTCAATATTGCACATCGCAACGTTTTCCTCCATCGCATCTCCACCATCATAATTTTCAATTTATTCTGCTCCAAAGTCTTTCTGCACTATAATAAAGTTCTAATAATGTTTTAACCCCACTCTTTCCACTTCTAAGCCTTGTTTCATCTATTAGGCCCTCCATTGACCTCTTTAACCCTTTTCTCCCCTCCAAGCTGCAAATAAACACCTTTTATGTTTTAGTTAGATCATGAATAGTTACATGGTTAGAAGAATGGTAGCATGGTAGATAGATCATAGGATAAATTAAGTGTGGTTTAGAACTAGTTTCATTCCCTCCATTCCTTTTCCACAATTTAGCTTAGTTTATATTCAGTCATTTCCTTTTCTGCAACTTAAATTTGTTTCATTCCTATCATTTATTTTCTGCAATGTAATCTAGTTTCCTTTTTTTGTTTCCTTTCTAAAATTTAGTTTAGTTTAATTGATGTGGGAGAAACTTCACTGAAAACCCTTAGAAATAGCACCCTTTCGTAAAGCGAAAAATAATTACATGAGAAAAATGCATCTTTTGTGTATATAGCACTGTCACTTCCAATTTTGTATGAACATCGGGTTGATAAAGTAAATTAGGGCAACCCCTGGGAGTTGCAGCACACTTGGTGCAATACCAGGTTTCACCAAGTTGTAGCAACAACGAAGTCCAAGGAGGCATGGGATATTCTCAAAAAATCCTATAAAGGCATGTAGAAGGTGAAGGCATCAAAATTACAAATGCTAAGGAGATATTTTGAAGCTCTCTATATGAAAGAGTCCAATCACATTTACTCATTCTACACACATGTGATTGGGTTGGTTACCCATATAAGGTCTCATGGAGAGACACTTGAGGAAAGGAGAATAGTGGAAGAATATTAAGAAGTCTACCATCGAGATTTGATGCCATAGTAGTGGCCATAGAAGTGACAAAGGATCTCTCACAACTTTTAGTAGATGAGATTCATGCATCACTAATGTCTCATGAGCATAGACTGAACAGAACAACGAACTCTTCTTGGATCATGCATTCAAGACACAAATGTATTTTGGTTGAGGTAGATGTTGACGAAGATCAAACTACCGAGGAAGAGGAAGAAGCCCATGCAGAGGTGGAAGAAGTAGCCCTGCAAGCACAAGTGGAAGGGGCAACAACCAAAATCAAAGCAAAGGCTAGAGCCAAAATCAATCACAAGGATAGAGGTATGATAAATCTCAAGTCCAATCTCATTATTGTAAAAGTATGGGAATTATGCAAATGAATGTAGAAATAAAAAAATGATATGGGTAATAGACCTAGTGTAAATTTTACAAGAGAAAATTAGAACCAAGGAAATGTGCTTTTAACTTGTAATGTAGCACAAGAAAAACAAGAATATGTATGGTTCTTATATTTAGGATGTACTAGCCATATGACTGGAAACATAGAAATGTTTTCCAATCTATATGAGAGTGTCAAATCTGAAGTAACAACGGGGACTGACAGCACGGTCTCTATCATGGGGAAAGGAAGAGTAAAAATACTGACAAAGAAGGGAGAGAAGAGGTTTGTGCTAGTTGTCTATAGTTATGTACCTGGCCTAAAATGTAACCTTCTAAGAATTTTACAACTCATGAATAAGGGCCACAATGTGTTTTTTAAGAGTGATCTGTGTACAATCATGGATATACCTCCAAGTAAAAGAGTCATTGGAGAAGTGCATATGAAAAGAAATAGGATGTTTCCTCTCAAGATCAGAACATACTTGAAGGAAGCAGGTGTTGTAGCAGCAGTCACACAAGAGGTCTTTCAAGAAGAAGTGAAATATGAAAAATGGTTATGGCATTTGAGATTTGGATGTCTCAATTTTGTAGGTTTGAACTTGTTGCATAGAAAAGGGATGGTAAAGTTATTACCACTCATAGAGAAACTAGACAACCTATGTGAAGGCTGCATCTTGGTAGAACAACATGGAGAATCATTTCCAATAGGAAAGAGTATAAGGGAAAAGGCACCCTTAGCGATTTTCCACTTAGATTTGTGTGGACCAATGCAAATGCCATCATTAGCTGGCAGTCATTATGTTTTGACATTTATAGATCATTACACAAGGAAGACATGAGCGTATTTTCTAAAAAAGAAAAGTGAAGTGTTTGAACAGTTCTACCACTTCAAAGCTCTTGTTTAGAAGAAAATTGGACACTACATAAAAGTGTTAAGAACTTACAGAGGCAGAGAATACATTTCAAAAGACTTTCTACGTTTCTTCAGGGATCATGGAATACACAAGCAATTTACCACAAGATATACATTGCAACAAAATGTTGTAGTAGAAAGAAAGAATAGAACCATCATGGACATGGTAAGAGGTATGTTGAAGGCAAAGAATTTTCCAAATGAGTATTGGGCAGAAGCTGTCAATTTTGCAGCATATATTTCAAATAAATTTCCAAAGAAAGTTTCTATGAACATAGTTACGAAAGAAGCATGGAGTGGAACAAAGAAGTTTGTCACTCACATCAGAGTATTTGGATGTGTGGCATATGCACACGTCCCGTATCAATTAAGCAAGAAGTTGGAAATCAAGGGGGAGAAGTGTATATTTGTTGGATACAGTGATGAATCTAAGGCCTACAAGCTCTATAATCCATCAACCAAGAAGGTAATAATTAACAAAGTTGCTCAATTCATTTAAGAATAAGCTTGGGATGGAAGTTTAGAGAAAAATGTAAATGTGAAGACATGTATTTCACATAAAGATAAAGAGGAATTGATTGTAGAAAATAATCCCTCAACAGTGGCTCCTCCTCCACTGACACAATCTCAATAGATAACACCACAAGAAAGCAATAGAAAAATAGTGCAAAACCAAGGAAGTGCTTCTCCAAGGACACCACAACGATCAGCAACTCCCTTGAGTTCAAGTGGAACTCCAACACACCAAGAAGACCAAGATTTAGAAATTTGAGTGAAATTTATGAGCAAGAAGAAGTAAATAATAATATTGGTCTAAATTCCTTATTTTCTTTGTTTTTTCATGTTGATGACCCAGTCCGTTTTGAAGATGCAGTAAAATAAGAATAATGGATTGAAGCAATGAATGAAGAGATTTTAACAATAAAATATAATGATACATGGGAGCTAGTGGACCTCCCACAAGGTAAAGAAGTCATTGGGGTGAAATGGGCCTATAAGAACAAAATAAATATTGAAGGAAAGATAGAAAGACATAAATCAAGACTTGTTCTCAAAGGCTACAAGCAGCAATAAGGAAGATATTATGAAGAAACCTTTGCACCGGTTGCAAGGATGGAGATAGTGAGGACCGTGGTGTCCATAATAGCACAACAAAAGTGGAAATTCGATCAAATGGATGTAAAGTCACCATTCTTGAATGGAGTTTCGAAAGAGGAGGTATATGTTGAAAAACCTCCTAGTTATGAGATAGATGGTGAAGAACACAAAGTATGTAAGTTGAAAAAAGCTCTTTATGGGTTGAAGCAAGCACCAAGAGCATGGTATAATAGGACTAATGATTACCTGATGGATAATGGGTTTGAAAAGTGTGATGGTGAAGCCACACTCTACATTGAAGAAAATGACGGTAAAATCCTTATTTTTGTTTTATATGTAGATGATTTAATTGTCACAGGCAATGAAGTTTCTATCATTGTTGATTTTAAAGCAGTCATGAAGAGTGAATTTGAAATGAGTGACTTGGGTTTATTGAGATATTTTTTGGAATATAAGTAAAGCAAAAGGAGAGGGGAATTTTTATTTCCCAAGAAAAATGTGTTGCAGAAGTTTTAAAGAGGTTTAACATGCACAACAACAAAGCATCAACAACTCCTATTGTCATGGGGTTAAAATTAAGAAAATAAGATTGTAGCAAGAATGTTGATCTGACATTATACAAGAGCATAGTTGGGAGTCGAATATATTTGACTACAACTAGGCCGAATATTATGTATGATGTAAGTTTAATTTCCAGATTCATGGAGACACCAAAGGAGACACATTGGCAAGAAACCACGAGAATATTGAGGTATGTGAATGGAAAAAAAGAGTATGGTGTTCTATACTCCTCAACTGATAATTTTAAATTGCTTGGTTACACTGATAGTGATTGGGCTGGAAGTGTAGATGATAGAAAGAGCACATCTGAGTATGTGTTTTATTTGGGATCGGGAGCCATTTCATGGGCTTTCAAGAAGAAACAAATAGTTGCATTATTAACAACAGAAGTTGAATATGTGGCAACAACAACAACAACATGTCAAGCAGTATGGATGAGAAGGATGTTGAGAGATTTGTGTCATTAGCAAGACAAAGGAACCACAATTTATTGTGATAATATCCCACCAATTGGATTATAAAATAATTCTGTTTTCCACAAGAGAAAAAATCACATAGATGCCAAATATCATTTTATAAGGGAATTGGTTAACAATGGTGAGATTGTTTTGTAACATTGCAGGACAAAGGAACAATTTTCCAATATCCTCATAAATCCATTAGGACAAATGATTTATTTTTTTATCTTAGACAGTGTCTGGGAATGACTGATGGCAGCAGTTATGATTAAGGGGGAGATTTGGAATTAACTCCCAACCACCACCATGAATAACATAGTGGAAAAAACACATGCTTCTTTCAATTTGATTGCAGGGAAGGATGAGCACAGATCTAAGAAACAAAGTCATTTTCACGCAAAAGATCAGATAACAGAGTACTCAACCATATTTTGTGCTTATTTCTTGAACCACCGCATTAACTTACCTTTCCCCTCAATGCAAAATCACAAGTTTTTTGGTTTACCCTTAAGCCTTTTCCACAATGTTAAATCCCCGAAGATGCGATATCTGGTGGGACCCACCTTAATCCTTACCGCATAAACCAAACCGTGAAAACCATTTTTTTCTACATGTTTCCTTTGTGTTTCACTTACCGCATTTACTGTAGTTTATCACCTGCAATACTGCACTTCATAGATTTTAAACCTTACCGTTAAGCCTCGACAAAGAACCGTGCAATGTTGTGATGCGATATTTCATCACACATTGAAATCATAATATTTAACACTTTCTTCCAAACCACCCGCAGACTATGTTATTTGACATGCAATGTGATCATGCCGTGTCACATCACAATCGCAACATTTTAACTTTACCTTCCACTGCCCGCAAGTTATGTTGTTTGTTTTGCGATGTGATATCGCCATCATATATGAAAATCACATAAGTTCAATTTTTTCGTTGAAGCGGTCATAGGTATTACATTTTGGTTGCAATGTGATGTGCCATGTCACATCGCACATGGCAGTTCACAATGTTAAAATGGATAACGCCACAGTTAAAGGTTGATATCACCAAAATGTGATAAGGGTGTGGATGCGACGTGATTTCAAAGCCAGAACTGATAAAACTTCAGGTCTAGGATTTTGTGTTTTGAACGCATTTTGTACGTTTTTCATGTATAAACTGATATACAGTCTATGTGTCGTTTTAATGAAGAAATGGGTCTTTTGACAATAAAAGGATGATATTTCATTGAACATCCATCGAGAATTGAATATCATTAGGTTTTCAGACTTCAAACGTTTAGTATAAACAATAAAATTTCATGTTTTTAAGAGAAGAGTTGAATAAATTGAAAAATTTGTTCTGCTCCCATTTTATATTGTTTGTCTGTATGTTTGACTATTAATTTTGAGGAAATTGTGAATTATCTATGTTTTGGGGCAGGCATCCCTCTGTGTATTGTTTTCATTCAATATTTCCAACAATTATGAATTGGAATATCAAAACCCATGAGAATCTGGTCCTGAATTTTCCACCAGAACTAAGACCAAAAGACCAAACAGATTTAGCATTCCGAAAATATTTTGCACTTTTTTTAAGTTGTCAACGAAACTAATAATTATATTTTCATGGAATGATTGATTATGGGGATCTTAATTCATGTGATTGTTATTTTATTATCAATTTAATCGAAGTTATGGATGTCATAATGCCGACAAGCAACTTTGAGTGAAGTAAGAAATTTATGATGTGAATGTTTCATAATGGCATTATGTGATAGTATAATATATACATGAAAGTTGTCACTCATGCTAGGCACGATGGAAATATCTCTGCAATTCAACTACTGACACCATATTTATATTTATGTTTATTATCATACATGACAAACAAATAGGTGATATTGTTTATTTTATGTTTCACTCCACTCAACTTTTGACATCAATGAAGGGCAACGAAGAAAAAAAAATCACCCCAAGATGGTCTTTCAACTCTAGCCAAATGCCATTGAATCCTTACATAACATCAATATTTTTTTTTTTTCTCTTGGATTTACAAACCTCAAAACGATTAGAGTATGAAAGAAACTTCCTCAACCTAAAAGGATGAGAAAAAGAGTAGAAAATCATGTTTAATTATTTAGTATTTTCTTTTCCATATAAATTTTAGCAATGATGTGATTTTTATTATTCAAATTGTACTTTTGATAGTAATAAATTTCATTTTTTTTGAAACATTTGAATGATATAAATTATCTAATTCATTTTATTTTTTTAATTATTGAATTTTAAATAGAACTAACTAAAAAATATGACAAAAAAGGGTAAAAGAGATAGACTACTATAAACATAAATTCTTCCTAACCAGTCTAGATCTATTTTAAAACTCAATTTATCAAGAGTCTACTGGGATCAATTATCTAGAGGTTCAATGCTCTTTTTTGAGTGCAAAACGCTACGAAAGGTTTGCATCTTGAGAGATTCCATCCCTCTCTATGCTTAGATCTAGGGTTGAGATGGATATAGGATGATTATATAATACTATATCATATGTATATTTTTATGTATGTGTCTCTTTCCTATTCCCTTTCTCTATCTCACCTCTCAAACATACACATTTTGTCTTAATATCTATATCTCACCCCCCATCTATGTTTCTCTACCTCTCTCTCTCTCTCTCTCTCTTTGTCCTCACCCTCTTCCCTATCGCTCTTCTCTCTCCTTCACTCTCTCTCTCCACTCTACCTGATCAATCACTCTCTCTCTTCACCCTTCTCCCTCTTTGTCTTTCTTCTTCCCTTCCTTTTTCTCCCCCTCCAACTACATCTCTCTCTCCCTCTTTCTCACTCTCCTTCACTATATTTAGTCATCTATCTCTTCCTTCCTCTCTTTGTCATTCTTTGACACCTCCCTTTATATCTCCCCCTAAATTACTATCTCTCTCTTCCCTCTGACTCTGCACTATCTCCCTCCTCTCCTTCCCTCTCTCTCCTCCATCTATGTGTGTCCCTCTATCTCTCTTCCCGTTCTCTTCCTATTCATCTCCTCTCCTCTCTCCCTCACTCTCGCCAATCTCTCAATTGTTACTCCCTCTCTTTCTCCACCTCTATCTCTCTATTTATTTATTATTTCCTGACTCTCTACTCCCCTCCAACTCCATATCTCTTTCTCTTTCCCTCTCTCTCTCCTCTCCTATTTGTCTCCCTTCCTCATTTTCCCTCTCTCTCACACGTTTTTGATCAATTAGATGAAAGAAAATACAATAATAAAAAAATTAAAACAATCATGCACTATATTTCTCCTTCCATTTTTAGTCAACTTATTTTCTCTCATAGTTCGGACCCTTAGTGAAGATGGATCTATGTTGGTTCTTAGTAATATTATTTATATTATATATATTTCGCATATTTATATATAAAGTATTCTCATTTTTTTATGTGGGAATATTTTTAGTAGTAGTGAGGATAGATGGTTAACATATATCTTAAAGGTAATGAAAACATTTTTCCTTTTAGATTTGATTAATAAATGTTTTCAAATTAAACTAAATTAAAATATTTATAAAATATTTTGATTGTGAAATAAGTTATATTTTTTGAGCATGGTGTATTGATAATCAATGGTATTCTAACAGAACCTATTTACATGTTAATAATATCCATGGTAAATTGAGGGTGAATATCCATGGTTAAGAATCATGTCATATTTTTATAAAATATTTTTATTGTGAAATAAGTTATGGTTTTTAAGCATGTGGTATTTATAATCCATGGTATTGGCTCATGGCATGGTAACAAAGCATATTCAAATTAATAACAAAATCAAAATATAACAAATTGACTTTGAATTTAACTTTAACATTTTATTATGAATTTAGCAAACATTTCAGTGTTTAGAGTCATAGGCTTTATATTACTTTTAACTTTATATTACTTTAAACCTTTTATTTATTATTTTTTTATTACTTTTTTTTCTAATTTAGCTAACATATAAATGTTGAATGTCTATGTTAAATGTTAAACACTTACACCAAAATATATACCCCTATATATTTGGTGACATTGACATTGGATTAAATTTCTTAAACATTAAGAAATTACATGTTACACATTTACGCTTGATATCTACCACATATTTTGTTGTAAGGGCCTCTCAGTGATAAAAATTAGTCAAAAAGTGTGTTGATTTACTACCCACAAAACCATTAAACCACATCAATATATATTATTGATAATTTGGCATAAAATTATTCATTTTTTACTAACTACCTTGAACAAAGTAATATAAAGATAAAAAAGTATTTATATTAAAGTTCAACAAATATGTAGTTTGACTAAATTGTTTTTTTTTTAAATCATATGTAAAGTTCAATGATATTATTATATATTATAGTAGTTTAAATCCATGTTAATCTTTTTTCCAGTCACAGGAATACAAAACGCTTGGGAAGGAAGTCGATTAGGGACACAGATCCGTGAGAAACACATCCTCAAGTGAGGCGAATACAAAACAATTGGGAAGGAAGTTGATTAGGGACACACATCGGTGAGAAACACATCCTCCAGTGAGGAAACATCAGAAAACAGAATATTGGTAGAGAAAAGAAGGTAACTAAAAAAACAACCAAAGCACCATAAGGCACAAAGAGCACAAAGGATGAACACATCGTTGATTGGCTGGAAATACAAATTTCTGAGTCAAGGGAAGGGGAATACAAAAACTTTTTTCCTGAGCGTAAAACTTGAGGAAGTATTTGAATTTTGAGATATTTTATTCCTCTTAGGACTTAATAGATATGAGGATAAGATGGATCTAGGCTATTTATATCTCCATCCATGTCTCCTTCTTTGTCTCATTATCACATCCCGAAAAACACATACGCTTTCCCTCTATCTCTCTCTATATATATATATATATATATATATATATATCTCCCTATCTCCCTCTCTATGTGACTCTCTTTTCTTCCGCCCCCCCCCCCCCCCCCCCCCCCCACAATTTATATCTCTATCTCCATTCATCTCTCCTTCTTTGTCTCTGTATCTCACCCCTCAAAACAAACAAACACTCTCTCTCCATCTCTATCTATATCTCACTCTTTCTCCATATATATATCTCCCTCTCTCCCTCCCTCTTACCCTCTCTCTTCCTCTCCCTCTCTCTCTCCCTTCCCATTATCTCTCTCTTTCTCTCTCCACCTTTATTTATTAAATTCTTCTTCCCTAAATCTCTTCCCCCCTTGAACCCCCTCTATCTCTCCATCCCTATCTCCTTCTCTCTTGCAAGTTCTCTCCCTTTTCCTTCCTCTTTGTCCCTTTCCCTCCCACCTCCCTTTGAGTCTCCCCCCATATCTCTCTCTCTCTCTCTCTCTTTCCCAACTCTATCACTACCTCCCTCCATATCTCCTTCTCTCTCTTCCCTTCTCTCCCCCCTCTATCTTTGTTTTTCCTTCCCTCTCTCTTTCCCTCCTCTCATTCTCTCTCTATCTTCCCTCATCTCCTCTCTCTCTCTCTCCCTCCAAATCCATCTCTCTCTCAAGTCATCTTCCCCGTCCTTCCTCTCTATTTCTTTCTCTCCAACCTCCCTTGGTCTCTACCCCTTGTTACTCTCAGTCTCTCTACCCTCCAGATTTTACACGCTCTCTCCTTCTCTCTCTCTTTCTCTCTCTCTCTCTCTGTCCCCCTCTATCCCCCCTCTCTCTAAGTCTCCATCTCTCTCCTCTCCTTCCCTCTGTATTCCTTCATATCCTCTCTCATTCCCTCTCCATCTCCCATTTCACTATGTCTCTCTCTATCTATATCTTTCTATGTCTCTCTTCACCCCTCCCCCTATCTCTCTCCATATGGTAGAGAATTTTCACTCTATGTAATCAATGATATATGCAAGGTCTAGCATATTTTTTGTTTTTTTATTGTAAAAGTGGTTATGGTATTTTGGCATGTGGTATTCATAAGCCATGGTATTGACCCATTGTATTGTAACAAAACATATATACAAGTTAATAATATCCATGGTAATGTGCGTGTGAATACCCATGGTTAAGAACATTGTTATATTTTTTGTTTATTGTAAGCATTAAGTATTTATGTGCTTATTACTTAAATTTAAATATGGTCATGGAATCATTATTATTCTTAGCATAGGAAAGACTCTAACAATTGATTTGGCTATGGATCACTATTATTTTAGCATAGAATAATGTAAATTATAATGATTAACTTTGAAAGATAAATATATAGTTTTCAATATTATTAAAAAACTAACCTTCACACATTGGAAAAATAAATATTTGGTTTTCAATATTATTAAAAAAACAATCTTCAAATATTTGAAAAATAAATATTTAGTCTTCAATATTATTAAAATAATAATCTCAAACATTTGATTGGCCCATAATTTGAAGGTCTTATTTCAGTATTTACACAATATAATGTCATGTGCATAAATACCTTACAAATTTATCACATAATTTATGGATAATTTATGAATATTTTTGCAATATTCATGTATGAGTTTTAGATATTTGTGTAAATTGTTTTTCTTAATCTTTGCAAGAACTTTATCTTTGCAAGAAAACCATCAAAGCATAAAATCCTTGAAAATACATTATACTCAAGTAAATAACATATTTACCATCAATTACTTCCCACCATAATTCAAGGAATTTTTTTGCATAAAAAATGGATAGGAATAAGATGTAAATAAATATACTTATTAAGAGTTACTTCCCACCATTATTTATATTTTACTTGTAACTTATGTACAAGTAAAACTATAAATATGTATACTTAATACTGGTTACTACCCACCAAAATTTATGCAAGTTATTTTACCTAAACAAACAATTTACTAATAAAGATCTATCATAATACAAAACGTAAAAATTTTTCTTTACTAATTAAATTAAACATAAAATATTGACTCACTCTTCCTCAGCGCACCTCAACACCCTTTATTTCTAACATTGCCAATATTGAATAACAATGCCAACATATACAAGGGATTGAAAGAAGTACTCCCCTGAAATAATCAACACCTTTAGTACAAATTGATCCTTTGATAAACCAGATAAGCATGTAAGACAAAAGATTGTGAATCTCTTATTCCAGGTAATATAAATCTTTACTTCATATAAACATCCGATAAATATGTTTATTTTATGATTTTAATATATATATATATATATATATATATATATATATATATATATATATATATATATGAACATCTTGTTTCTTAAAAGATAAATAAATGGTTTAATAACAATAATCTAAGTGAATAAAGTCGTTTCTTGAGATCTACTTTTGTGTAGCAATTTAAATGTTAAAATATTCTATATTGAAGAATCAAACGTTCTTAAGCATTAAAGTTTCATCTATAATAACATTATATTTTTTAACAAAATAATTTAACTTTATTTAAACCATTCATAACATTAGAGGTTAACACAGGAAAAAAATATTATACAAATAATTTAATAATTAAAGTGAAAGGTTCATGTAAATTTTATTTAAAGGAAAAAAAAAAAATCAATTAAATAAACTTTTTGTTCTCGAAACATGGAATAGCTTATGTATATAAGAACCCACATGTTATTTAAAATGTGGAGTAAATCACTGCATTTACACCAAATATCCAAAGACATTATTTACAAAAGTTATATATTTATAGCATAACCTTCAAACATATGTAACAGACAGATAAATTTCAAAACGGATAGATTATATAACAGAGAACTTTCAGAAAAGGGGCTCGCAAACCCAATCCCTTCGGTCAACCAGCCCGAGAGTGATTTATTTAACGTAATACGCCATCACTACCATAACCATTAGAAGCATACTGGAAATAAGCATCTATGTTATGATTGAAGATGCCAACGTATTTTCATACTATATTAGTCTGCCAAATTGCAGTGACCATCGAAGTAGCAATAGCAAGCCCAGGAGTGGCACTTACCATTGCTCGCGTTCTCTTTCTTTACGCAGATTTTAGCGCAGTCTTCTTCATGATCTGGACAATATACACTGCCCCCCTTCTTGCTTTCTTTCTCGCAAATAGGACCGTTACCATTGGCAAACTCTGCAATGTTTTAGCCCAGCGCAATTAATAGAAAATGATTGAAAAAACATGTGACTAATGTATTTTGTAACTTTTCAAAAGAAAAAGGGAAAATCTTTTGCTAAAATAACCCCACAATAATGCAAAATTCTCTATCTAATATCAAAACCCTAGGGCAGAAAGCAATAAACTTCACTCTACATACCGTTTGAGGGCATCAGTAGCAGCAGGACGAACACAACAAGGACCGCTCTCATGGCGGCCATGGCATCACGGAGCTATTCACCACTACAATTTCTCATAGATTGAGAATGAAAAAAAATGAAGCAGGAACTTCATTTATATAGAAAAACAATGCTCGAAGAATCGCAGTAATCTGATTACCATACGGTGGTTGACGATGAAACAAATGAAAATCAATTGAGGTAAGGTCAACAAAAGTGGAATTTTATAAGTACAAACTGGAATATCAAAAGCTCTCAGAATCTGGTCCTGATTTTCCCACCAGAACTGAGACCAAAAGTCCAAAGAGATTTAGCGTTCCGACAAGCTTTTCCACCTTTTTTTAGCTGTCAACGAGAATAATAATTATTTTTGCATGGACTGGTTGACTGCGGCGATCTTAATGCATGTGATTGTTCCTTCCTTATCAATTTAATCAAAGTTATGGATGCCATATGGCCAACCAGCCTCTTTGAGTGGAGTGATAAATTTATGATGGGAATGTTTCATAATGGAATTATGTTATAATATAATATATTTTTTTCAGATGTGATAATATAATATATACATGAAAGTTGTCACGCATGCTGGGCACGATGGAAATATCTCTGCAATTCAGCTAACGACACCATACTTATATTTAAGTTTATTATAATACATGAAAAAAAAACATGCCGCATTGTTGCTTTCAGTGATTTCACTCCAGTGAAACTTTGACATCAGGAAAGGACCACGAAGAAAAAAGAAGCACCCCAAGATGGTTTCTCAAGTTCGGCTAAATTTCATTAAATTAATTTTTTTTTGAGTCGAGAAAAACTATATCTTTATCATCATGATATATTATTCATAGCTAAATATATTATTTAAATTGAAGAATTGAATCGATGAATTCATATGAACTAATGCTTTGAGAGTGCACTCGTATTACCGTCTATCCAAAACCTGATAGACTCCATTAAATCATTAGATAACATCAATAAACCTAGTAAACTCCATCGAATCATTACATGACATCAATATTTTTCTTTCCCTTGGATTGAGAAACGCCAACACCTAGTATGAAAACAACTTCCTCAAAGTGAAAGGATGAGAAGAATACATAATCATGTTAATTATTTTATTTTTTAAATATTTTTTTTATTATTTAAAATATGTTTTTGATAATAATAAAACTGATGTTTATTTTGTAACACGTAAATTATATAAATTACATAACTTTTTCTATTAAAAAATTATTGAATTTCAAATAAAATTCATTAAAAAATGTAAAGGAGTTTCACTACTATAAACATAAATTGTTCCTAAAAACTTAGTTAAGAGTGTAAAGGAGTTTCACTACTATAAACATAAATTGTTCCTAAAAACTTAGTTAAGAGTGTGCTGATTTGTTAACCATTAAATCACATCAATATATATTATTTGTTCTTGAAAACTTAGTCAAGAGTATGCTGATCTGTTATCCACAAAACCATTAAACATAAAAGTATTTTTTGTTTGCTAATTACTCTGTTAAAAGTAATATAAAGATAAACAAAGTAATACAAAAATAAACAAGTATTTATATTAAGGTTAAATAAATATGTATTTAATAAAATTACATTTTTTAATTCATATGTAAAGTTGAATGATATGATTATACATTTTTGATTAGTCTAGATTCATTTTAATCTTGGATGTATCAATTACCAAGAGGATCAATTTTTTCTAAGTGCTAATTTCTTTTGAGTGTAAAATATGAGGAAATGTTTGCACTTTGAGAGATTTGATTCTTTTAGTACTTGATAGATGTCAGGTTAAGATGGATCTAGGCTAGTTACATCTCCCTCGGTCTCTACTTCTTTGTCTCTTTATCTCATCCCCAAAACACACACGCTCTCCCTCTCTCCATATATATCTATGTCTCCCTTCCTCCCTCTTCATGACTCTCTTTTATTCTCTCTCTCCCCACTCTATTTATATCTCTAACTCCCTTCGTGTATCCTTAGTTTTCTCTCTATCTCACCCCCAAAAGAAACACACACACTCTCTCCATATATATCTATCTCCCACTCTCTCTCCATGTCTATCTCTCCCTCTCTCCCTCCCCCTCCCTCTCTCTCTCTCTCCCTTCTCTCTCTCCCCCCCCCCTCTCTCTCTCCCCCCTCTACAACTCTGTCACTATCTACCTCCCTATCTCGTTCTCTCTCTCTCTACTTCTCTCCCCTCTCTATCTTTGTCTCTCCCTTCGTCTCTCTTTCTCTCATAAAATTATCCTCTCCTCTCCTCTCCTCTCTCGCTTACTCTATCTCCATCTCTCCCTTATCAGTCCTTCTGTCTCTCCACCTCTATCTCTTTGTGTCTAATTTATTTTCTCTCTCTCTATGTCTCTCTCTCTCTCTCCAAATCCATATCTATCTCTCTATGTATTTGTTTCTCTCTCTCTCTCTCTCTCTCTCCCAAATCCATCTCTCTCTCAATTCCTCTCTCTTGTATTTCCTCTCTCTTCCCCTCTCCAACCTACCTTTCTCTCTCTCTCTCTCTCTCTCTCTCTCTCTTGCTACCCTCCAAATCCGTCACTCTATCTCACTCTATCCTTCTCTCTCCCCTCTCCATCTCTATGTCTCCATCACTCTCCTTTCCTTTCCTATGTCTTCCTTCATCTACTCTCTCCCTCATCCTCTCTCCATCTCTCCCTTGTCACTTGCTCTTTCTCTACCTCTATCTCTCCATGTCTTTGTTCTCTCTCTCTCTCTCTCTCTCTCTCTCTCTCTGATGGAGAATTATCACTCTATGCAATAAATGATATATGTAAGGTATAATATATTTAACATTTTAATTTTTTTTTTTTTGTGAAATGAGTTATTTTATTTGGGAATTTGGCCATAATTTTTAACAAAACCTATATAAAAGTTAATAATATCCATGATGAAGTGGCAATAAATATCCATGGCTAAAAATATTGTTATATTTAAGTTTCTTGTAAGCATTAAACTTTTATGTGCTTATTGATTAAATTTAAATATGGTTACGGAATTGTTATTATTATTTTCCAAGGAAAGAATCTAAGAATAAATTTTTATATTAATCACTATTAGTTTAGCACTGAGCAATGTTTAACTTGAAAAATAAAAAAATAGTTTTCAATAATATTAAAAACCTAATCTTCAAACATTTGATTGGGGGCATAGCTTGAAGGTCTTATTTCAGCCTTTACATAATATAATGCTATGTAGATTAATACCTTACATATTTATGACATAATTTATGATTATTGTTGCAATATTCATGCATGGTTTTTAGATATTTTCAAGTAGTAATTTTTTTCTAAAGCTTTGCAAGAAAATCGTCAAAACATAAAATCCTTGAAAATACTTTATACTCAAGTAGATAACATATATACCATCAATTACTTCCCACCATAATTTAAACAATTTTTTGCATAAAAATTGATAGGAATGCAATGTCAATAAATATACTATCAAGAGTTACTTCCCACCATTATTGATGTTTTACTAGAGAGTACAACTATAAATATGTAGACTTACTAGTGGTTACTACCCACCAAAATTTATGCATGATCTTTTCCCAAAACAAATAATTTTACACTATGTAATTCTTACCATAGCATAATTTCTAACTTGAGTTGAAGGGACTGAACTACCCTACAAAACAAAATTACAATATAACTAATTGAATTTTATTATTTTTAATTTATTATGGTTATTGAATCAAATATTTACACTCATTTAGAGACACCACAATATCTCTATAGGTTCTATATTACTTTTAAATGTTTTTTAATTAAGCCAATATTACATTAATTTATTTTGGTTACATGTTTATGTTAAATTTTACAAACATATATACCTACATATCTACCCGTATATTAAATTAGCAAAAAAATCATTTTAATTTCAAAAATTTATATATTAAAAAAATAATTTTTTTTAATATTATATATATATATATATATATATATATATATATATATATAATTACACGTCGTCTTTAGTAATTATGATCAGCCTTAGCTGTGATAAAGGTACTCATATAACCTTACTTTTCTGTCATCTAAATCCAATACGGAGTATGCCAAAGTTAGATGTTCTAGGGGACATTGTCCTCGAACTTTTCTCTTTGGAGTTTTGATCAATTTGAAAACAATGCGTATCTTGGTTTTCAAGAAAATGATCAAAATAGATGAAACATTAATTTCTAAAAAAAAACGGACTCACTACAAGTGGAGCGATCCGATTGTCAACGAATCCAAGTGCAATTGTTATCAACTAACCAAACTCAATATTATTATTTATTTTTATTTTTTCTTATACTTTTCAAAGTAACAATATCTTTCATAATTCAAATATCAACAGAGAGCCAATTTGGGTGGTGTATATTGTTTGTGGCTGATAAATAAGAGAGTATATTTTAATGGTTTATACAAGAATAGACTTTTAACCTATTTCCTAAAATTCAAAACCAATATATTTCTAATTAATTAAAAAAACAAATTTTACATCTTTTATATATATATAGTAGAGAGGCCTGGATGAAAACGAAGGGTATAGAAAAGATAGAGTAGAATGAAGAGATGGTTGGTGAGGGCATTTAGGGGGAAACACATTTTTCATCTTTTATATATATAGTAGCGAGGCCTAGATGAAAACGAAGGGTATAGAAAAGATAGAGTAGAATGAAGAGATGGTTGATGAGGGCATTTAGGGGGAGGAGAGGTAGCTGGGTGGCTTAATGGGTTAACGGATCAAGTTAGAAATCCGGATAAATCTAGCAATAAATAGAGATACATCTCTAGTCTTCCCTCAATCGCTCTCGCACCTCAATCACTTTATTGCCTAAGTCAAAAATAATATATATCTATAATATCATTTCCCATTATCGTTTTTTTTATGACTTCTTTTCATGACTTGACTTTTCTAATATTCTTCTCCTTTCATCCTATTGCAATTTCATTATTTAATTTCACTGATATTCCTCCACTTAATCTTTGGTTCTGAATTTCACTCTAGAGCAGTTCGTTTTATTCTTGGATGCGTGCATAAATAATTAGATCCCTTTATAAAGTTCTCTACCGCATGGTTTCTTTGAACACGTCTCTTTAGTCTATGGTGAGGGTTTGTCTTAACACGTCAGGCCATAACCCGGCAATTTCTCGGAATCTTGACGTGTAAAATTGCATGAGCTCTAGATATTATGAAATATAGAAGCTTTAACATGAGCGAGTACTCTCGATGAAGACCCCTGATCAAGAAAGTTTCTTTCCAGGTGGAAAATACCGCATGGAATGAATATGCTCTCGATGAAGACCCCTCATCAAGAAAGTTTCTTTCCAGGTGGAAAATATCATATGGAATGAATATTCTGATATGTGGTTTAATGTTAAGTTTTACTAGATGAAGCCAATGAGCTCATGGTTGAATTTCCATTGACTATTTTGTCATTGAGTATGTGGTTTTTTTATGATTTGGTCATTGAGTATTTGATTTTTTATGATTTCTAATCTTATTGAGTATATGACTTCCAAAGATTTCTAATCCTATTGAGTATATGACTTTCAAATATTAGACTCTATTTTTTCGTAAGTCTCAGCTGTCTCTTTTGTATATCCTTTTTCTATATTTTTTTTAAATAATGAAGAAAACCTTTAATAAAGAAAGCTTGGAGCATTACCAAGGAGATTGTTTGCGAACTAAAAAAAATTATAAAGAAAGTCTGTCCTATTACCATTACAAGATGGTTTCCTGAAATTAAAAAAATTTACTCTGAAAACTGAAGGCCAAATTTAGAGTTTATGTAGTGAGAGAATTTATATTTGAGTTTGAGAGGTTTGGTTGTTTTTTTTAATTTGACATGGATTTTTTATTTTTAAATGAAGTGTCACGCATATTTTAATATTACTTACAACTCTGATCATAAGTTTGGGATTTTTCCTTTTGTTATTTTATTGTAGTAATTAAATATAAGATATTTACATTAATCATACTTTTAGGTTTTTTTTCTTTATGCTATTTTATTTTAGTATATAATTTTTCTAATATGATTTTAATGGAGTGTTGTTAGTGAATTGTATATTAAACATGTGAGATTTATGATTGAATAACAAAATTTTAAAGTTTTTATTAATTTATTAATTTTTGGATGAGAGATTTACGAAACCCATGTCAATGGAATTATCATAACACATGTAATTTGATTAAGGAGTTTTAGTTTTTTTATTTTTTTTAGATGAAAAAAATGTGTAGGACCATGTATATGTTGAAATGTCTTTTTGTATTTACTAATTCGCTTACTTGGCCTAAATATTTCTCAATAAGGGATACATTTGTTGCATGCATAAAATGTACAATAATGACTCATGAATGATGTCATTCTATCTCTCAATAAGATGCAAAATTTCATGATGGTGATGGACGGTACTCTCACAAGAATTGAATGACAATTGGGACTTCTTCTTAATTTGGGTTGCTCTTCTAGCAGTAATGAGGAGCCCATACATGTGAAAGCCACAAACACTCTAAGAAATAGACATCAATATGCAACATATTTTGTACTTTTTATTTTCCTTTGTGTTCTCTTGTCTTAGCACCATGACGAAATAATGTCACAATAGTTATCTAGAATTTCTAGATATTTTGTATTTTGTAGTCAAAAAGTGTTTTTTACCATTTGCAATTTTAGAACTATAAAAATTCTTTGTTTATTCTAATTTCTCTAATGAAAAGCGAACACAAACTTCTCATCTCCAAAATGTGAATATCTTATTTCAAGAAATACAAATTTTTACTTTATATATTTTATGATATATATAATTATTTAATTTTATAAAATTTTATATATTTTATATTTTTCATTTTAATATATAATCTCCTAAAAAAAATAAAATACATGTTTTTCAATAATAATAATTTTTGGATAGCTATATAAAATCTTTGATTTGTGTGATTAAAAATTTGCTTATATTTTATAATTCAAATGTTAAAGGTTATAGGAGTGTATATGCTCTATACTTCTAAATTTAGCTTATTTAAATTATAAATAATATACATTTTTAATAATATAGTTTACTTAAATTTTTTTTATAAATAATACAATATATTAACTTTACTTAAATCACATTATTATTATTATTATTATTATTATTTAATTAAAGTTAATATATTTATTTTACTTAGATCACATTATTTATATATATATATAATTAATTTAATAATTAATATAAATTTAATTTAAAAAAAAAAATTTAACTTAACATTTTTATTATATACAAAAAAAAGTATTTACAACATAACTATATAGTTTAAGTTAATCTCCGTACATATCTAAAAGACCAAAAAGAGAGATTATACAACAAAGAACTTCAGAACAGGGGATCCCCAACACAATCCCTTGATTCTACCACACTGAGACTCATTTATTAAACTCCCATAACCGTGAGAATTATAGTAATAATAGGCATTTTTCTTCTGATTTAAGGTGCACACATAGTTATTATATTATATTAGTTTGTCAATCTGCAATGGCTATCAAAGTAATATTGTGGACGAATTACTGCAGCTCTTTGAAATTTATAATTTCTATTCTGGGGATTTTAATTACTGATTTGTAAAGTTTATTTTGATGTAATGACAAATTTTATCAAAACCTGAACCAAGATTCAGATTTATTATAAGAAAGATAGTGTTGAAAAAATCACAACGCCTCTAAATTACCCTTTTGTAAAATTTACCAACACCTGCAAAGACACTTACCCTCGAAACTTACCCTCGTTGGCGTTCTCTTTCCTTACGCAGATTTTAGCGCAGTTATCCTCATCATGTAGACAATATGCAATGTCCCCTTCTTGTTTTTTCACAAATACAATCTTTCCATTGGAAAATTCTGTAATGTTTAGGATAAAGGTAGTTAATTTTGTTAGAATATTAAAAATTCCATAACAATAGAAATGGAGAGAGCAAACTTTTCTCCTCAAAACATAGAGAAATTAAAGGAGAAATTAAAATTATTTGATAGGAGACAATGTTTTCCAAGCGGAAAACAAGCTTCTATTTCTTTTAAAAATAAACTGTTACAAATTCTTCCTTAACACAGAGGGATAACAGAAGTAGTGACTGCTACAGATGCAGTTCACAAAACAACTCACTATTCTTTCAAACAACACACTCTGTCTCATAAAATCAACACTGATGTGTTCATCTCTTTCGCGCTGCTGTGCAGAATCAAATAAAAACAAAAAAAATACCTTGCTACAGGCTCGCGGGCCTTTTCTTTTATATGCCGTGCATATATTAAAAACATTACATAAAAGCTATATAAAACTTTAAACAAAGTTTATTTAAAATACTAACGGGCCCCACTATAATGCGCTTTGAACGCACGATCAAACATTTAAATGCAATATATAACAATCGTCGGGTCTGCATTTTAATCAAAACAAATGCACCAAACAAAAAATTCGATTGTGATTATAAAACAGACACGATGCACCAAAGTTTAAATCCACTGCATAAACCCCATCGGGTCCATAACACAACCTAATAAAGTGGCCAACTCAAAATTGCGATTGCGATTGAAGAGTGGATGCGATAGCGCATAAAAATCTGCCCTATATGAAATATCGGGTCCTCCTTTTGATAGCAATCGGGCCCAACACATGGGAGCTTCCGATTGCGATTAAGAACCGGACACGATGGAACAAATGAACTGTGGCATATAATTTGGATCGAGTCCGGCCTATGGTTAAGTGATCGGGGCATACAACAAAAACCTGTCGATTGAACCTTTGCGATTCAAGACTTGCGATGATATGAAACAATGCCGCATGGTCTTATGGACCCACGGGCCTCGGCTATGGTAGAGGGAAATTTAATATAAGGTTTGGTTTTATTATATACAATCGTTCTGCTTGTGGAACTCTGCCACATCTACAAGACAATTTGTATTATGAAACATATGTATTGCAATTTGCGATTGCGACTGTGATCGCATCGCATCGCAAAACTTCATATCAACAAGACACTACTTAAGAAACTTGTGATTGCGATTAGCACATAAGTGGTGGGGACCACCTGTCCTGCCTTTTCAAAAATTAAAGGACTTCGGCTGTGTTAAACAATTTTTCTCCATTTTGGTTGTTGAGGGTTTTAAACGCCTGAAATGACTGTTTTGATAAGTTTTTCTCTTCCGTAGTCTGAAGCTACGAATGTCTTCATCCTCCTATAAAAATGGCTACGCCCATCACCAAAAATCAATTCTCCACTGCAATTTGTGGCTGCGGCCCATCAACAATCAACTTCATCCTTACAAATTTCCTATTCTTCTTTGACTGCATATTGATGTACACGCAAACTCTGTTGCGCTACCTCTGTACTCTTTTTCTTCCTACTCAAAGGCTAGCAGGGACTTTAATATTTCAACACTCCCCTTAAAGTCAGCTGCTGGGTTATCAATCATACCCAAGCATTTTCTTAGAAATTCAAATGTCTTCTACCCTAATGGTTTTGTCAAAATATCTGCATATTGCTCCTCTGTTTTACAATGTTGTAAAACAACTTCTCCATTGTTTACCAATTCTCTGATATAATGAAATTTTGTATCTATGTGTTTTGTTCTTTTATGAAACACTGAATTCTTTGAAAATGCAATAGCTGAGCTATTGTCACAATAAATCACTGTCCCTTTTACCTGTTCTTGGCATAAACTTCTCAACATCCTTCTCATCCAAATTGCTTGACATGCTGCTGCTGTAGCTACCACATACTCTACCTCTGCTTTAGATAATGCTACAATCGGCTGTTTCTTAGAAGCCCATGAAATGGCTCATGAACCCATATGAAAAACATAACCGAAAGTGCTCTTCCAATCATCTACACTTCCAGCCCAATCACTGTCAGTGTATCCAACTAACTCTAAATCTTCAGAAGCAGTATATAAAATACCAAATCTTTTAGTTCCTTTAACATACCTCAGAATTCTCTTTGCTGCTTGCCAATGTGCTTCTTTTGGCTTCTCCATAAATCTGGAAATTAAGCTAACAACATGCATAATATTCGTCCTAGTTGCAGTCAAATACATGAGGCTGCCAACTATGCTTTTATACAGGCTAGGATCAAAATCCTTGCTCCTGTCATCTTTAATCAACTTCAATCCCATTATTGTGGGAGTAATAGCAGCTTTGCACTCCTGCATATTAAATCTTTCTAAAACTTGATTCACATACTTTGCTTGAGAAATAATAATCCCTTTTTCACTTTGCTCTAATTCTATTCCTAAGAGGTATCTCAACAAGCCCATGTCAGTCATTTCAAATTCATCTTTCATGACTGTTTTAAAATTTTCAACAAGGTAATCATCATTACCTATAAATATTAGATCATCAACATATAAAACAACAATGAGCATTTTACCATCCTTTTCTTTGATGTAGAGGGTGGGTTCTCCCTCACACTTTTTAAATCCATTTTCTAGTAGATAGGCGTCTATTCTACTGTACCACGCTCTTGGCGCTTGCTTCAGCCCATAAAGAGCTTTCTTCAATTTGCAGACTTTGTGTTCTTGGCCTTTCTTCTCATAGCCCAGAGGTTGTTCCACATATACCTCTTCCATTAACACACCATTTAAAAATGCAGATTTTACATCCATATGGTATACTTTCCATTTGTTTTGTGCTGCTATTGATGGCATTGCTCTTACTGTCTCCATTCTTGCAACTGGTGCAAAAGTTTCTTCATAATAAATCCCATGCTTCTGCTTATATCCCTTAACAACAAGTATGGCCTTGTGTCTTTCTATTTTTCCTTCAACATTGCTCTTGGTCTTATAGACCCATTTAACTCCAATGACTTCTTTACCTTCTAGGAGATCAAGCAACTCCCATGTTTTGTTCTTCTCTATGGCATTAATTTCATCATCCATAGCTTCTATCCATTTTCTATCTTTAATAGCATCTTCAAAATTAATAGGATCACCAACTTGACAATACAAAGAAAATAGGGAATTCATACCTTCATTTGCTGCTTCCTACGCATAAATTTCATTAATACTTCTGAACTTTGTTCCTCTTTCCCTTGGTGCAGTCATGCTTGATGAAGCACTTAATTCTGCTCCATGTGGCGTGCTCGGTGATGCACTCCCTTTTCTTCTCAAGGGTGTTCTTGCTGCTGCTTAAGGTGTCCCTTGCTGTCCTTGTGTTGGTGGAGGTTGTGCTACTGATGAGTTTTTAATTTCAATCACATCTTCCTCATCTTCATCATGACATAAATAGCTTTTAACATTAACTGTTTTCTCAATGCTTCCATCCCATGCTTCCTCTTCAATTAACTGCACATATCTGCTTATTACAAAATTCTTTGTGGATGGGTTATACAATCTGTATCCTTTGGAGTCTTCACAATATCCAAGGAAAATGCACTTCTCCCCCTTACTATCCAACTTCTTCCTCAATTTGTCAGGAATGTGTGCATATTCCACACATCCAAAAACTCTCATGTGGGTGACTCCTTGTTTTCTGCGACTCCATGCTTCTTCTGGAACTTTGTTCATCACAACTTTTGTGGGGCATCTATTTAAAATATACACTACACAGTTTGCTGCTTCTGCCCAATACTCATTCGGCAAGTGTTTTGCCTTTAGCATACTTCCCACCATTTCCATTATGGTTCGATTCTTTCGTTCAGCAACTTCATTCTGTTGTGGTGTGTACCTTGTGGTAAACTTCTTGTGTATGCCATTCTCTCTGCAAAACCACAGAAATTCCTTTGATATATATTCTCCTCCTCTATCAGTTCTGAGATTTTTAATGTGCAGCCCGCTCTGTTTTTCCACAAGAGCTTTAAAATAGAAAAATTTCTGAAAGACTTCACTCTTATATTTCAGAAAATCAACCCACACTTTTCTTGTGAAATCATCTATGAAGGTCAGCATGTAATTGCTATTTGAAACTAATGCTATTTGCATCGTCCCACATAAGTCTGAGTGAATGATATCTAAGGGTGCTTTCGCCCTTATGATTTTCCCTGATGGAAAATTTTCTCTGTGTTGTTTTCCCAAGATACAGTCTTCACATAGGCTGTCAAGCTTCTCAATCAATGTTAAACCTTTTACCATTCTTTTTTTGTGCAACAAATTTAATCCTCCGAAATTGAGATGTCCAAATCTGAGGTGCCATAACCAATTTTCATCTTTCTCTTCCTTCTGAAAGGCTTCTTGTGTTACAACTGCTATGCTCTTTCCTTTTCCTTTCAAGTCGGTGTTGAGATTGAGCGGAAACATTCTATTGTTGGTCATATGTATTTCAGCAATGATTTTCTTGCTTGGAGGTATATCTTTTATTGTGCACACTTCATCCTTGAAAATTACATTGTAACCTTTGTTTATGAGCTTCCCAATGCTCAAAAGATTACACTTCAAACCTGGAACGTAATACACATCTGGAACAAATTTTTGATCACCATTTCTTGCTCGAATAGTAACTTTTCCTTTTCCTTTTACAGAGATCTTAGTATCTGTCCCTGTGGTTACTTCTGATTTAACTTCTTCATCTAGATTGGAAAACATTGCTCTATTTCCAGTCATGTGATTACTACATCCTAAATCTAAGAACCAAACATCATCTTCTCTATCTTGTGCTACATTACATGTTAACAGCACATTACTTGGGTTCTTTTCTTCTTTTGCTACATTAGCATTCTTCCTATTTTTCATGTCATTTTGCTTCTTTCTGCATTCATTGGCATAGTGCCCATATTTCTTGCAATAATGACATTGGACATTGGATTTTTCATACCTTTGTCCATGAGCATGTTGGTGTTGGTTTCCACCTTGCTGGCTGTTGCTTTGGTCGTGGCTCTGATTTTGACTATTGCTTCTTCCATGTGAATGTGAAGAGCTGTTCCTTCCACCTCTCTTTTGGCTTATGCCTCTTCCTCTTCCATTGCCTTGACCTCTTCCTCTTCCTGAAGGCATCTGGGTCTTGAAGGCGTGCTCTAGAGATGAGTTTTCATCTTTGCTCAATCTCTGTTCATGAGTTATTAGTGAGGCATGAAGTTCATCTACCGTGAACTTTGAGAGATATTTGGTTTCTTCTATGGTGGTAACAATAACATCAAACTTTGAGGGTAAGCTCCTCAAAAGTTTCTCCACAATCCTTCTTTCTTCAAGAGTTTCTCCATGGGACCTTATCTGATTTACAATCCCAATCACATGAGTGAAGAATGAGCCAATAGTATCTGACTCTTTCATGTATAGAGTTTCAAAATCTCTCCTCAACAACTGAAGTTTTCATGTCTTCACTTTTTCCATACCTTGATAGGCAACTTTCAGAGTTTCCAATGCATCCCTGGATTTCTTAGCTACAGTTATCCTTGGAAACACACTCTCATTTACTGCCTGATACAAATAGAAGAGGGCTTTAGAGTCCTTATTTCTATTATTCTTCAATATATCATTCTCTGCTTGAGTTAAGGCATTAAAAGCCTGCTCATCAGCTGGTTCAACAAAACCATCTTCTACAAATTCCCATAAGTATTGTGAGACAAACAGGACTCTCATGGTAATGGCCCAATAATCATAATTCTTTCCATTAAATTGTGGAAGCTAAACATTTCCAATGCTCATCCCAGTGCTTGGTCCAACCATTTCTTTTAAACCAAACTCTGAACTTAAGCAAACTGTCTTTCCTTCTCTGAAAGAAGAAACTCTTTTAAACAAAAAAAACAACAACTCTATTTTTTTTGAGAAATACTTGAACTTTTGACTTCTGTTGAGCTTTCACACTGCTGGAGAAAACACTGCAACAAGTCTTCTTCTTCTTCAACTTCTTTGAAACCTTCAAAGAGCCTAAACTAGCTCTGATACCATGTTAGAATATTAAAAACTCCAAAACAATAGTAATCGAGAGAGCAAACTGCTCTCCTCAAAACACAGAGAAATTAAAATTCTTTGACAGGAGACAAAGTTTCCCAAGTTGAAAACAAGCTTCTATTTCTTTTAAAAACAAACTGTTACAAATTCTTCCTAAATACAGAGGGATAACAGAAGTAGTGACTGCTACAGACGCAGTTCAAAAAACAACTCACTGTTCTTTCAAACAACATACTCTGTCTCATAAAACCAACACTGCAGTGTTCATCTCTTTCGCACTACTGTGCAGAACCAAATAAAAACAAAAAAAATACCTTGCTACAAGCTCGCAGGCCTTTTCTTTTATATGCCACGCATATATTAAAAACATTACATAAAAGCTATATAAAACTTTAAACAAAGTTTATTTAAAAGACTAATGGACCCCACTATAATGCGCTTTGAACGCGCGATCAAACATTTAAATGCAATATATAGCAATCGTCGGGTCCGCGTTTTAAACAAAACAAACGCACCAAACAAAAACTCTGATTGCAATTATAAAACGGACGCGATGCACCAAAGTTTAAATCCACTACATAAACCCCATCGGGTCCATAACACAACCTAATAAAGCGGCCAACTCAAAATTCCGATTGCGATTGAAGAGCGGATGCGATAGCACATAAAACTCTGCCCTATATGAAATATCGGGTTCGCGTTTTGATAGAGAAATCAGGCCCAACACATGGGAGCTTCCGATTGCGATTAAGAATTGAACGCAATAGAACAAATGAACTGTGGCATATAATCTAGATCAGGTCCGGCCTATGGTTAAGTAATCGGGGCATACAACAAAAACCTGCCGATTGAACCTTTGCGATTCAAGACTTGCGATCATATGAAACAATGCCGCATGGTCTTATGGACCCACAGGCCTCGGATGTGGTGGAGGGCGATTTAATATAAGGTTTGGTTGTATTATATACAACCGTTCCGCTTGCGGAACTCTGCCACATCTATAAGACATTTGTATTATGAAACATATCTATTGCGATTTCCGATTGCGACTGTGATTGCATCGCATCACAAAAATTCATATCAGCAAGACACTGCTTAAGAAACTTGCGATTGCGATTAGCGCATAAGTGGTGGGGACCACCTGTCCCGCATTTTCAAAAATTAAAGGACTTCGGCTATGTTAAACAATTTTTCTCCATTTTGGTTGTTGAGGGCTTTAAACACCCGTAATGACTGTTTTGATAATTTCTACTCTTCTGTAGTCTGAAGCTACGAAAGTCTTCATCCTCCTGCAAACACGGCTACGCCCATCACCAAAAATCAATTCTCCACTGCAATTTGTGGCTATGGCCCATCAACAATCAACTTCATCCTTACAAATTTCCCATTCTTCTTTGAGCGCTTATTGTTGTACACGCAAACTCTGTTTCACTACCTCTATACTCTTTTTCTTCCTGCTCAAAGGCTAGCAGGGACTTTAATATTTCAACAAATTTGTTGGAGCATGATGGGAATATGTCTGTAATTCAACTCGTGACACCATATTTATATCTCTTATTCTTATCGTAGAGGAAAATAAGCTGGCCTTATCGTTGCATTCCGTGGTTTCACTCTAGTGAAACACTTTGACATCAGGAAAGGGCCATGAACAAAAAAAAAAAAGGCACCTCAAGATGGTCTTTCAACTTTTTCCAAATCTCATTGAAAAAGCACCCCATGATGGTATTTAAACTTGGGATAGATGTCATTGATTGCATTACAAAAGCTCAGTATTTCCTTTGAACTTAGGCCATATGTCATTGATTGATTACGTGACTTCGGTATTTCCCTTTCTCTTGAAACGAAGATAGATCTAACAACAAAACTAGCATGAAAGCAACATTCTTGGATTCTCTTTCTTTTGTATTTACAAAGATATAAAAATACATAATAAGGATTTATAAATCAATACAAGATCTAACAACAAAACTAGTATGAAAACAACTTTCTTGGATTTTCTTTGTTTTGTATTTACAAAGATATAAAAATATAGAATAAGGATTTATAAAAAAATATAAAAGTAAAGTTTAATGGTTATGTTTAATAGTTTCTTTTTATCTAATTATTATAGTTTGAAAATGTATAAATAATTTTATAGTTTTGATTTTTTTTTAGATTATTGAAATTGTAGATTATACAACTCAAATTTCTGATTTTAATAAGTTTTTATTAAAATTCAAGTATAATTGAGTAAAATATTAGTGGAAAAATATTAAAAATTAAGTTAGACTACTACAAACATTTTTTTTTCTAAAAACATGGTAAAGAGTGTGTTGGTGTATTTATTACAAAATCATTATTATTATTATTATTATTATTCAATTTTAAGGTCACAAATCCACCTTCGTTTGACTCCTAAATCTAGCAAGACATACATACTCTACCTTCTGTGGTTTTGAACCCGTGACTTCTTAGACCGATTAGAAAACAATTTCTTCAAATTGACCTAAATATAGATATTTGTTTTCCTTTAACTATGTTGAACCTAAGTATTAAATAAAAGAAAAATATAATTTTTTTTATTTTTAATTATAATAAAATTAAATATTAATATAATTGTAAAAAATTGAAATTTGATAAACAAAAATTCAATTCTTTTTGGTAACTTCAAAGAATTTTGATATTAAAAATTTTGGTTTCTCTTCATTTATAATAAATATAGAGTTGAAATGAAGTACGTATGTGTGTGACAATATAAAAAGGATTAAAGATTTCTTTTATTCATTATGATAAGTGGTAACATGGGATATAAGGAATCTAAATAATAGCATCCGATATAACAAAACCTAGTTGTTTTGATCAATTTATAATAAATCCCAAAATATCATTTTCTTAAAAAAATTATCAAATACACATGAAATTTTCACTTGTCAAATCTTAAGATAATACCATCATATACCCATTAAGAACTACAGCCCAGGAAAATTGACGAAACTGAATGTCATTATTTCATTCTTTTTTCTTACTCGTTAAGAACTACAGCTCAGGAAAATTGACGAAACTGAATGTCATTATTTCATTTTTTTAATTTCTCTTTTAAGTTAGTAATACCTATGATAATAACAAATGAAATAAAAAAATTTATTTCATTTTTCATTATAATTTTTATTATGTTTTTTCTAATACTTTTATGTTTTCATCTTATTATAATTTTTTTATTAATTTTAATGATATTTTTTCACTTAAAAGATGAAGGCTTTTTATTTCAATTTAAGGTAGATAGGATCTATTAACTTTTTTATTGTTTTAATTAGCCACTTGGATTAATTTTCAAGGGAATATGCTCAGCATATGCTTAGTATGAATGCTTATCTAAAACTATAGTGTGTTACAATTTTTTTTTAGGTTGCATTGAGTTTTAATAAATAAATAAAAATTTGATTCGTGCCAGGTGGCTCCCAGATTTCTTATTGATTTGAGATTATTTCAACTTTAATGAGTTTCTCACTATTATTTATAATATATATTTATAAAAGAAAATTTTATTTAGCAAAATGGTCCATTTTACCATAAAATTAAAGTTGACCCATCACATTTTGTACATGGTTAATGAGGTAAATGTGTGTATTGGTAACAAGTGCTTAGTGTTGCAATACTTTTTTTGCTACAAAATTTTTTTTCTTATATTTATGAGGCCTTCAATTATATCAACCACATTAATATTTTTAATGTGGTTATATTAGTCTTAAATTCTGAATTTCAGTGAAGAAATATTTCAGCTAGAGATTCAAATAAAGTATTTTAATATCTATTTGACTAATTTATATAGATATGAAAAAAAATAATAATAATAATTTTTTATTGTTAAAATTTTTATTTAGCATTACATATATTATATTTAGTGTTAGGATATTAACTTACCATGTGAATTCCTAGATTTAGAATTCAAAAATACATTTTTAATAATAAAAAATAACACATTATATTTTTCACTTTAAAAATGTACATTTTGTACATGAAGAAATTTGATCTTTCTCAGCTCATATTAAATCTATAATTTAATCTTTCTCAATTAATATTAAATCCATACTTAAATAAAGATATACTAGTTTTATTCTGAAATAAAATAGCTAATTAGATTCTCAATAATGATCTCCACCGCATCGTTTCTTTTAATACGTCTCTTCAGTCTATGGTGAGGGCATAACTCGGAAATTTCTGGGAATCTTGGCGTGTAAAATTGCATGTAGTCCAGATATTATGAAATATACATGCTTTAATATGAGCGAGTGCTCTTGATGAAGACCCCTGATCAAGAGAGTTTATTTCCATAACACCACATGGAATGGAATACGAACGTTTTCACATCAGTGCCTCTTTTGTGTATTCATTTTTAACAATGAAAACGAACTTTGATAAAGAAAGCTTGTGGCATTACCAGTCTGAGATTGTTTGATAAAATAACAATAATTGTAAAGAAGGTATTTGGTATTACCATTATAAGACCATTTCCAGCAATTAAATAGATTTAGTCTGAAAATTGAAGGCGAAAGTTATAGTTTATACATACAGAGAGAATTTGTGTTTGAGTTTGAGGGGTTAGGATTTTTAAGAATGGAATTTCATACAGACGTGAATATTCATTTATAAGGGTAATCATAATTTTAGGTTTTTGTTTTCTTTACGTTATTTTATGTTATTAATCAAATATTAGATATTTATATTGGCATTTTTTGGTTTTTTAATATGATTTTGATGTTGTGAGTGAGTGAATTAGATATTAAATGTGTTCGTTTTATCATTGAATTACAAAATTTCAAAGTTTGTTATTAATTTTTATTCTTTGGATAAAAAACATATGAAATCTATGTCAATGGAATGATCATAACACATGTAATTTGACTAAAGGCTTTTATTTATTTTCATTTTTAGATGAAAAAATGGGTAGGTCCATGTATATGTTGAAATGCCTCTTTTGTTTTACTACTTGGCTTAAATCATAGGGATACATTTGTTGTGGGCATAGAATCTACAATCATTATACGCAAAAAAACCCATCAACAATGTCAAAAATTCAGACTATACATGGGACTTACAATGATTCCATAGAACAAATTTCCTTATTTCAAGGTAGCCTCAATAGTTTCTCTCCTTATTAGGCCTTCCCTCACACTTCAAGAGTCGCAATCAAATTCCAATGTCACCTTCCATGCTAGGAAAACTAGATTTTTATGTAACTCTCTTCCACGATCAACTCTAAGTCTTGGTTGGAAACATAGGCATATCCTTCCAACTTCCTCTTCCCATGCAGTGAGCGGCCTCAAATTGCATGTCAATTTAACTGTCTAGGGCTACACTCTGGGGTCGAATTTTGTCAAGATTCAATGTGATAGGTTGTTTGTATGTGAAGAGTAACACTACCGTCCTAGTGTGCCCCCTCCAGAGCTAGGCATTTAACACCAATTTTGGTTTGTTTTCTTTTTTTAAGTTTACAATTTACACTCTCACCTTCAGCTTAATTTTATTCATTTCTTTAATGATGACACTGCTTGAGCCCATGGTCAATTCCTAGGGGAGCTAGTTAGTAACCTAAGACATGGTTTGACATCGACAACTCTAGCTAGCCCTAGAGTGCTGCCACTCCCTCTCTTGTTTCACTCACTTGCAAAAATGCCGAGGAGGTGGGCCAAGGTTAAATGCGACACTGCTTAATATATTAGGGAACGAGGTCTCTCCATAGCCCAAACTTGGGAATTTTTTTGACAAGATGCTACAGAGAATTGAACCCAAGCCAATACAGGAAAATATTATTCAAGTTCAGCGAGACCTATCCAATGAGAGAAGCAACTTCACAAACACTGAGGTGGTTTCTGAGGTTGTTGATTGGGTACTCGATGCTCGCAAGACAAAGGTTACATACAATCAATACATGTGTACAATGGATATCTACTAACAAATCAAATTCCTCTTAAGAAATTCTTAGTAGATGATAATGACATAATAATGATGTCATTCTATCCCTCAATCAGATGCAAAATTTCCTTATGGTGATGGACCATAGGCTCACAAGAATTGAATGACAATTGAGACCTCCCCCTGATCTTGGTTTCTCTCCTCACAGTAACAAGTGGCCCACACATGTGAAAGCCACGAACTTGAAAAAATAAATATGAATATGCAAATTCCTTTTTATATTTTATTTTACTTTATGTTCTTTTTTCGTAGCACCAGAATAAAGAAAAGTCGCAATGGTAAAAAAATATTATCTAAATATTTTGTATTTGTTGAGACATTAATCTCCCTATCTTCTAGGTGGCATCAAATTTTAATTTTGTTGTCTGCGAGGTGTCACAATCAGTTCAATTTTACTTCAGTTTAGTCAAGTTTCACTCCTATCATTTATTTTTGATGTTTTCTATGAATTCTATTTAACTATTTTGAATATTGAAAAGAGAAATTTCTTCTCCACGATTTATCGTGATTCTTTGTCATAATATCAAAGCTTCAGTTGGCATCCAAAACTCGAGGGAGATCATCATAGACCAAGAAGTTGAGAAGGATAAAAATCCTCCATTGTTATGAAGAAGCTAGTTGCATGAAGCCGGTTCTGTGAAGAAGATGAAGCATATCGTTACCTCCCTTAGTGGATAGAGAAGGCCAAGATAATTTTTTTTTATTTTAAAAGAGTGACCAACGCATCCATGCTCTAGTAGCAAGTGTGTTGATTGGCTAAAACTTATAACACTCAAGAAAAAAAGTGGCTCAATGCAGGAAGACTCTCTCGAGAGGAGCATTGACCCGTTAACATAACTAAAAGTCATCTTGAAAGGCTCCACGAAGTATTGAATGATTTTTTGAAAGGTTCGTAAGTTGAAAGGAATGAGGGATCCATGAAGTATTGAATACATTTTTTCAAAGTTTCACAAAGCTTAAAGTCAAACAAAAGTTCATGATATGGAATTTATTTAAAAGTGATTATTTGAAAAATCAAGAATATTTTAAAAGGGTTATTTGAAGAATCATTTAAACAATATGTTCATTTTAAAGGTATAAAGGGGGATTATGTTTAAAGGGATTTTAAGGAGCCTATTCCATAAAATAAAAGAGAAGTTTTTTCTTAGAATGGAGGTGGTGTTTGATTCAAAAGTTTAAAAAAAAGGAGATTGTAAAAAAGAAGGCACACACATCAACATTAAAAAGAAAATGGTTTCTTCCAGCGCTTTTGCCCAAACACCAACTTTGCTTGGAAAAAATTACGAGTTTTGGTCTTTAAGATTGAAGACATTTATGCAAGCCTGAGAATGTTGGGATACATTGTCAAATGATTATGTAGAGCCAACCCAATAAAAATTAGTAGCCATGAATACTAAGTACGGGAATGTTGATGCAGAACTTGAAAAGAAAGGGCACAGAGCCAAATGTTGGATACAAAACTCAGTCGATGAATCTATCATCGACAAGATAATCTGCGCATCAACAACACAATAAGCTTGGGATATTTTTTATTTTGTGTATCAAGGAAATGATACAGTGAAGACATTTAAATTGTATACATTAAGAGCTCAATTTGTAACCATGAAGATGAATTACACGGAAAATTTGGATCATTTCATGAATAGAGTCATGGGAATAGTCAACCAAATCAAACTCATTGTTTAAACCATTAGAGATTAGAATATTGTTGAAAAAATCCTTCAAAGCCTACCCAAGAAATATGACATGATTACAACAACCATTGTAGAATCCAAATATTTTACAATTTTCTCAGTAGAATAGTTGAATCGATCACTTCTTTCACACCACACAAGACTCAACTATGCAAAAGAATCCATGGAACAATATTTCAAAGAACATATCTCTCCTTTTAGAGTTAGAGGAAAAATATATAAATCAAGCAGCAAGCGACTCAAAGACATATCAAAACATCATCATGCAGCAAAGAAATGGACACCTCCACAAAACCAAAAAAAAAGAAGGAGAGCATTGAATGAATCTAGTGTTCAATGCTATTACTACAAGAAATATTGACATTATGAACATGAATGCATAAAGAAATAATTAGATACACAAAGAGCCAACGTCCATCTCTCTAATAATGTAGCAGAATCCTCTGAGACAATGTTTTATTCATGCCATCTTTCTGGAGACACCCTTAGAGAGTACATTTGGTTGTTGGAAAGTGGCTGCAACGATCATATGATAGGTAAAAAAAATATACTTTCTTACATTTATTCTTCCATAAAATCAGAAATTACTCTCAGAGATTTTTCTTGTAATAAAGATTTTTCAGAAATACATACCTCATCTTTATTATGTTCCACATATGAAGCATAACCTCATTAGTCTAGGTCAACTGATGGAACATGGTTATAATGTAATATTCCAATGTAACACATGTTATATCTATGACAAAACACCCAATAGAATATTTACGGGAAAGGTTGAAGAAATCAATAATAGAATGTTTCCTTTGACTCTTGGAAGTCAAAATATAGCATGGTATTTTTCCCACAATGTGTCAAAAATAGATGAATATAAGATATTACATTCTAGGTAGGGCCACATCCCATTCAAGAGTCTGAATCTGCTTCAGAAACATTCAATGGTCATTGATCTCTCTATTCTGAATGAAAAATATTGTAGTTGTCAAATTTGTTTTCTAGCAAACCATAAAAGAAATATATTTCCCACATCTTCCTCTATAGAGAAATAGCATTTAGAGCTACTCCATATAGATATATGTGGCCCAATGCAGATACAGTCCATTGGTGGCAGTCTTTATTTTTGGACCTTCATTGATGATTATAGTAGGAATGTATGGGTGTATTTTCTCAAAAATAAATCATATACTTTCTGACGTTTCAAAGGATTTAAAGAAGAAGCAAAAAAGAAGAGTGGAAATCCTTTGAAAGTCCTCAGGTCATATAGAGGAGGAGAATACAACACCAACAACTTCAAATCTTTTTGTCAACAAGAAGGAATCATAATGCATAAGACAAAAAAAATATACTCCACAGGAGAATGAAGTAGAAGAAAGGAAAAAAGAGTCAGTCACGAACATGAACAAATGAATGCTTCGTGAGAAGTTCTCAAATCACTATTAGGCTGAAGCAGTTTCAACAACAATGTATGTTCTCGACAAATCTCCAACAACTAGTATCCAAGATAGAGTACCCCAAGAAGCATGGCATGCTAAAAAGGAAAATGTATCTCAATTTAGAATTGTTGGACGAGTAGCGTTTGCACATGTTCCTGAGCAACTAGAAAGAAGCTTGAATTATCTATATTAACTTAAATATATGTAGGTATTTTTATTGTTTTTAATTATAAGTAAAATCTTATAATGATATAATTGTAAAAAATTGAAATTCGGTAAAAAAAAAATTCAAATTTTTTTTGGTAACTTAAAAAAATATATATATTAAAAAATTTGGCATCTATTCACTTATAATAAATATAGATTTGAAATGAAGTGTGTTTGCGTGTGAATATAAAAAGGATTATTGATTTCCTTCAGTCATTATTATAAGTGGTACCATGGGATATAGGCCACAATTACCCATGAAATGTTGCTTTTAGAGGTTTGATCAAATTTTAAGAAAACCAAACTATCCTTTTTGAAAAGAAAAAAATGATCAAACACACATGAAACTTTCACTTGTCAAATCTTAGGGTGATTACTAACATACCCATTAACAACTATAACCAATAAAAATTGATCAAATTGAATGTCATTATTTCATTTTTTTTATTTCCAGGTAGTAATACCTATCATAGCTTAATTATCAACAAAGAGAAAGGAGAGTTATCACGAGACTATGTGTTCATGGTTTATAATATAACAAGGTTTTCCTTGATTCATAAGTGAATAGGCTTTCATTCTTACTAGATTCCTTTTCATCCTGAAATGTCAATTTATTTCTTTAAATTAGGGAAAATTTTAAGGGTAGAAGTTTATCTTACAATTGAGAAACCGTGGCAAATATTACTATAAGTAAAATAATGGTGTACTATAACATTTGGGTGAATCATTTTAGAAAAAAATGAAAATTGGCGAATATGTTTTTTGCAAAAAGGATGGAAAATTATCCCACATACGAATATTAGCGCCTAAAATTTTCCTTATTGTAACTCGAAGGAAAATAAACTCTTAAATAACTATTATTTAATTTAAATCTCATACAAAAAAATGAAATATTATGTGGTTTACGATTTTATTGTAAAAATAATATTTCATTTCCTATTATAATTCTTTTATAATTTCTCCACTAAATTTTTACTTTCATCGTATTATTTCCATATTATTTTCAATTGTATTCCTACACTTCCTAATCTTGGTTTATTCAAGTTTCTCTTAGATGGTTGTACAAATAATGATATGCCTCTCTAGTGATATTTACCACATGGTTTTAACTTGTCTTTTATTTCCATATTATTTTCAATGAAATTCATGCACTTCCTAGGCTTGGGTTATTTATATGTCTTTTAGAGGACTACATGAATAATGATATGCCTCTCTAATGATGTCCACCACATGTTTTTAACATGTCTTTTTTAGTGCATGTCTTGCCATAAATCGACAATGTTTCTGGGAATCTTATATGTGTAACATTGCCATATACACAAGTTTAACATGAGCCATTATTTTATATTTACTTATATTTTAAAATTTCACAGGAGATATCAATTAATAGCAAAATCTTACATTTTTTAAAAATTACCATCATAGACTTATCTCGTTCAGAGGCATGGCACTTCTATGGATTTACATTCTAGAGGCTATGTAAAAACCAGGATATATTAGGAGCATAATATTTCTCCGACTTGTAATGAGTCATTTACAAAAAAGAAAAATAAAAGTATACTAATACATGATGAATAACTAGGGAATAACATGAAGAACATATAGATAACAACCATAGGCTAATAAACTTAGAGAAAATAGACATGACTGATAGATATACGTGCAAAACCCAAAACCGAGGATTCCTTTAGATAATCCATCTTATCAAAAACGCTAGTGTTCGAGGTCGATATTGGTGGCCACCCACCTATTCCACTTGGGGCCCCACCATTGTCTGTTTTAGTTTTTTAGTTTTGGCACAACTTACTATGTTTGGCCGTTTTTTGGGTCCTGAACTTTCGGAGCCGTTTTGAGGCCCCAAACGATGTTTCTTGGGAAAACCAAGAGTGATGGCACTTATTATCGAATCAAAATTTGTATTCCTTGATAGATATTTCTAACGAGATATGGTTCACGTAAAATTGAGATCGTATGCCAAAGTTACGTCCGCGAGAAGTTGAAACGTCAATTTACCCAAACGGGGCCCATATTTTTGGTCATCTCCTAGGGTTAGGGTTTTGGATGTTTAGGGTTTTCCATTGTTTCTAAATAATAAATAGGCCCTCGAGCCTCATTGTAACGTGGTTCAGAGGCATGTAGCCACCACATCTCTTCTCAGAGATAAGCTACCAGTGCCCTAGCTAGTTTATTTCTATTCTGTCTCCAAGCAAATTTTAGTTCTTTGATATTAATGAAACGAAGTGTTACTTCCATTGCATATTTATATTTATGGTTACATGGGTATTCGATTGTGTTCCTGCATAAATTTGGATCAATGGTATCATAGAGGTCTATTTTTTCTCGGCCCTTCTTTGCATGTCCCCAACGAGATCAAGGTATAAAGAGTTGGGGCTCGATCTAGTTGAAACTTTGCAAGATTAGCCTCACAAACCCTGACGGCTGCTCATGGCGGATGAAAAGAAAGATGAGGGAGTAGGAGATCCTATAAAAATATTGCTCAAGGACGCCCTCGAAAAACAAAGGAATGCAATGATGGATAACTTTGCCTAGATCCTTCAATGACTACCCACCGACTGCGTATCTGCATCCAACAACCACTTTGGAGGTGCGACTCCCTTTGACGTACAAGTAAAATTTTACATTCTCATATTTGAGGGTCAAATAGATGCAGATGTCGTAGATAGATGGTTGAATATATTAGAAGGATATTTCTTGGTTCCTGACCTTTCCGACCGGGAGAACATTATTTTTGCACTCCTCAAAGCTACCCCCCATGTCAAGGACTGGTGGGAAACCTATTGTGAGAAAAAGGATGAAACAAAACCCTCTCTATTATCAACCATACCCACTTGGAATTCTTTTCGAGATTCCATCAAGGAACAATACTATCCCATGGGGAGCTATGAGGACAAGTACATATAATGGACCATGTCTCAGCAACAAAGGGATCAGGATGTCCATGAGCTGATGAATCTATTCCATACCCTGTGCACAAAGTTGGGTATCAAATATTCAGAGAAACATTTAGTGCTAAAGTATCACAGTTTTCTACATAGACACATTCAGGAGGAAATGGAATTCCTCGACATATCCTCACTTGGTACGACATACCGATATGTTGCCAAGATTGAGCAGAAATTCAAGCAGAAGAAGCAAGAATTTGGGTCTACGAATCAAAAGCAAGGGAAAGGTGCCCCCGAGCAATATAACAAAGGAAAAATATAAAGCATGGTAGCCCAAGACAACCTGCCTAAGCCACAAGCAAAAAACAACACCGCGAAGCCAAAGAAGGACACGGGAAAGTGTTGTGAGTTCCATAAGAGCTTCATGTTGCCACTCAAATTTGTGCTTTCCTTCACCTCATTTTACCTCATTTTACCTCATTCTCCCTTGTCCATTTCTATTTTAAACCCAATTGATCAATAAAAATAGTTAAAATTACTTCTAGAATGGTTTACATGACCGACTTGTTGAATTTTGTGATTGTTGCCATTGTTAAGCATTTTGACCGGAACTAGCTGCAGAATGCAGGCATTCTGTAGCTAACCGGCCATTCTGCAGCTACCTTTATGTTTGAGCATGTTCCAGGTGGCCTCTTGAGGAAAAACGCATATGGGCATGATCCACGTCGTGCCTACATGGTGTGTTGCTCGTCATGGAAGAGGAAATGAATTCTGGGTACGGTTATGCACGTGGAAACACATTTGTGAAGGAAGACTCCTACTAGGACTGTCTCAGCAAAACACTACACACAACGCACTAGGAAACAAGCACCTAGGTACATATGGTACATTTCACTTCAGCTTACAAATACCGGTTGACAATTAAATGAACTCAATTTAGGAGACTAGATTGGAGCCAACACTCCCAATACAAAACAAGTGAGTGTCAAGCCAAGCAGTTGCTTGTGGATGAGATGAGGGCTTTTGAATCAGATGCATGCTCCGACTCTAAATCAGAACCTAACAAGGGGAATGACAAAGGGAAAAATATTATTGATGCAGATCCCAATGCCACTGTTGCCACTATGAAGATCCAAAAGGAGGAACTGGAACATCCAGAGGAGACATAACGTCTCTTCCACTCCCAGATGTGGGTAAAGGGTTCCCTACTATAGTTCATTGTCGAAAATGGGAGCCAAAAGAACCTCATTTCAGCATATGTTGTGAAGTAGTTGGGCTTGCCGACCACAGCACACCCACAACCATACAAAATTGGATGGCTTCACCAAGGACGGGAACTATGTGTCAACCAACATTGCTGCCTTCCTTATAGCATCAAGCCCTTCACGGATGAGGTATTATGTGGAATTTCTCCTCTTGATGTTTCTAATGTATTATTAGGCCAACTATACTTGTGGAAGTGACATGCTGTGTATGAGTCATGACCTCGCACTATTATTGTTACCTTGGGAAATAAGATGTACATGATAATAGAGGTACCACCACCTACCACTATCTCTTTGGTTACTGCAAAACAATGCAGTAAGCTCATTTCCCAAACCATGAATTTTTTTTCCCAATGATCCGCCCCTAGGGAAAGAAGAAGACTATGGCCACGACCTCCAGAAATGGCTCCTCTGCATGATAACAACGAATGGAAAATGTTATGGAGAAGTATAGGGACATTTTCACCTCACCCACATGGGTCCCTCTGCACTTTCAGGTCATGCACTCCATTGATCTGACCCCAGGTGCACCACTACCCAATGGACCGATCTATCAGCACTCTGTTCTGGAGAACGATCAAATCAAGAGGCAGATTCAAGAGCTACTATTGCAAGGTCACATCCAGATAATTTCATCGCCCTGTGGGAGCCCAATCACGTTAGTGCAGAAGAAGGATGGCACTTGGAGACTCTGTATTGATTATTAAGAGCAAAACAATATCACTATCCGGAATAGATACTCGATCCCATGGATTGTGACCTTCTAAACCAACTCAAAGCAACAAAATATTTCAGCAAGATCGACTTGAAGTCTGGGTATCACCAAGTACCCATCGAACCCTCTGATGTGTGGAAGACTGCCTTCAAAGCCAAGTAGGGCCTTTTTGAATGGTTGGTCATGCCTTTCAGGTTGACGAATGCTCCCGCAACCTTCATGAGGTTGATGGGCAACATCTTGAGGCCATTCACCAACCCATTTGTAGTGGTGTACTTGGATGACATTCTGATCTTCAGCCAAACTTGGGAAAAATACCTCCATCACATTTGACAAGTCCTCCAAACACTACGGCAACACAAGTTATGTGCCAATTTGGAGAAGTGCACTTTTGGCATGACTTAGGTTCAATATCTGGGATACATTATTGATGAAAGGGGGGTCCATGTGGATCCAACCAAGATCCAAGTCATTCGAGACTGGCCAACCCTAACCACTCTAACAGATCTTTGCAGCTTTCTGGGTCTTGCTAATTTCTATTGCAGATTCATGTTGGGATTCTCTCATATCACTTGGCCCTTAAGTCAAGTCACCAAGGGAGGAGAGAGAGAAAAATTATTTTGGTCAGAATCTCAACAAAAGGCGTTCATATAACTGAAACATCACCTATGTTCTTCCCTAGTGCTCACATTACTAGACTTGCAACAACCATTTGAGATCGAGACAGATGCCTCTGACTATGCTATTAGGGTATTTCTTACTCAACAGGGGAATCTAGTGGCATATCACATTGAGACATTTTCTGAAACAATTCGCAAGTATCCCACTTATGACAAAGAAATGTATTCCATTGTGAAGACTTGTAGACAATGGAAGCATTAGATTTTGGGGAAGGAAAAAATCATCCACACAGACCACCGATCCCTGCAGTTCATATAGACACAAGGGAAGTTGCAGAACGATCACCATCAGAAGTGTTCCACATATCTGCAAAATTTTTATTTGAAAATCAAGTACAAGAATGGTAGCACCAATAATGTTGCATACTGCCTTAGCCGACCACCGATCATGGCACTAACCACCTTTCTCAAGTCTTGTGGGCACGAGACTTCTGATTGGTCACTTCTTTACAAGAGCGATCTAGAATTTGGCCACACATACAAGACACTCATGGGCGGTATGCAAGTTCCAAATTTTCACCTCCAAGATGCACTGTTATGTCACCTGGGACACCTTTGTGTTCCTTCAAGCGAGCGTGCGAAGATGATATGGGAAGCACACTACAGTCGAGTCGCTGGGCATTTCGGGGTTGAGAAAATAGTGGCAGTACTTCATAAGTATTTCTATTGGCCAAACCTTTGACAGGATGTTGGGAAGTACATCAGATCCTGCACTACTTGCGCCATTTCCAAATTGACCATCAAGAAGCAAGGCCCCTATACTCTGCTACCTACCCCTAGTCGACCTTGGGATTCCATCTCCATGGATTACATGTTAGGCCTTCCTTCTACTAAGCATGGAAACAATTTTTTTTTCATGGTCGTCGACAAACTCTTGAAGATGGCCATTATGGCAGCATGCAAGAAGAATATCACAGCAGAAGCCAGTACTAAAATCTTCTTTGAACGAGTGTGGGTGAAATTTTGGATCCCACAGTCTATCATATCGGATCGTGATGGCAGGTTCCTTAGCACATTTTGGTCCAGCCTATGGTCAATGTTGGACACCAAGCTCACCAGGTCCACAACTTTCCATCTGCAAACTGATGGCCACACTGAGATCGTCAACAGGATGATTGTACACATTTTGCGCATGTACAATTCAAAGCATCCATGCACATGGGATGAGAGCCTCCCCTATGTAAAAAACAATTATAATCGATCTCTCCATAGCTCAATCGGCCACATCCCCTTTCCGGTGGGCTTGGGATTCCAACCACTATGTCCCATTGATGTAGCCATGCAATTTGTGGCTACTCAGGTCGATTTGGCTAATATCCAGTCTGAAGCTGACAAAGCGAATAGCTTCATCGAGCACATTTAGCATATCTCCCAACAATTTCATGACATATTGGATGGATCCAATGCTAATTACAAGAAATGACATGACCAACATTGGGTACCACACAACTTCCAGCTGGGCGACAAAGTGTGGCTGCATTTGGAGAAGGAGCACCTCATTGGACCCTACCGCAAGCTTTTCCCACTCTGATATGGGTCATACACCATCACCAAGGCAGTAGAGAACAATGTCTTCGAGCTCAGTATTCCACCATTCCTTGCTCTGCACCCAGTATTCAATGTGGACTGCCTTCGTCCCTACTTCCCACCTCTACTAGACACCTCTGACATTGTAGAACAACTCACAACAATCGGTTTAAACCCAGACTGCATGGAACAGACCACCAAAAATTGTATCATGGACATGCAAATCAATAACACTTGCCAATAGAATATCTAATTGTATTGGTTTGTCAAAGATGGCCAACTCCTGCACCAAGGCAAGTGGTTCACCAGGGAGAAAGTTTAGCAAAAGTTTCCTCATCTCATGGAGGAACTAAATGCAATGGGTGCCATTGCTTCCTAAGGGGGGAATAATGATCCAAGCGGATATTGGTGGCTAGCCACCTATTCCACGTGGGGCCCCACCATTGTCTCTTTCATTTTTTCAGTTTCGGCACAACTTACTATGTTTGGTAGTTTTTCGGGTCCTGAACTTGAGGAGCCATTTTGAGGCCCTAAATGAAGTTTTTTGGGAAAAATGAGAGTAGAAAAACCTATCTTTCTTGCATCAAAATTTTTATTCCTCGGATATATCTTTCTAACGAGTTATGGTGCAGGTCAAACAGAGATCGTATGCCAAAGTTATGTACCCGGGAAGTTGGAACACCAATTTATCCAAACGGGGCCCATAGTTTTGGCGCTTCATCTCCTAGGGTTAGGGTTTTGGATGTTTATGGTTTTCCATTGTTTCTAAATAATAAATAGGCCCTCGAGCCTCATTGTAACGCAGTTCAGAGCCCTATTGCTGCCAGATATCTTATGAGAGATAAGCTACCACCACCCTAGCTAGTTTATTTCTATTTTATCTGTAAGCAAATTTCAGTTCTTTGATATTAATGAAATTAGGTGTTATTTCTACTACATATTTGTACTTATGGTTACATGTGTATTCTGTTGCGTTCCTGCATAAATGTGGGTAATCTAGGTAGACTCCTTAATCCAAAATGATTATCGGTGATAAAGAAGTTGAATTAACTTGAGGGGAGGCTTCTGTTGGTGCATTGATGACACTAGGTCCTTCTGGATTCTCATTGGATTTAGTATTTGAGTTGGAGACTATATAACGTTAAATACTAGATAACCGAGTCACTATGTCCTCCATATTATATATAATGTCTCTGAGAATGTGTTTGACGTCTTCCTGGCCTGAAAAAAGGTTATAGTTGTCTACCTGCTTATCTCTGATGACCATACTCATCAAGGTATCCATTTAATCAGGTGCTTAGAATTATGCTTAAAAATCAAAGATCTTATTATGACACGAAACCTAAACAACCATGTACTGTACATCCTTCTGAATCTAGCACAATTTTTTTCACGCGACCTGGACTTTGTATGGCTTTGAAAATGAGTTTTTCTTGTTTAAATAAACAAGAAAAATTTGGCAAAAAATGCTGACATGGAGCCTAGTCAGCAGTCCATACTGTTGACGTGGCATGTTGAATGGATAGGTCAAATTTTAGTTAACCTTTTCATCCCGCAAATGTATGACTGCCAAGTGGTAGCTATGGATTCGCGCATTTTTGGCATGGTTGGAAATTTGTTATTGGCTGGTTTGGAGTCAATGAGGAGGATTCACTTGGCGCAGCCTGGGGCCGCAATGTGTCCTCCTCACAATGTTGTAAAATGTTTTCAATAGTATAGGTGGAGGCGTCGGGGTTTGACCTCGTGACCACCTAAGAACAAGCCATGTCATTTACCACTCCACCTACCACTCTTTTGTTAACCATATACCATTACTCGCCTATTTAAATTTTAAATAGTCTACTAATGGGGGGGAGTGCGGGCCAGCCCCTAAGACATATTACCATGACTAGAGACCATGGAGGAAGAATAGAGGCGCTTAGCCATAAGTGTAGGTTAATTAACCCCTAATAATATTTAATTAGCATTAATCTAGTTTTATAATAGAGCATTGGTTTATTTAAACATATCACATTTAATTAGCCTTAACACCATTTCATGAAGTTAATCCGCATTAGCCAAATGAAGCAGAGTTACTATTTTTGGTGGTATCTAGCCTGAATGAGTGGTAGTTAGATAGATTTAGGTAGGAAATTGTAGAGCAGACTTGTAGAGGTCATAACTCGGCTAATTTTCAACAAAATCAGAAGTATAAAGAGGCTAAGATAACATTTCTGAGTATTATGAACTCATTAGTGCATGTTTCAAGAGTATAAAATCATTGTAAATACATCATTTTGCAAATTTTAGCATAATATAGAGTCCCAAGCCATGGAAGTTGGAAAAAGGAGATGTAGCCTAGGAGCGGTGAACTCCTTCATCAAATCCCTATGTTGATTGTTGTACAGTGATCTATTGTACTTTTATTTGATGTTGTTTAGTCTTTATGTTATGTTAAATTGTTCATAAAAATAACATAAACATCACACATGAGACTCAATAACTTGCAAGAGAAATTGAACCCTTAAGCACATATAAAACATTTGTTTCAAAATATGAAAGAGGAATTAGCACAACATTACTAAAATACCTTATTCAGATCATTTTTTATATCAAATATTTAGGTTTTTTGTGAAATAAGGCATCTAATTGTTTACAATTTTGTGTCATGCTTATAATCTTAAAACTCAAAAGAGGAGAAGGGAAGTTGGTTAAAAGCCCTGTAGTTGGGTCCAGAGGAAGAAGGGCAAGGTTTCCAAAGTATTCAACACCAACACATCCTAAATTTGAACTTGAATCTTCAGTGATCATGTCTCATGAATGATAACATATCATGACATAAGATGGAAGAGCATTCAAAATGGAATTTTTTGATATTTCTGAGATGGTAATGCAGGGAGAAAGTTGTAGGCCTCCAAGAGGAGAGGATTCTCTAGGAGGATGAGGCCATGGAGATGGAAGGAAACCACCATCCACTCCACCATCATCCTCACCACCATATTCACCTTCCTTTCCACTACCACAACCCTTCAATTTGTTCATCCACATACTTCAAAAGGAAATGGTAAATCACCCTTACTTAAACATGATTTCAAATTTGAGCTATTGATGTAATATGGTGAAGTGAATGCACAGAAGCTGGATAATTGGATTTTTTAGTTGGAGGTTTATGGAAAAATTCATAACCTTCAAGAGGATGACATAAAGATTCAATTGGCTTCCTTGAGAATGGAGGGTGCAACACTTGTATGGTTGGAAGCAAGGACTCAAGATGAGATTAAAGAAGATGGTAAAATATCAATGTCTTGGTATAATTTTATTTCTACCATTACAAGGCATTTTTTCCCTCTATCTTACATGCAAAAATCCATTAGGGACTAGCAAAATTTTAAACAACTAAAGGGAAAAAGTGCTGAAAACTATAGACAAGAATTTAGGAGAAGAGCACTAGTTTTGGATGTCAATTTATCTTTTCAAGAAAATTTGTTAAAGTATATTGCGGGTTTGCACAACTATGTTAGACATACTATTCTCATGTTCAATCCCACAAACATAGATGAGGTTTGTGATCAAGCCACACATCTAGAAGCAAGAGGGAAACATAGTGGAGATGAGAAAAGTGATAGTTTCCTTGAGTATAAAGGCAAAGGAAAGGGTAAGTTTAATAGAATATGAAGGAAAAATGGTTCTATTAAAATAAAGAAAGAGAAACTCATACGTAAACATTGTTCGAAAAATGGCCATGCTGAAGACTATTTTTGGAAACTCCATCCAGATTCGAAGCCCAACAAACTTAAAGCCAAATAGAAGGATAAAACAATTGCAATCATTGAACATGACTTAGGTTCATATTCAATGGATGAAACCATAATTACAACAATGGGTTTGAAAGGTAAGAACGTATCAAGCACTAGTTCTTCAAGTTTTTCTAATTTAACTCAAGATGATGATACACAGATTTAACTCTTTCATATTAGAATTTTTTCAAAGCATACCAAAATAGACACACTATTTGATAGTTGTTCTCAAGCCAATTTGATTTTTGAAGACTTAGTTAAGAGGTTAAATATAGAAACTATTATACATCCAAGACCTTATCCTTTAGGTCAGATATGCAAGAATGCAAACTTGCAAGTAATAAGGAAGTGCATCCTAAGGTTTGTAATCAATTAAAAAATTCTTAACGAAGTTGAACTTGATGTAGTTCCTCTTGAAATTTCAGTGTTTTGGGAATTCTTTATCTTTATGATAGGAGGGTGGTATTTCATCTCCATTAGAATAAGCACAGCTTCTTCAAGAATGGAATTGACTACATAGTTAGAGTGCATAAGAAGAAGAGGAGTTTGTCTCTTATACATGCAGGAGAAATGAAGAGAATATGAAATGCAAGTCAAAATTTGGCTTTGTTAATGTTCAATCATAGTGATGTTTTGAATGAGAGCTTTCAAAAAGATGCATCAAATGAACAAGATGATTTCATTGAAGTTTCTAATGTTTGTAATAATATTTTTCAGGGCTCTAAAATGTTTCCTTTCAAAAGAGGTAAAAAATACGTGAAATATTTTCATTATTCAACATCAGTGTTGAACAGTGATGGAAACAAGATGTCGGTGCAAGGGAGTGCAAAGGTCAAAGAGAAAGCGCTGAAACAATTTGAAAAAGAGGGAATTAGGTTCAAAAATTCTTATTATGGTTTTCAGAAAGTATTGTCTTTGAAATGGGATGTTGAATGGGGATGGCGATCACATTTGATCAAGAGTCGAACTAAGCACAAGGAGACACATGCTAAACATCGTCGTATCGATAGTGTTCAAGGTGAGAAGAAATTTATGTTGTTCAATTTTCCTTTGATTAATGACCAAGGTGGAAATAATTTTCTTTCTTCAAGGACAACTTGTTGTTCTCTAAATTCCAATAAAATGTAGCATGACAGTGTCTACAATGGCAAGACAGTGTATCTAGAATCAAGGAAAGAGATTAGTTTTTTTGAAAAGATAAAATTGTTGAATCTAGGAAAGTTCCAGTGGATTGAGATTGGAAGGGTGAGGGAACTATACACTCATCCACATGTTCAGTAATGCAAGATATTTTGGGGTCCAGAAGCTTCCAGTGGGGAGGAATGATCAGGTGCATAGAATTATGGTAAAAAATCAAAGTTCTCAAAATGACACAAAACATGGACGACCGCGTAGTTCTCGTCATTTTGAATCCGGCACAACTTGTTTTGCGTGAAGTAGATTTTGTATGGCTTCGGAAATGAGTTTTGTTTATTTTACTAAACAGGAAAAATTTGGCAAAAAAATGCAGACATGGAGACTAGTCAATATTCTATACCGCTGACATGGCATGCTAACTGGGCATGTCAAATTTTATTTCATTTTTTCCTATGGTGAATGTATTATTTCCAAGTGGAAACTATGAATTGGCGCATTTTTGACATGGTTGGAAATTTCTTATTGGTTGGTTTGGGGCCAATGACGAGGAGGCACATGGCTTAGCTTGGAGCTGCCACGTGTCCTCCTCATAGTGTTGTAAATGGTTTTGAATAGTCCGGGTGAAGGCACCAGGGTGGGACCCTGCGACCTCCTAAGCACAAGCCATGTCATTTACCACTCCGCCTACCTCTTCTTTCTTAACCATATACCATTCTAAGCCTATTTAAAATTTAAATAGTCCACCGATGAGGGGGAGAGGGGGCCAGCCCCCAAGACATATGACCATGACCGGAGACCACAATAGAAGAACGTAGGTGCTTAGCCATAAGCTTTGGTTAATTAACCCCTAACCACGCTTAATTAGCATTAATCCAACTTTATAATGGAGCACGATTTTGTTTCAACTAATCATGTTTAATTATCCTTAATTATGTTTAATTAAGTTAATCCAGGTTAACTTGGAGGTCCCTCCAAATCCAATGGGATTACTATTTTTAGAGCCAGCTAACCTAAATTAGTGCCAGTTGGCTAAATTTAGGGAGAAAATTGTGCAACAGACTTATAGAGGTCATAACTCAACCAATTTTTGACAAAATAAGGAGTAGAAAGAGGCTAAGGTACCATTTTTAAGTATTCTAAACTCATTGGTTCAAGTTTCAGGAGCATAAAGTCATTGTGAACACATCATTTTGCAAATTTGAGCATAATACAGAGGCCTAAGACATGGAAGCTGGACCAAGGAGATGTAGCCCACGAGGGGTGAACTCCTTCGTAAAATCCCTGTGTTGATGTGTTGTATGGTGATGTACTATACTTTTAATTGTTTTTGTTCAGTATTTATTTTATGTTAAATTTTTCATACAAATCACTCATGAGACTCAATAACTTGCAAGAGAAATGTAACCCTTAAGCACATATAAAATTTTGTGTCAAAATCTAAAAGAGAAATTAGCAAAACATTACTAGCATGCGCTATTTAGATCACCATTTGGTGGTTATGAGCGATTGAATGTAGGAAGTGTATCTTTATAATACGAAAGTTTCTAGGGTCGACAGTCCATTTGAGACTACTACCTCCGATGATAAAATATGAGAAATACACTTGATCTCCAAATTCTTTGGCTTCTAGTTAAAGGATTTATTTACGTGCCTCCAAATATGCCGCATTGAAAAATGTTTTTCCTTACTCCCAACCGATAATCTCCTATGCTACAAGCAGGAGAGCCACAAATAACCCCCTTGACGACATGATGCGCGAAGCCTTAGAGCCATGGTGAGAATGTGCCTGCAAAACAAACTGAAAGGACTCCCTACACCGAGAATAGTGACTATAGTGAATGCATGGAAACACAACTAGGATATAACATACAAAATATGCAACAAGACTTTGTAATAGGTGTTTATGACCTTGACGAAACCCCTAACAAAACCAGATGGAAAAGGAACCAGGGTACCAAACTCCGCACACCAAAACCGGAAAAAGAAAGGATATGGTTGTTGGATCCAAATTTTCAAGATCCATTGAGGAAGGAATGCGACGAGATCAAAGGAGGGTCTAGACCTAGATTTTTTTAAGAAAAGGACAAAAAAAGGACCCACAAATGAAATAAGCACCCACAGTTAGGACTCGAGAAGGCTTGAGGAGCTGCACAATAGTAATAAGTTTGAACCACCAAAATATTCCTTTAAAAAACACCTCACAATAAGATATAAAGACATCATAAGACCCTTATGCAATGCTATAACTAGTAGTATTCACAAGAAAAACCCTCGACACACGATATGAGGACTTATATACCACGACAAACCATGCTTGGAGGACCAAAAGGGTTTGCAATATATCCTTTTATCAAAAAACCTTTCAACAATATGATATGAAAAAAACCCTAATTCAAAGGTTAAACAAAATGACTAGTATGTTATACCTCCCTTGCACTACTTAGATAGTTGAAGAGGTATTTCCTTAACACCACATCACTTAAGAATGTTATTGTGAAGGAACTTTAGAGATGGTTGTGAGGACGCACTCCATAATAGACTTCTCTGCCACCCTAAGGTGTCAGCCATGCAATTATAAAGCTCCTAAGACGTGAGGGAGATAGCACACCAATCCCGTGCTTGCCAAATGTAGAATTTGTAATCGCAACTAATTGCTTGGATCTTATAAAGCATAATTTTCTCATTAATGAGCATACCTTCAATGTCAAACATAGAGGTGAGGATTTCGAACCCACGAGGAGTCCAACATGCCGTATCAAAGCTGACAACGAGTAAGGAATGTACCAACATAATACCACATGCTTTGATTGATGTACCGTGTGGTGGACATTTATGGTGCATCAAGTAAATAAGGGTTAAACCTTCAAACGACTAGTGCTCCTACCACGCATGTGAGTTATTCCTCCAAGTGTTTTTTTCTTCTCCCTTCTCGAGGACCACCACCTTGGTGGTCATCCAAATTTTATGCATGTTCATAATTAACCTATCTGTCAGAGAAACTTGATGATGACAAATTTTGGCAAGATATGTCGTCAAAACTGAGATTTTCTCGAAACTACAATTTTTCTAGAAGATACCCCATGGGGGACAATATTTTGAATCTTCAATTTTACCAATGATGAATACCTTTGAAAAAAATAATTACTTCCCTTAACACCACATGAAATGAAATGCAAGCAGTTCACTTTAGTGTGTCTTTTGCATGTTCCTTTTTAGCAATGATCAATTCCTTTGAAAATAATGCTTGTGATATTACTATTATAAGACTGTTTTCTAAAATAAAATATATTTGCATAAATTTTGTGGTATTAGCGCATGAGATTTGTTTTTCCAAATTAAATGAATATAATTTGAAAAACAAAGGAAAAAGTTAAAGTTTACGTAGAAACATAGAATTTAAGCTTGCATTTGAGAGGTTTGGTTGTTTTTCTTCATTTTTATGTTAGTTGAGTTTCTTTAGTCTATGTTGGGTTAGAATGTCACAAGGTATGTAATAGTAATTTATAACACTAATGAAGATAAATGAGGGATTATTTATTTATGTCCCATTTTTTTAATAAACCAATTTATAGTAAAATATTTATAATAGAATGTTTATAATGAGATATTCTTACTTATTAATATGGTGATGTTAGTGAGTTAATTTAATGTTTTTATTGGATCATTGAATCACAACATTTCAAATCTCATAGTTAATCATTAAATGAAGGAGGTACAGAAACTATGTGAGTGGAAACAAAAAATATCTATAATGTGATTATGAGCTTCTTTGTTTTTTTGAAAAAAAAAATGTGTTGCTACCATTATTCAAGGACCATGTATAGTTGTATTTACTACTTAGCTTAATTTTTCTCAAAAAATGATATAATTTATACAAGTGAAGGATAGACCTACAAGTCATAGTACACAACCAAAGCTACCTCTAATTACTATAATTTCAAGTTAGAAGACAAATAGACTAAAACTACAAATAATATTTTTTCATATTAAATTCATAAAAAAATACATAAGAATCTCCTTTATATTTACTCAATATAAATGACCAAATTACTGAGGCCTTGGTACAATCCTTGAGATGAATCACCTTGGGGTTTTTTGTACAAGTTATGATACTTTTATAGAGAGAGAAAAAACATTCTTCATCTCCATACTTACAATTTATATAAGATCGAGGATTACTATAAGGTAAACAACATTTCCATCTTATAACTCCAACCAACAAAATAATCCACAAAAATAGAATCCTACTAGTATTTCAACCATTCAGATATTATTATAAATAATTTTTTTTGTACATCCATGTTATAGCTCTCATCTGTGAATGACAACTTTGATTATCCCTTGCTGATGTATTTCTATTTCCATGTCACATTTAATTAGTGAGAAATGAACATCATAGTGATCCTTCATAATATCACGAACTACATAAAATAATGTAAAGGATAGAAGGTTGGAGTATCTCTCGTGTTCCTTTAATGATGCAATACTTTTCCCTTTTCCTTTCCAATTACCTCCTCCCCCACCATCCTTTGAATTCATCTCCTCTTTCATACTTGACTTTGACTTGAAACCTATTAATGTTTCAACCTTCAATTTGAAATTTTCTTCACCTTCATTATTGTTCGACACTGGTATTTTCTTCACTTTGGTATTCTAGGATATATTTCATAGTGATAATTCCAAATGCATCACTTAGTATGTGCTTCTCCTGTTTCCATAACATTTTTCTCTACCCTAAACTTTTGTGTTCCTTCTAATATGTTTTTGACCCATTACAAGGATCCACCACTCTGTTTTGGCATCATCCCTGATGCAGGAGCATCGTAACAAAGAATTTTATTTTACCCACATGAACAAATTCCTTTTTGTAAATCACGAGATTTAGTTTAGAGGATATGTGTTTGTTTGGAGTTTATGTTGAGGTGTCCTTATGGGTTAGATATAAATATTATATTTACTGAGATGGCATTTAACCTATAGAATAGGGATAATTGTAGCATATATTCAAGGCATGTTAGTTGCATTTTCTAGTTTATCTAGGTTGGGATAGGAGAAGAAATAAAAAGAGAGAAAAAAAATTGTGTGTCTTAAGTGGTGTTGAACCTATGTAAGGAAATGTCAAATCTCTATAATGGTCTATTTTGCGTAATATAATGTTGACATATGGTATATTTCTAGTATACAATGTTTAATTTTGTATTTTGCATGGATGTTTTATGAAGAAGGGATATGATTAAAGCCCTAAATTAATTTCTCTATGTATAGATTATCAATATCATAAGGACCTTGCTAAGAAGTTGAATAGTTGTAGAGGTCATAGCGGTGGCATAATTATTTACATATGTAAATCTACGTATCTAACTAAACCCAAAGCATAACCATAAGTAAATAATTAGATCTTGGATTTGGAAAGGGCACGAGTATTGAGGAAGTGTGGTTCCACAAGGTACGAGGTTCCACAATGAATTCTAGCAGGGAATATAGAGTGGTTTGATTAAGGGAGGATTCTAGTTTCGAACCTGCCACCCTTTTCATTAAATTGTACCAAACCAAGGGGTGGAGCAAAGTGAACCAGGGCATCCGACCCCTATCGAGACAGCACCATATTTATTCCATTCAGAGGTAGCATGTGTTAACAAGGGTACCATGATGGGACTTTCGATACAAGGCCCACTTCCCCTTGTTAAGCCATGGCAGACGTAAGGGCCTTGGGATAACATTGGGCTATTGATTTAGTGCCCACAATGGTCATGTTGTTGAAAGGAGACTAGCCAGTAACTGAAGTTAGACTTGCTAGGTGGCAGCGAGTGGCAAACCATCTTGTCAATAGACAACTTTGATAGATGTAACAGTCTTTGCCAATTGAAGTCACTTCCACTGCCCATGAGTAAAGAGCTTAGGCTTGGCAGCGAGCTATAAGCGGTCTATCTATTAACAACTCCTAGTAATGAGAACATTCCATTCAACTAAAGTGTATCACATCAAAATTGCAAAAAAGTGATGTAGCAACAAAGATCCTCTGAATTTTAACATGCAAGTTCTAAAAAAGTACATATTCTTAGCAATTAAATAGAGATATATGACTTAACTTATTTAAATGATACATAACATAATAACTTTATGCAAACAATAAATAAAATAATAATTCAACACAAAAAAAAATTATTTTACAAAAAAATTAATGTAAATTTCATTCATGAGATAAAAAAATCCATTAATCCACATAAAAAGTTACACATTTAAAAACAAAAACTTGCATGTATACCAAATATCCAAAAACATTATTTACAACAAAACTATATTTATAACATAACTATAACATAAGCTTTCTTTATATTTATATATATAATTAATTTCAAAAGGGAGGGATTATAACTTCAAAGAAGGGGATCACAGAGGCAATCCCTCCATCCAAGCAGACTGAGACTGATTTATTTCGCTTAGTAGATTATCACTACCATAACCATGATCAGAAGCATACTGATAATAAGCATCTTCGTTCTGATTTAAGATGCACAAGTATTTTTAATACTGTATTAGTCTGCCAAATTGCAGTGCCCATCAAAGTAACAGAAGCAAGTCGACACGTGACAGTTACAATCCTTCCCGTTCTCTTTCTTCACGCAGATTTTAGTGCAGTATCTTGGTCATCTGGAAAATATAGACTGCCCCTTTCTTGCTTGTTTTTTTCTCAAATGGGACCATTTCCATTCGGAAACCCTGCGCTTAATAATAATGCTTGAAAAAACATGCGAGGAATGTAATTTTGTAATTTCTTCAAAGAAGTAACGAAATATTAACTTCAAAGAAGTAATGAAAAGATCCCAGGGAAAAAAATTCTGGTAACTTTATCATAACAACCTTACAACAAATTTGAAAAATTATTTTCAACTATATAACACGAAAATTCTCTACCTCATATGAAAACATTGTGGCAGAAAGCCATAGAATTAACTTTACATACAATTTGAGGCCAGCAGCAGCAGGAGAGCGAACACCACAACGACTGCTCTCATGACGGCCATGGCATCAGGGAGCTTTTAGCCACTACAATTTTTCATACCGAGAATAAAATATTGAAGCAGGGACTTGATTTATATAAAAACTCAATGCTCCAAGATTCCCAGGAATCTGATTATCCTGTGGATCATTAAAAAAGGGAAAATAATTTGAGAGCAAGTTAACCAAAGTGGAATTATAAGTGTGAATGGAAATATGAAAGCTATGAGAATGTGGTCCTGATTTTCCCACCAGAACAAACACCAAAAGTCCAAACAGATTTAGCGTTTCGTGGTGGCATTATGTAATAATATAATATATACATGAAAGTTGTCACGCATGCTTGGCACAATGGAAATATCTCTGCAATTCAGGTACTGACACCATATTTATATTTATTATCATACAAGACAAAACCAGTGGTTTGACTCTAGTGAAATTTGTCATCAGGAAACGGTCAAGAAGTAAAAAAAAGGCACCCCAAGATGATATTTCAACTTTGGCCAAATGTCATTGACTCGTTACATGACATTAGTATCTTTCGGATTGAAAGACATGAAAGCAACCTCCTCAACCTGAAAGGATGAGCAAAAGTGGACAAAAACATGTTTAATTATTTTATGTTTTGGTATCCATTTGCAATATATAGGGTAATATTGGATTTTTTAATATTTAAAATGTATTTTGATATCAATAAATTTCATGTATTTTTGGAACACTAGAATTATATAGTATACAAATCATTCTAACAAATATTTATTGAATTTCAAATAAAATTAATTGAAAAATATAGCTTATAGAAATAAAATAAATTGTAAAAAAACTAGATTACCATAAATTTAAATTCTTCCTAAACTAGTGAGAGTGTATTGATTTATTATCTACAAAACCATTAATCTACATCAATGTATGTTGAGATCTTGACATAAAATTTTCGTTTTTTAATTAGCAATTTTATTCGAAGTAATATAAAGAATTATCTATAATAAAGTTAAATAAATATGGTCTTGGGGTAGTTTAATTGATTACTCGACAAACATGAATGTTGTAAGTAGAAAAACCTAAGTAGAAACATGAACTGTTGTGATAGTAGTTATGTGTCAAACAAGTTGTTGGATTCCTCTAGATTAATATATATGTATACATATAAAATCCATAATATTTTCTTTAAACTTAATGATATAATTATATATAAGGTCTCAATTCTATGTGTAATAAAAAAGAATTACACGATCTTTTTAGTAATTGTGATAAGCCTTAGAATGTGATAAAGTGTACTTCTATCACTATACTTTTCTTGACAAATTTTTCACCAAATCCAATAGCGACTATACCAAAGTCAGAGTGAGATGTTCCATCTTTGTAAGGTCAGACGTTCCATTTTTGTAATGGGACATTTTTCATGCAACTTTTCTTTTTTATTATTTTTTAATTCTGAGAAAATATATATTTTTGGTTTTTAAAAAATAATAAAATTGTTAAAATTGACTTTTTCAACCCTTCATTTCTTTATGAGTTAAATTTAGTAAATTGTAATTTCATATAGGAACTTGTACTTTTCTAGTTGTTATAATTAATTACTTTATATATATTTTTACATAACATTGTTAATAATAAAATTCTTTATAAAATACTCTTACATGGTATGAGAGAAAGCGATTCTTTTTCTGTCAAATTCTTCCTTGAAATTTTATAATTCTTTTATTATCGGAATAGAAGTTCTGTTTTAGTAAGGTCTCGCAATTTTCTTTCGAGATCTACTGATTTGTTTGATTGATAATGGTTTCGATCTAATGTGGATATTGGATGGATTTTCACCATTGTTATGGGTTTGTGGTTGTTGTTCCAATCACAACCAGACAATATGTAGATCTTCCCTTTAGTGATGGTCGGATCTACTACAAATCGTGGTGGAATCCTGCAGCCTTCTTGGGAAAATTTGTCGGCAGTTGAGGATTTACACACCACTTATATGTGACATTTTATTTTATTGACCGAACTTCTTCTTATTGTACATATTTTCCTGGCCGATAACTCACCAAAGCACCCAATGACAAGCACTTTATCCCTCAATAATGCACTGGTTGCCCTTTTCCTTTAATTTGAAGAGTTTAACGGAATTTTCTTTGTCACTTCCTGATATTATGGTTGGTTTATCCTTCATCAATCGATTTTGACTCTACATCTGTAGTGTTTCTCTTCTAGAGGATTATGGCTACACACATCCCATCTATGAGACCTGTCGGAGTAGCCCATGTTGTCAACTATACAATTGTTGGAATATTAATTCCAACTTCCCGCAGACAGCAGAAGGACAGAAGAATTAAACTCTAATGGAGAAGGACGCAGGCAGAAGCAGAAAGATGAAAAAATGTATTTTGATGAGGATCAAAAGACAGAAGCAGCGGAAGCAATCTCTAGGTTCTGATCTTTATGAAACCACAGTCTCCTTTGGACTTAAATGCTCACCAACCACATTGAATCTTCCTCCAACCACATTTAACACACAACAACTTTCATTACGGGGGGTAGCAAGCTTGAGTTGTAAAGGGGAGTGATGACCCACCGGAAGAGGTGATGTCACTTCCCTCCAGAGAAACTGTTGCAGTTTCGTGGGAATGAACAAATTTTAAATGTTTTAATTTAGTTTTTATATCCACCGCATTATATTTTATTTTAAACTTTAGAGTATATAAATATGTATGTTTTAATATATATATTATAAACATTCAAATTTTTTAATATATATAAAGTAAAGTCTGTTATATATAAAAAGGCATGAAGGCTGTGTAATGTAATAAACAGACAGAAAGCGCATTTTGACTGTGTATTGTAATTTCTAGCCCGAAGGCAGAAAATAGAAATAGAGAGAGAGAGAGAGCAATTTGTGCGTAGAAGTGAATAGAAAAAGACAGAGAGGGCAGTTAAACCATATTAGAGTAATGATGTGTGAGTAGCAACATATGCCAGAAAAGGAAAGTTGTGTTTTGCAGCAGCATAAGTTTTTTTTGTGTAATCCAGAACAACTGAAGTTTTGAATACTGTCATCTTGTAACAGAATTTTTTTATTAATGAAATATATGTTTTGCACCATATATCTATCCAAAAATATTTTATTAAATATTTGTGTTGAGTTGAGGAATTTTTTTATTCCTCTGTGTGTTCAGAATACTCCGGAAATTTCAACATGATATCAGAGCTAGTCCAAGCTCTTTGAAGTTTGTCAAAAAAGCCGAAGGAAGGAGTTGTTGAAGCAGTTCTCCAACAGTGTGAAGGCTAAAAAAAGTCTAGGTATTTATCAAAATAGAGTTTGAGTTTGTATTGAAGAGTGTAGTCCTTAGAGACAGAGTTTTTCTCTTAAGCAGAGAGAAATTTTGTTGAAGAACACAATTAAGTTTTTTAAAAGCATAGTTCGGTAAGCTAGACATGGCAGGAGCTAGCACAAGGATGAGTATAGGAAATAATCAACTCTCACAGTTCAATGGGAAGAACTATGACTATTGGGAAATCACCATGAGAGCCATGTTTGCCTCTCAGGATTTATGGGAGCTAGTTGAAGATGGTTTAGAAGAACCAGGAGATGAGCAAGCATATAATGCGTTAACACAGGAAGAGAAGGATTTGCTAAAGAGTAATAGGAAGAAGGACTCAAAAGCCCTCTTCTATCTCTATCAGGCAGTGCATGAAAGCATTTTTCCAAGGATTGTAGCAGCAAAGAGGTCTAACGATGCATGGAATACTCTCCAGACAGCCTACCAAGGAATGGAGAAGGTAAACACAACAAAGATTCAATTAATGAGAAGATATTTTGAAGTCATTTGCATGACGGATTCTGATATAATAGACTCATTCTTCACATAGTTGATTGGGTTCGTCACCCAAATGAGATCTCATCGAGAGACAATAAAAAAAGAAGAATAGTGGAGAAAGTATTGACGAGCTTTCCCTCAAGGTTTGATGTGATAGTCACAACTATTGAAGAGAAAAAGGATCTCTTGAAGTTTACAGTTGATGAGCTTCATGCATCACTGATGACACATGGACAAAGATTCGGTAGAACATCAAACTCATCTTTGGAGCATGCCTTCAAGACCTAAATTTCCTTTGGAAAAGAAGAGGTCAAGGCAGAGGAAACTACAGAGGAAAATGAAGAGGCATAAGCCAGAACCGAGGAAGAAAAAACAGCCCTACAAATACTAGTGGAAGGGGCTGCAACCAAAATCAGAACCAAGGCCAAGGTAACAGCCAGTAAGGAGGACAAAATCAAGCACATGGACAAAGGTATGGAAAATCCCAAGTCCAATGTCATTACTGTAAGAAGTATGGCCATTATTCCAATGAATGTAGGAAGAAACAGAGTGACATGGGTAATAGATCCAGTGCTAATTTTACTAATGAAAATATCACTCAAGAAAATTTATTTTTAGCATGTAATTTGGCTGAAGAAAAGAATGAATATATATGGTTTCTAGATTCAGGATGTAGCAACCATATGAATGGAAACATTCCATGTCTTCCATGATTGATGAAAATGTGAAGTCTTAAGTAAAATTGGGGACAGACAATAAGGTCTTTATCAAGGGAAAAGGTAGATTGAATGTTTTGACAAAGAAGGGAGAAAGAAAAAACATATCAGATGTTTACTATGTGCCTAGTATGAAGTGTAACCTTTTGAGCATTGGACAACTCATTCAAAAAGGCTACAATTTTTTCTTTGAAGATGATGTATGCACCATCATGCATAAACCACCAAGCAATAAATGCATTGCACAAGTGAATATAACAAGGAACAGAATGTTCCCTATGAAGATGAGAGCAGATTTGAAGAAAGGAGATGTCATTGCAGTAGTGACACAAGAGACATTCCAAAGAGAAGCAAAAGATGAAAACTGGTTATGGCACTTGAAATTTGGACATCTCAACTTTGGAGGTCTAAATTTGTTGCATATGAAAGGAATGGTAAATGGATTACCATTGATTGAGAATCCAGACAATCTATGTGAAGGCTGCATCTTGGGCAAAGAACACAGAGAAAGCTTACCATCAGGAAAGAGCATAAGGGCAAAGACACCCTTAAAAATAGTCCATTCTGATTTGTGTGGACCAATGCAAACACCATCATTAGTAGGAAGCCACTATATGCTTACCTTCATTAATGATTTCACAAGAAAAACATGGGTCTACTTCTTGAAAGTGAAGAGTAAAGTGTTTGAGAAATTTTGCCACTTTAAGGCTCTTGTAGAGAATCAAAGTGGGCAGCATATTAAGGTATTGAGGACAGACAGAGGAGGAGAATATATCTCAAAATAATTTCTACGTTTTTGTAGAGAAAATGTGATAAATAAACAATTTATAGCAAGGTATACACCGCAGCAAAATGGAGTTGCTGAAAGGAAAAACTGAACCATCATGGACATGTTAAGAAGTATGATGAAGGAAAAAAAATTTACAAATGAATATTGGGTTGAATTTGTACATTGTGCATCATATGTGCTAAATATATTCCCAACAAAAAGTGTAATGAACAGAGTTCCGGAAGAAGCGTGGAGCAGCATAAAGAAGCATGTCATCCACATGAGAGTTTTTGGTTGTGTGGCTTATGCACACATTCCAGATCAGCTAAGGAAGAAATTGGATAGTAAGGGGGAGAAGTGCATATTTATTGGATACAGTGAAGAATCAAAGGCATACAGACTATATAACCCATCCACCAAGAAGTTTCTTATAAGAAGAGATGCACAATTCATTGAGGAAGAAGCTTGGGATATAAGCATTGAGAAAAAAGTGAATGTGAAATTTTTTTTGTCTCATGATTATGATGAGGAAGAAATGGTTGAAATAAACTCCTCATTAGTAGCACCACCTCCACCAACACAAGGAAAACAAGGGATACCACAAGTAGGTATGAGAACACCCTTGAGAAGTGATGATAGTGCTTCTCCAAGCACATCACAAGGAGAAGGTTTGAGTGCTTCTACACGCACAAGTACACTGAGTGAAAAAGGAATTAGATTCAAAAGTTTGAATGAAATTTATGAGAAGAGGCAGCAAATGAAGGTATGAACTCTTTATTTGCATTGTATTGTAATGTAGAATATCCTATTCATTTTGAAGAAGATGTAAAAGATAAGAAATGGATAGATGCTACGGATGACGAGATAAATGCCATAGAGAAAAACAAGACATGGGAATTGGTCGATCTCCCAAAAGGAAAGGAAGTTATTGGAGTGAAATGGGTTTATAAAACCAAAAGCAATGTTGAAGGTAAGACTAAAAGGCACAAGGCCAGACTTTTTTTCAAAGTCTATAAGCAACAAGTTCAAGGAAGAGACTATGAGGAAAATTTTGCACCGGTTGCAAGAATGGAAATGGTAAGAGCAGTGCTATCAATAGTAGCACAACACCAGTGGAAGGTTTACCAAATGGATGTGAAATCAGTATTCCTAATTGGAGTATTGATGGAAGAGTTTTATGTTGAACAACATCTGGGCTATGAGAAAAAAGGCCAACAGCACAAGGTATGCAGATTGAAGGAAGCTCTATATGGGCTGAAACAAGCACTGAGAGCATGGTACAGTAGGATAGATGCCTATCTACTAGAAAATGGGTTTGAAAAATCTGAAGGAGAACCCACATTATACATCAAGGAGAAAGATGTTAAGATGCTCGTTGTTTTTTTGTATGTTGATGATGTGATCTTTACAGGTAATGATGCTTACCTCATTGAGAATTTTAAAATAGTCATGAAGGATGAATTTGAGATGACTGATATGGGATTGCTGAAATACTTCTTAGGAATATAAGTAGAGAAAAATGAAAATAAGATTTTTATCTCTCAAGCTAGATAAGTTGATGAAATTTTGGAAATAATTAACATGCAGGATTGCAAGGCAGCAATTACTCCTACAGTGATGATATTGAAGTTAAGAAAAGAAGACAGCAGCAAGGATTTTGATCCAAGTTTGTACAAGAGCATAGTTGGGAGCCTCATGTATTTGACTTCAACTAGGCCGGATATTATGCATGTTGTAAGTTTAATTTCTAGATTTATGGAAAGGCCAAAGGAGACACAATGGCAAGCAGAAAAAATAATTATGAGGTATGTGAAAGGAACAAAGAGGTATGGTATTTCATACACCATTTCAGAAAATTTTGAATTAATTGGATATACTGATAGTGATTGGGCTGGAAGTATAGATGACAGGAAACACACCTATAGATATGTTTTCCATATGGGATCAGGAGCCATTTCATGGGCTTCTAAGAAACAGCCAATCGTGGCTTTATCAACAGTAGAGACTTGAGTATGTGGCAGCTACAACAGCAGCATGTCAAGAAGTATGGATGAGAAGAATGTTGAGGAGTTTGTGTCATGAACAGGTAAAAGGCACAACAATTTATTGTGATAATAGCTTAGCAATAGCATTATCCAATAATTCAGTGTTTCATAAGAGAGCAAAACACATTGATGCCAAGTATCACTACATCAGAGAATTAGTGAGCAATGGAGAAATTGTTTTACAACATTGTAGAACAGAGGAATTGTTTGCTGATATCCTCACAAAGCCATTAATGTAGAAAAGTTTTAACTATCTCAGGAAATGTCTGGGTATGCAATAAAGCAGTAGTTGTAATTAAGGGTGAGTGTTGGAATATTAATTCCAACTGCCCGCAGACAATAGAAGGACAGAAGAATTAAACTCTGATGGAGAAGGATGCAGGCAGAAGCAGAAAGACGACAAAATTTATTTTGATGAGGATTGAAAGACAGAAGTAGCAGCAACAATCTCCAGGTTCTGATCTTCACACAACCACAGTCTCTTCTAGACTTAAACTCTCACCAACCACAATGAATCTTCCTCGAACCACATTTAACACATAACAACTTTCATTCCGGGGGGCAGCAAGCTTGAGCTGCAAAGGGGAGTGATGACCCACTAGAGGGGGTGATGTCACTTCCCTCCAGACCAATTGTAGTAGTTCCGTGGGGAAATGAAAAGGATCCCTGCATGATATTTTTGACTCCACAGAATGAACAAATTTTAAATGTTTTAATTTATTTTTTATATCCGCCACATTATATTTTATTTTAAAATTTAGAGTATATAAATATGTATGTTTTAATATATATATTATAAAAATTCAATTTTTATAATATATATAAAGTAAATTATATTATATATAAAAAGGCCCGAAGGCTGTGTAATGTAATAGACAGACAGAAAGTGCATTTTGACTGCGTATTGAAATTTCTAGCCCGAAGGCAGAAAATAGAAACAGAGACAGAGAGCACTGTGTGAGTAGCAGTGAATAGAAAAAGAAAGAGAACCATATTAGAGTAACGTTGTGTAAGTAGAAGCATATTCCAGAAGAGGAGACCTATGTTTTGCAGTAGCAGAAGTTTTTTTTGTGTAATCCAGAACAACTAAAGTTCTGAAGACTATCATTTTGTAACACAATTTTTTTATTAATGAAATATATGTTCTGCACCATATCTTTGTCCAACATATTTTATTAAATCTCTGTGTTGAGTTGAGGAATTGTTTTATTCCTCTATGTGTTTGGAATACTCCAGAAATTCCAACAACAATGAACTTATAAAAATCTACTAGGCGTCAAAAAATTGGCATCTTGGACCATCATCCTCTCATATTTTCTCACAGTAACGCCACGTTGGGTTAGCAGATATTTTCGGCCCCATGCCCTCTTTCTTGTTACCTTATTTCTTGTTGGTTGTGTCTTCAATGGAAAGTGACCACCCGTTGGCATGATTGGTGAGCTGAGAGCCTCTACAAACAAAAAATAACATAGAAAGAGGTTGTTCATCTTTGTGAGGATTAGAGACCGAGGAGTTAAATTTTGATATGGTTTGGTACTCTTACTCTCACAAGACCATTCTCCATGTTAGTGTTTCTTTTATTATAATATTCATGTAGATTTTTGTTTAAGAGGCTCATATATCCAGTGTGACGTGGGCTAGCTTGACATATTTTTTGTTGAGTTTCTTGATCTAGATCCGTTTGTGCAAAAACGAATTTTATATGTTGTTTTTAAATCTGCTCCAACACTCAACAATTTAGAATCATTATTATCTTTTTCCAATGGAAGGTCATTTAATTTTAATTGAGATTCATTAGGTTTCTTTGCCTCATTTGTCAACTCATGGTTACTTTTCTTTGAATTAGTTTTTCAACATCGTTTTTTCAAGATGGGTAAAATATTGCAAGAGCTTGGTGAAAATAAGGAAGCAAATGAACTTCATAAAAAGGTCTTTCAATTGCAATTACTCGTAGTTATGCAAAAATATACTCTTAAAAATAGGATGGAAATTTCAATGAAGGATAGATCAGTAAGGTTGGCCATCTTGATTCAACCATGGGAAAATATTTCGATATTTTTGCAGAAGAATTTCAAGAAGATATTGACCTTCTTGATGACTTGGAGAAGGAGGTTGAGTTTTTTGATGACTCAAGCATAGAAAATTTGAGGAAGCATCTAGAAGAGAAAAATAATCAACATATTTTGGAGATTAATTGTTTAAAAGAAATAATGTTAGAATAGTATCAAATGTTGAAATAGGATTATGATGCATTGTTGCAAGAGTTAATTAATAAGGATGGGGTTGTTCAAAAGCTACAAGAGTCTAAGTGGGAGATTTAATTGGAATTTAGTCGTATTCATAAATTTGAGATGAAGAAAGTTGATGTTAAGGTGCGAAACCCTCCTCCTTCCATAATTGATGATGTTGAATGTCAAAAGTCTTATGTTGATGATCATGACTCATCACATGCCTTTGTCAAACCAAATTGTAAAAATCATACTATTGGTAATGGGTTTTGATTGCTGAGAAAAATTCTATGTATTGGAGGAGGACTTGGAAAGAATGGATAGGGAATTGTTGCTTTTATTAACCCTCTAGTGCAGAAAAAAATAGAAGGCCTTGGGTATGGTCTTGCTTCTACCTCATCACCTACATCCAACTATGATGTGCATGAAGAAAATGAACATGTTAATTGTGATAAACATATTGAGGACATGACTACTAATGTCATTCTAGATGAAAATGTTGTGGCAGAAAAATGAGTCTGAAAATACAAAAAATAAGCTATATGCACACCCTCATCAAAGGAAATTAACTAGGAATCAACATTTTTGGAAAATTACTAGTACTGCATTCATATCATTATAAAAGGGACCTGAGAAAATGAATCATGGACCAGTTTCTACTATCAAGATAATTTGTGTATGTGTCAATGGATGTTCATGGAGTCAATTGAACCAATTCTTGCAGAATTTATATCAACATGTTTCATCAGTTGCTCATTGTTGATTTCCATTTTTCCCTCAGATGTGTTACAAGGAGGGAAATTTGTTGATAGTGAAGGCTATTGATTCTCGCTCCTTCTGCAGTGGTGTTTTAAGAGGGGGGATTAAATGGTGACAAATATTGTTGCTTTGATAAGTGTGATCGTCATGGTTTTCAGACAATTTCAAAAGTGTCGTTGTACAAAGTTTGAGTTGAGATATCCATACTTACAGAACTCACTATTTTTTTATTGCTTTATGGTGTTTCTTTTGTTTGAAGCCTCATCCCGGTTCTTTACCGACGCCTAGTTTTTCGGAAGTTATTTTGGGAGAAGTTGACAGTGGTTTCCACTTGTGTGCTTCTACAACAATCCTACTTTAGAGATCGACTAACCTCATTGATGTTTCACAACTCTCATCTTCAGAGTTTTGGTACTTCAACATTTAGTACTTCTTGATGGGAGCAAGAATATGTTCTTTCCATTCAGTGGATTGTTATGGGATTTATAGTTTGAGGTCCATGATAATTTGAGCAGTGGAGTCTTACACTCTTTTGGGGGGTAGGTTTTTTTTCCATGTGGTTTTTCTCTCCTTTTCCTCTTCTGAGAGTTTGTACATGGGTACATTATTAGGCCTCGTTGTTGAGATCCATTATTTGTTTTCTTTTATCTTTACTTACTCCCTATGTTTTTCTTAAGGGGGGGTGTTAGAGTTCGATTTTCAAACACCACATTTCCCTATCAGCTATGTATGGTGAGTTGTAAGCTCACATTGAGACTTACATCTGTCTATTTGTCGTAGTTATCCTTAACTGACACTTGGTCTCCTCCATTTCTATATAATGGAGGTATTCTATGTACTTTTACATAGCATTGTGAGTAATAGAATATTGTTATAGAAAATACATGAAACTTTGATTTAATATAAAAATAAGTCTCATTGGAAATTTAGTGATCTCAGTGACAACATGTTCACTAATTCTTATATCTAAGTGAAATTGAATTCAACTAACCAACCTCAATGTCTTTATTTTATTTTATTTTCCATTTTTTAAGGTTACAATTCCTTTAATAACTCAATTGTCAAAAAAGAGTAAGGAGAGACATCAATATGTTTCTAATTGTTGGTCAAGATTCTTTGTTGGTGATCCATAAGAGAATAGAGTCCAACTCATAAGATAATATATTTTTACTCCTACCAAATAAGTTTGGATATTGAATGTTTTTCCTATTTCCTAGATTTAAAGAGAATAAAATTTTAATTAATTGCAAAAAAATTATTTCTCATCTCATATATGTATATCTAATATTTAAGTTATCTCTAGTATTAGTGCATCTAATATCCCTTAGGCTAATTTTCTACAATTAATGTGTTGCATTAGGAAAGTATCCTTTAGAGGTGGTGGTTGAGCAATCTTTCCCAGTCATGTCACTTTGATATCATAGTTTATTTTTTGGAGGCATAATACTTGTATCCTTATGAGACATAGCCATTAGTCACTTGATGTGCCAAGTCCTTTATTTAATTTATTCTAGTGGCAGAACATTTCAATTTGTGTAGAGGGGTGTTTGGTGGTTTCTTTAATGAAAAACACCATTTATCCATTATGACTCCTCTTGATTAGGACTTGGCCTTTCTTATCCATTTAATGCATATCTAATATTATGACATTGAATATCTTATGAGGGATTTTTATTCATTAAATGTGTCACTTTGGGAAGGTTTTCTTTCTAGGGTGTTGTTTACGTATCCTTTCCTAGTCTTGTCTCTTCGACAATGTGTTTTTCTAATTTAGAGGCACCATACATGAAGGTATTTCTCTTTATATTCAGACTTTTGAGAGTTAATACTTTCAAGGAGTTTTCCCAGGGGATGGATCACCTAGAAATATTCTAATTGGTTGGTTTGTTGGGATGCCTGTATGGGTTCATGTATGGAGCTTAAAGTGTTTTTCCGAGCTGGTTTTGGGGTGATTTCTATCACCAAAAATAAAAACTGTATTATTGTGGCCTTTTATGCAGGAAGATGGACCCAGAAAAGTCTCTTTTGCATTATTACCCCCATAATGAAAAAGGATTTATTGAGGTGGAGGTACAAGTGGAGGAAAATGATAGACTTTGTCATTGCAGGCCCCCTAGTTTCTCACATGCAGAGGATGGGGATGATTTAAATCTGCATGATGTTTTGGATTTGGGTGAAACTCCTCCAATAGGCATAAAAAATATTTCTATAGAAATTCCTATGTAGGTGAGGAGGAAAAACGTAATTAAAGAATGAGAGAAGAGACATAGTTTGGTTTTTGTTGTGGATGTTTTCTAGGAGAGGGTGGAGGGTTTAAAGTAGAAGACTCATGTTACTATGTAGAATTTTGGTAAGATGTGAGGGGATGAAATGAATTAATGGGTAGTTCTAACAATGTTGTATTCCTATTATAAATTATAAACCTAATTTCATCGTGATCTTCAAGGGTTGGTATGCATTTCACATCCTATGTTCCGATGATGCAACTAAAAATTTTATTCGCCCATGGTTCAAAGGCATGGCTTTCATAACACTTCAATGGTGGCATGCTATTTTAAATCCTATAAAGGACATGCATAGGAGAAATATTATATTGGTTAATTTTTCAGGTCTACTATTGTAATTATGGTCGAGAGAGGTCATCATTACCATTGCGAACAAAATCAAAAAATTCTACTTCTACAAGGAAGGGAGCCTCGGTTGCGTCAATAGGAGGATTGCATGGGTCCTTATTTAAATGTATTTCATGAGGGGTATTTTATCAAATATTGACCTCTATTTTGGATCATTCTCTTTCAGGAGGTGTTTGGACTACTGGGGAGTCCCCTTTAGGTGCATATGTTTCCATAGAACAAGTCATCTCATGGAAGAGTGCCATGATCAGTTTTATGTGGGGCGTTAGAGGATTTTTTATCGAGGGTTTCACCATGGATGCCACACTCAAGGTAAGAATATCTAAAACCATCAGGGTTTAGGAATTTATACTTCCTCGACTCCAAGTAACTATGTACCCTATACTTCCCATTTTGAGGATTGAAATCCTTCTATTTTAAAAGATAGATCCATTCATCATGATGTTGTGGTCTCCTAAAATAGATATGTCACAACCCTTTGTTAAATAATGGAATCAAGAGTGGGTTGAGGCACACTCTTTCACATTCCTTGTCCCAAAAGGAGACAGAGGGGCTATAAAAAACGAGGTGTGTGCCCCCCCATGTCAAGCATGCTCGAGATAGGGTGGATTGTGCCCTTGATAGAAATTTAGAATATTTATCTTCTTTAATCAAATTTCGAGAGCCCTCAATGCACATGTCCAATCTATCTTTTGAGGATATGAAATTAGTTTGCCTTGGATATGGATGAATTGATTACCTTAGAGCCTTTCACTGTCAAAAAGTATTTTTTTTTTCTAAAAATGAGGTATATGTAAGTCCACAATCTAGAAATTTCATAAGTAGTAGGAATAAAGTGAGAGTGAAGTATAAGAAAATATTGATTGTTTACTTGGTGAATTTAGATCCCATTCTTCCTTTTAGGAATCCTTGAAGGATTAAAATCCTTTTAATAGTGGACTTGCATGAATCATGGTTGGACATGTGGATGTTTATCTTATTGATATTTGGTTCCTTAGAGAAAATTCACCCATGTAGAATCCTCCTGAAATATTATTATATCCTTAAATGTTAGGGGTTTTGGGTCCACCACTAGATGTAGATCCCTTCGGATTATTATTAGGATGCACAATCTGGATGTAGTCCTACTATAGGAGACTATGATTAGTAGGAAAAAACTTGGGATACCATGATGAAGATTTGTCCCAATTGGTAAGTTTTTGTAGCCAATGAATCTAGTCTATCGAGAAGTATGGGCTCAATGTGGAATTCAATTATTATTAATATAAAATATTTTAAATATAATGCATGTATTATCTTGTCATGTTATTAAATAGGTTTAAAGAGGCATCTTCATCTCATCAATATATATGCGTCCTATTCATACAAGAAAATATTCTGGGAAATATGTGATGACCATGCTATATTGGAACTTAGATCATTAATTGTTGTTGGTGATTTTAATTTAACACTAGAAAAAAATGAGGTCAAGGGTGTAGCATGTAGGAAGGATAATATGGGTCTATTTTTTAAGTAACTATTCACCTAGAAATATTTAGTGGATAATGTAGGGATTTATAAATGACTAAACATGTTATTTGTATAGCTGGTTTTGGTAGGTTGTCTGGAGCGTTTGAGGAAATGGACCCTTCAAAACTTATTTCCTATAACTTACCAATATTTTTGGAATGGTATGGAGGTATAAAATGGAGGTCATATCCGAGGTCATATCCTTTCAAGATTATTCATCATTTGATTTAACGGGATTTTTTTGAGCTCATACAAGATAATTAGATCTTTTTGGTTAAAAGACGTGGGGTGTCTTCAATAGAATAATTAAGTAATAAGCTAAAAGTACCAAAGAAATCTATGATGAATTTGGTTATATTTTGAAGAAAGGATATAATGTGGAATTTGATATACATTGATAAAAATATGGAGTCTCGCAGAACTGAAGGACCTAAGATATTTTTCAGAATCCACTATAGAAAATATTCTTGAATAGGAAAAATGAAAAAATAAGATTCTGACAACTCAAGATGAGGAATGACACATCAAGAGCAAGGTGATGTGGCTGGTTGAAGGTGAAAAAAATATCCAATTCTTCCATAATCATGCATCTTATAAGAGAAAAAAAAATGCCATTTTTATTATCAGAGATGTAGAGGGGAAATACTTTGTACACAAAAGGATATAGAAAGGGAAGTGGCATGATATTTCAGACACTTATATAGATCTAGAAGGATTAAAAGTTGATAATAAAACGGAAATTTCTAATCTATTTCTCAATATGATTAGCAAGGCAATAAGTGTGTTTTTGGAGAAGTCAGTCTCCAAGGACGAGGTATTAGATATACTAAAATCCCTAGCTAAATATAAGATTCTATGGCCAAATGAATGCTCTGTGGAGCTCTTTATTGTCTTTCAAGATATCATGATCGAGGACCTAGATGCAATGGTTGAATAATCTCATCGAATGTGCTTGATATCGGGCTCAGTAAATGCTACTTTCATTACTCTTATCTCAAAGGTTGCAAACCCTTATTCTTTTGTTGATTACCCTCCTACGTCATTTTGAAAGATAATTTATAAATTGATTTCAAAATTGATTGCTAATTGGATCAAGCTTGTGTTATCAGAACATATCACATCTGAGAAATTTGGATTTTTGGAGCAAAGACAGATACAGGATGTATAAATTTCATAAGAGTGTGCATACTATTCAATCAAAGTAGCTTGTGGAATTTCTATTGAAAATAGATCTTATTAAATCCTACGAGTACGTATCTTGGGAGAATCTTAGGTTGATCCTCCATAAGATCAATTTTGGAGTTATATTGGGTAATCGAACCATAGCATGTGTTTTTATGTAATATCTCACATTCATCATAAACGATATCCTATCAAAGTTCTTATAGGAATCCAGAGGAATAAGACATGGATGTTCCCTATCATCTCTATTGTTCTAGATCATGATAGATGTTATGAGCAGAAGGATTAGGGAATACAGGCCCAATGGGATAATCACTTGATCCAGGTGGATATCGGTGGCCTCCCACCTATTCCATCTGGACCCGCAGCATCAATTCTTTCAGTTTTTCAGCTTCAGCACAACTTACTATTTTTAGCAGGTTTTCATGTCTTGCACACCCAGAGCCGTTTTGGGGAATTAATGATCCAGGTGGATATTGGTGGCCACCCACTGAGTCCATTTGAACCCCCACCATCAGTTCTTTCAATTTGTAAGTTTTAGCGCAACTTACTATTTTTAGCAGTTTTTTGGGTCTTGAACTTCTAAAGCCATTTCGAGGCCCTAAACGATGTTTTTTGGTAAAATGGGGAGCAACATATTTTTCTCACTCAAAATTTGTATTCCTCAGATATATATTTCTAACGAGCTACTGAGCATGTCAAACGGAGATCGGATGCCAAAGTTACATCCCCAGGAAGTTGGAACACCAATTTACCTAAACGGGACCCACAGTTTTGGCGCTTCATCTCCTAGGGTTAGGTTTTTTGACATTTTTTATTTTACAGTGTTTCTCAATAATAAATAGGCCTTCGAGGCTCATTGTAACATAGTTCAGGGGGCTGCTAGCCGACATATCTCTTCTCAGAGATAAGCGGTGCCAGTGCCCTAGCTCACTTGTTCGCATTATGTGTCATTGTAACACAGTTCAGGGGATGGTAGCCGACACACCTCTTCTCAGAGATAAGTGTTGCATGTGCCCTATATTTCTTGTTCCTATCATTTGAGTTCAGGTGCTAGTAGCCAACACATCTCTTCTCAGAGATAAGCATTGCTAGTACCCTAGCTCATATATTTCCATTATGTCTGTAATAGGCCAGCGAGCCCCAATGTAACACAGTTCAGAGGCCTGCGTATGCCACAACTCTTCTCAGAGATACACTACCAGTGCCCTAGCTTTCTTCCATTATGTTTGTAAGCTTATTTCAGACATTCGTTTATTAATAAAATGAAGCATTACTTCCACTACATCTCTATATCTATGGATATATTAGTATTCTATTGCGTTCCTGCATAAATTCAGATCCGTGGTATCAGAGTGGTCTGCTCTTTCTCTGTTTTTCTTTTCATGTCCCCAACGTGGCCAGGGTATAAGGAGTTCAACCTTGCAACTTCGACGACCCCCCATGGCGGAAAGGAAGAAAGACAAGGGAGCAGGAGATCCTATCAAAATATTGCTCGAGGATGCCCTTGAGAAACATAGGAATGCAATGATGGATAAATTTTCCTAGATCCTTCAACGACAGCCCACCAGTGGCACATCTACATCTACCACGTCTGCCAATAGGTCTGTGACATCGTGGACAAATCCAATACCAAGTTCAGCAAAATTCCCCAACCCCCCGGCCCCATGGAGGAACTTGACACAATGGAGACCATTGCTTCCTAAGGAGGGAGGAATGATCTAGGTGGATATCGGTGGCCTCCCACCTATTCCATTTGGACCCGCAGCATCAATTCTTTTAGTTTTTCAGCTTCAGCACAACTTACTATTTTTAGTAGGTTTTTGGGTCCTGCACACTCGGAGCCGTTTTGGGGAATTAATGATCCAAGTGGATATTGGTGGCCACCCACTGAGTCCATTTGAACCCCCACCATCAATTCTTTCAGTTTGTAATTTTTAGCACAACTTACTATTTTTAGCATTTTTTCAGGTCCTGAACTTCCGAAGCCGTTTTGAGGCCCTAAACGATGTCTTTTGGGAAAATGGGGAGCGACATTGGTTGTAGACGAGAGTTGCGCACTAAAAATTTGAATTCCTCGAATAGATATTTCTAACGAGCTATTGAGCGCATCAAACGGAGATCAGATGCCAAAGTTACGTCCCGAGGATGGTGAAACACCAATTTACCTAAACGGGACCGACAATTTTGGTGCTTCATCTCCTAGGGTTAGGTTTTTGGACGTTTCAGATTTTACATTGTTTCTCAAAAATAAATAGGCCTTCGAGCCTCATTGTAACATAATTCAGGGGGCTAGGAGCTGAGACATCTCTTCTCAGAGATAAGTGCTACTAGTGCCCTAGCTTGCTTGTTCCCATCATTTCAGTTCTCTAACACAGTTCAGGGGCTGGTAGCCGACACATCTCTTCTCAGGGATACATTGCCAGTCCTGTAGCTCATCTATTTTCATTATGTCTGTAATAGGCCTTCGAGCTTTAATGTAACATATCTCAGAGGCCTGTGCCTGCCACAACTCTTCTCAGAGATATGTTATCAGCACCCTAGCTTGTTTCCATTATGTTTGTAAGATCAGTCATTATTTTATTAATAAAATGAAGCACCGTTTCCACTGCATCTCTGTATCTATGGCTATATGTGTATTCTACTGCGTTCCTGCATAAATCCAGATCATCATTGGATCCAAGTTGTGAAGGAATCATTCAAGAAATTTTGAGGTCAATAATGGGGCTAAAAAAAAAAACCTACAACCAAAATAAAATTTATAGGAACCAATAGGATTCAACATGATGATGTCAACCGTGGGGGATGATTCACTATTTTTTGAGTAAAAAATTGAAAAGATTAAAAAATAAAAAATAAAAAAGCTACTTTTTCAACTGAAATCCCTACAGTTTTACTCAAATTTCGAGTGGCAACACTCATTGGATGCATAATTTAATTCATTTTCTAAGGAGGTCCCATGTTTCATACTTTTTATGGACCTTGCTACACGAAAAATGAGAAATATGTGAAGAACATGATTGCAATTACATTTTGTCATGTATTTCTCATTTTTTCTGTAGCGGGGTTTATCAAAAGTATGCAACATGGGTACTCTTTGGATGCATAAATAAATTTTTCATCCAACAAGGTTCCCACTCGATATTTTAGTAAAACCGTAGAGGGATAAGTTGAAAATATGAGTTGAAAAAGTTGTTTTTTCTTTCATCGCATTAAAATTTGATGAAGTAATATAATATTATTTTATTTTTTTCTACTATTATTTTATAATATTCATTAGGAGTCCCATTTTAGAGCTCAAAATTTCTCTAATGATTACTATGTCACACTTGATGTTCATTGAAATAATTCTGGAATGGAAGGCATATCATCATATTTTATTTGATTTTGGGGCAACATCGCATCTAATTATGAGCAAGGGAAAATATGGTCTAATATTGTTCGACCATGAAGAGGTTTCAATGAAGGATATTGCCAATATTTTTGACGTAAAGTCTTTAAATTTGGATGATGGCTTGAGATTCCTTGGATTTTTCATTAAACCAAACATCTATGACATCTATGATTGGAGAATTTTGATAAATAAATTTGAGAAGATATTGGAATCATGGTATTTCAAATGGCTATCATTGGGAGGCACACTAGTCATGATAAAATCAGTGCTGCAAAATATTTCTGTATATTGGATGTGTATATTCAAGATTCCAAAAGCTACAATCAATAGAATCAATTACATTATAACAAATTTTCTGTGGGTCGAGTTTGTGAGTAATTGGAAAATTTACCTCGTACATCTTAAGGCCATTTCTATATAGATGATATTATGGGATTGGGGTATTAAATAGTAGGAAATGTTTAATATGGTGATGCTTTTAAAAAAAAATTGAGGGTTTTTTTGGTGATGGCACTCGTCATCAAATTATAAAGGAAAAATATTTAAAGAACCATACATTCATTAACTATATTAGAGTTAGGGCTCCAAAGAAAAAAAAGTGTCATCATCCCAAAGAATATTGATGAAAACAAAACATTGGTTCCTTGGTAACATGAGATGGGAGATAGGCTTAGGATCTAGGAAAATATTGGCCTAGAATCCATCAAAATATTGATAGGTATACATACATTGTCTATCCCTCTTCTTGCTTGATTACATAATAGAGGTCTTTTCTGGTTAAAGGAAAAATATTTAAAGAACCGTACATTGGTTAGCTAGATTATAGTGGGGGCCCGCAGGGAAAAAAGTGGTTTTATTATCCGAGAGAAGCTTGATGAAAACAAAACATTGGTTCCTTCGTAACATGAGATGGAAGATAGGCTTAGGATCAGAGGCAAAGACTGGTTTGGAAACCATCAAAGGATTGATAGTTATACATACATTGTCTCTCCCTATGCTTTCTTGATTACATAATAGAGGTATTTTCTCTTTAAAAGACATATATTTGGATACATGTCCAAATTTGGAATTGAAATCATGGAGGGGGCAAGGGAAATAGGTATCTTAGGTTCATTATCTGAAGAATAAAGTTAGTATATACTTCAAATAATATTGGAAAGTATTATCTTGAAAACAAAGGAAGAACAATTGACATGGAATGGTATTATGGTCAAGTGATCATTGTCAGTTAAGGAAGTTTACTTATAGATAACTCAGGGACAATCTATGGATACAAAGAATAGTTGGTTTCAAAAGTTGTGGAAGAGGTATATCCCTCAGAAGATGATATTTTTTTGTTAGTTAGTGGTCCTGTTAGTAACCTATAAATATAGGATTCATAATTTTGACTTCACTGATGATAGTATTGTAAATATGTACATACTTTGCTTTCTGCAAGTTGTATTCCCATATTTTGTAAAAAATAAAAAAATAAAAAAATAAAAAAATGAAAAGGAGGGTAAAAATCCCTAAAAGAAAGATGAAAGGACTTAGAAAAAATCATATACCCCAAAAGAAAAAGATGAATAAAACATGAAAGTGTGCAAGTCTAAGTGCCACTACTTTTACTTTTTGCAGTTGATTATGGTAGAGTGTCAATAAATGCCATAATATGTGATGAGTTGAACAATTTAATCTTGACTTGTCATCTTTCAATTTCAAATGTTGTAGATAGAGAATAAAGAATTGTCATACAGTTTAATCATGACAATTGAGTAGTTAGGTAGAGAATAAAAGAATCCAACAGTTTAATCTAGATTCTTGGATGAAATAAGGTTAGAATTAGATAGTTTTACTGCTTTCAAAAGAATAATATGTTGTAAGTTTTCTAGTTCAAATGCACCTAATTAAAATAGAAGGAAAAAATGTTAGAATATAATGACTGGGTAGGTAGATGAAGGTGAGAAACATCAAATTGTAAATATATTTCACCGGGCTACAAATAAATAATTTCCCCTCCCCATAGTTCATATTCTAGACTGTGATTCAAAGAGGCTCAAATCAATTCCTTGACTTTTGTTGGGACCGGACCCAAGGCTTAATGATTGATTAGTTGAAAATATTAAGTTTCTATATTAATCCCAGAAATTTTCATCATTTACCCCTTCGTGCACTCATCACCATTTAACTTCATAAGTGAGAACTCTTTTCTTACTTAAATGTTACATAAAGGCCCATCTACTTAACTTCCTCCATTTTACAGAGCATAAAACCCTCAAAAAACATGATATACTAAGTAAAAAGTGAATGAGTTATAAAAATAAAGCTTTACTCTAATTTACACTTTCCTTAGTTTTATTTATGAATTTTGAGTACTCATTGTCCTATTTAATATTAACACTTGACATATTTTATTAAATCCTTATCAAATATCCTATTCCTATTAATATAACCTCTTTTTATTTAATAACCCAAAAACCCCCTTATTATATGCTTTTGTGTCAAAGATATTAAACACATGTTGAAATAACATCCCGAAATTACCCCTTTGACACAAAACTACCCATAAAAAATGTTCTCGCTCCCCTATAGTTTTAGAACATGAAATAAATCTAAAACCATATAATAAAGTTAAAATGAAACAAAGGCATAGAAAAGAAATACATTTATTCCCATTCCCACATTTACCTTTACCCAAGGTTAACACTTTAACCTCACCCCTTTCCCCTGGTATATATCCCCATACCATAGATTAAACATTGGTCAATCATTTAAACCCACCCCATTCTATGTATAAACCCCTTTTATACATAAAACTTCATCGAATAAATATGCACCTTAACATTCATTCCCAACCCTTCGATCATCCTTATATTCAAATCCGACGATCTACGCTCGTCGCGATCATTTGGCCTCATGCCCCACCATTCCCTATCGCATTAAAACATGATCGTTGATCTTCTCTTATCAATTCAATGGCGCATATCAAAAAACTTGGTCCCACCTTGTTTCCCCGTAGCTTCCCGATGCATCTCAGCCATTCGCATCGCTCAATCAAATCTGACGGCGCAGATCTCATATCGCATTATAAAAGTGATCGGGTGAAGTTGGCAAAAAAATTTGCGATAAAAGTTGTTTCACGAAACCACCATCCGTTACGTGTCACATTTCTACTGGATCACATTCCAAAAGTGAAAAACCATTTACCACCTAGAAGCAATTCGATAACCACTAATGGTTTCTCCTTCAAATATGAAAACCGCTCCTGCCATTAATTTTGACCTGTAATAAATGTTATGTATATTGATAAAACTTAAGGTTTCAACCTTAATTTTATTATTTGCATATCATTTGTGCCTTCGACCATTAGAAAAATACTCACAGACACCATTTTTGAACCTATGTGGACCAATGTATAAGCCCTGAAGCTGAACTTTACCATTGTCAAAGATCCAGTTTAAACTGAAGATACCCTGTCAACATAACAAAACACACTGTTTCAACTCTAGCCAATCAACAGAAGTCCAAATTTGACCACAGAAGCTTCAAAAACCATTTCAAAGCATCAAAATACCTGCAAATTAAGGAATCTTGAATTCATATATAAACCCCTTTAAAGCCAAAATCCTCATTTTGCAGTCTCTTTTTGAAAACAAATTCTGAACACAGATTAATTAAAAGACTTATTTTCCAAATTTCTACCATTCAGGAAACCTTTTTTCCTATCTTAGCCCATTTTTCATCTCTCAGAAGCCTAATTTGAGCAAAGAAAACTCAAAAGAGATTATCCTTAGCCATATTTGCTCAATTATCCCTCTGTTGAAGTAAATTACTCCTGCAATCTTGCAGAAGTAAGCATAAGTATGCCTAAAAGACAGAGTTAAAACCTCCATGGAAAGATCCCATTCCACAAGACTTTCAAAAAACCTTCAAACACCTCCTTGTAGACCTAGATTTCATTAACAAATTGTGTGATTTTTGTAGGTTATTATCAGAATAAGAAATTGGGCCAACAGTTTCAATACTAGTTAACAAAATTGTTTGCTCCAAATTCTCATATTTTAAATCAAAAGCTTCATTCAACAAACAGTTTACATACAAAGAAAGAATAAAATCAAGTCAAAGAAAGATCAGAATGATGAAATGTGCATAGTGAAGGGTAAAAGTGAAATCAGAATTCACAATGACACTGAAAACATAACAGTCAAAGAGTATCAATGGTTAAAGTGTATCAGGTAAAAGTCAGAGTGAAATTTAAAATAAAGTTACGGAACAGTCAAAGGTAAACAGTAAAAGTAAATGGTAAAAAGAGATGAAAATACTTTCACCAACAATGAAGTTTTTCCAAAGTCAAAGTAAAACAGTTAAAAGAAACAAAAAGGTAAAAAGATGAAAAAGAGAGCATGAAAGACATTTTTTGCACAAATTTCATGTATAAGTCATTGTTTTTCAGAAACTATTGTGACCAATCCAAGATGACTTTTGAAAACACGAAAGAGATTTATGTTCTTAAGGTTTCCAGCTACAAAAACCTCTCTCACTTTTCTAACATCCATTATGGATTGGGAAATATTAAACAATATTGGAAAGCACTTTTTGCAGAAAATTCTTGTTAAGTCACCATTTTGTAGAGAATATTGTGGCCCATTAGAAGTACCTATTAACAAACGGAAGGAGGTTTTTGTTCCTAAGAGACCCTTCTACAAAAACCTATCTCACTTTTTTCACAGTTATTTTATAATGATAGATACACGCACATCTTTACAACCTATTTTTCAAACTTTGTAAAACTCTGTTTTACACATCTTTTTGTAGAGCCTATTGTGCACAGCTGGAGAGGAATTTTAGGAAATGGAAAGAGGTTTATCTCAAAAACATATTTATCTAAAATAATTTCTTTCATGTTTTACATATCTATTTAGGATTGAGAAATACAGAGGTATCATTGGACCCCAAGTTAGTAGAATTGCTGGAGCAGAATGCACAAAGAAAGGAAACAGTTAGTGACTTGGATGCCTCATCATCAACTAAGAGTTTGATCAAATTCGAATTCTCCTCTTTGTCATCACCTATCCATAAAAAATAGTGCCAAATAGATGCATTAGTTTTGAGTGTTCTTTAATTAAGTTCTATTTATGTAAAACAGTTAGAGATATTTTATAAACCAATCTTGATATTTTTCAAGATATTTTAGTTTAGAATTTGTATAAATACTTCACTCTTTGAAGTATTTTGTGTGGAATAAAAGTTGTTGAGATAATTATAGATAATTTTTCTGGTATTTTGGAGGTTTCATGTGTTGATTTTATAGCAGCAGACTGGACTACAGCTAACTGGACTTCATAACTCAGGATTCTTGCGATAAAATAATGAGTAAAGTGATTTCTTTATGTCATTGTTTCCTTTTCTGAAGTTTAGTTCAATTTCATATATGTGTTCAAATATGAATAATGAATTAGGAGTATTATTTCAGGATAAGTGTAAAAAGCTCTCTGTCTTAACTAAGTGATCATTTCAATATTTTCTATTGATTTCCAGACCTAGGAATTCTTAGTTGCTCCTGAGTCCCATTTGACCTCTGCCTCTTTCTTCTCATTTCCAGATTAAAGGATCCTTCACTGCCCTTTATCCCAAAATCAATCGATCCCATCCAATCAAACTATTCAAAACTCTGAGGGTTATCTACCTTGCCCTGAGTACATTAGCATCATTTTGGCCTTGCCTTTCAGTCTTGCTTGCTACATTTTGACTTCATAAGCCCAATGGACTAGTGGATCCCTCTTAATTTGTCTCCAAGTAATATTATTTCCCACCAAAATTTTCAAACAAACCAACTTCCCAATCATACCTAGCCTAAAATATCAATCTAAAACAAATTTAAATCATAAGGAGAGATCCCTCTCCAGAATTCAGAAAGGATAGATTCTGAAATCTAAAAGAGGTTCTTGGTTACCCCTAGTTTTCTTTAACTATAAACCAAAATCCCATGACTTAATAATTACTTGGCTGATAACAGGTCCATGATAAGAAACTCACATGGGAAAATTTACTCAAAATACATTTTTAAGGGCCTCCGAGATGTGCACTTTGTCAATTAATTTGGAATATGTAAATCATATTTTTCTTTTTTTCCCATTTAAAGTTGTAGTTTGGAAGGAGGTCATCCATATACTTCACCTCAATGATTCTTCGGACCATTGATTCAAGTGGATATTGGTGGCCAACTTCCTAATCCATTTGCACCCGTAAAATTGTTTCTTTCAGCTTCCTTAATTGTATCACAGCTTACTATTTTTGGCAGTTTTTTGGGTCCTAAACTTCTATATATATTTTGAGCCCTTAAACGATTTTTTTCTGGAAAATGGGAAAACTCATTCCTTATAATGCAGATTTTTTTACGAAAATTGTATTCCTTGTATATATCTTTCTAACGAGGTATCATGCGCATCAAATCGAGATTGTATTCCAAATTTATGACCCTGGGAAGTCCATGGACCAATTTACCCCAACGGGGCCCATAGAGTTTTGGCGCTTCATCTCCTAGGGCCACGTTTTTGGATGTTTAGGGGTTTCCATTATTTCTGAGTCATAAATAGGATTCTGAGTCTCATTATAACATACTTTTGAAGGCATGTAGCTAACACATATCTTCTTAGTGATAAGCTACCATCGGTCGAGTTAGTTTATTTCCATTCTACATGTAACAGATTTTTAGTACTTTGTTAATAATGAATTGAAGTTTTTTTTTCCATTCTAGCTTTTTGTTTCTGTTTATATCTGTATTTCATTTCTTTACTTTATAAATTTTTATCGGTGGTATCAGATAATTCTACTCTTTCTCTAGTTTTTTGTGCATGTTCCCAACAAGGTTGGGGTATCGGGAGTTAGGGCTTTAATTGGTTGAACATTTTCAATACCGACCTCACTGACCCCGACGACCTCCCAACAAGGAAGAAAATAAATATGAGGAAGAAGTAGTTCCTTTAAAATATTTCTAATATAAGCCCTATACTGATAAAGGAATGAGATGATGGACAACTTTTCCCAGATCCTTCAACGAATTCCCATAGCTGAGACATATTTATCTAGCAACCACCTTCGAGGCACCACTCCCTTTAAGGTAAAAATCCACTTTGAAATTCTCATATTTGAAGGAAATATAGATGTATATGTTGTAGATAAATGGTTAAATATGTTGGAAGGATTTTTTTTATTTAATGATTTTTCCAATAGGGAAACGATTTCTTTTTCACCCTCAAATTTTCCCCTCACATCAAGGATTGGTGGGAAACCGACTGTGATTAGAGGGCTGAGAGGGAACCTTGACTGGTCTTAGTTACACCCAATTGGAATTTTTTCTAAGATGCCATCAAGGAACAATATTACCATATCAGAAGCTATGAAGATAAGTACATAAAATGGACCACATTGCAATAGGGAAGAGACCAAGATGTGTCGAATTTCACAAGTATTTTTTATTCCCTTCACATGCAGTTGGGTATCAAGGATTTTGAGTGGTATCTAGTACTCAAGTACCGTAGTTGTTTACAAAAATACTTGTAAGGTGAGATGGATTTCTTGGATATGTACGCACTTGATGCCACATATGGATACATTGTTAAGATCAAGTTTAAATTTAAATAGAAGAAGCGAGACTTTAGATATGTGAATACAAAGTAAGGAAAAGGTGCCCCCAAAATGCACAACAAAGAAAAAATTCAAGGCGAGGTGACCAAGGGCATCCCATCGAAGCCACTAGAAAGGAATAGCACCATGAATAGGATGAAGGACACAAGGAAGTGGTGTGAGTTCCACAAGAGCCCCACTCACAACAAAAGTGAGTGTTACGCAAAGTAGTAATTACTAGCCGAGCTGAAGGCTTCTGAATTAGATGCATGTTCTCAATCTGAGTTAGACCCCGAGAAGGGAAATGATAAAGGGACGCATATTATTAATGCAGAGCCCAACTCCAACATTCCCACCACCAAGGTCCACAATATTGAGCTCGAAGATCCATATGAAGGGGAGAGTCACTTCCACTCACAAATGTGGTTGAATGGGTTTTCGTTGTAGTTCATTGTCGGTAGCAGGATCCAAAAGAAAATCATCTCAACAAAGTTCATTAAGCCACTAGTCATGCTAACCACATAAAAATCACATTCATACACCATCTAGTGGCTCCACAAAGGACAAGATCTCCACGTTAGGCAACAGTGTCATCTTCCCTATAGAATCAAACCCTTCATGGATTAGGTATTGTGTGACATTGCTCCTCTTGAATTTTGTGATGTATTATTATGATAAACATATTTCTGGAAGCATAAAATTGTTTATGAATATAGGCCTTGCACTGTTATTATTACTTTGGGATACAAGTTATACAGGATACCAAAGGTAGCCCCGCTTACCACCGTCCCTTTGATATTTGTTAACCAATGTAGTAAGATCATATCCAGACCATGATTTTTTTCTATCTTTTTGATTCACTCTCATAATAAGGGGAATATCATGACCACATCCATGGATCTCGAGAACGGTTCCTCTGCATAGCATAAGTAGGTGGATAAGGTCATGGAAGAATACAAGGAAATATTCTTCTTGCCCACAAGGGTGCCCTTGGACTATTAGGTCAAACATTTGATCAATCTGACACCTGGAGAAATTCTGCCTAATGGGTTGACATACCACCACTCCATTCTATAAAATGAAGAGTTCAAGCTACATATCTAGGAGGTGTTGCAAAAAGGGCACATCCGACCAAGTTCCTCACCTTGTCGGAGCTCGATTGTACTTATATGAAAGAAGGATGGGACTTGGAGGTTCTACATTGATTATTGGGCACTAAACAAAATACCTATCACGAATAGGTGTCCACTCCCTTGGATTGATGACCTTCTTGACCAACTCAAGGCGGTCAAGTATTTCAACAATATCTATTTAAAGTCTGGCTATCACCAGGTTCCAATAGAGGCCATAGTTGTATGGAAGACAACCTTCAAATCCAATGTGGCCCTTTTTGAATGGTTGGTCATGCCTTTTGGGTTGGAAAATTCCCCTACAACTTTTATGAGGCTGATGAATAACATCTTGTGTCCTTTCACCAACTCATTCTTGGTTCTATATCTAGATGGCATCCTCATCTTTAGCAAGATTTTTCAAGAGAACTTGCAACACATTCAACAAGTCCTTCAAACCCTACGGAAACATAAATTATATTCCAAATTGAAGAAATGCACCTTTGGCATGAGCTAGGTCCAATATTTGGGTTACATCATAAATGAGAAAGGTGTGCATGTGGATCCGGTTAAGGTCCAAGTCATTGCAGATTGGTTAGCGTCGACCACTCTAACAGATCTTCGAAAATTATTAGGCTTTGCCAATTTTTATTAGATTTTTATGTTGGAATTATCCCATATAACTTGGCCTTTGATTTATGTTACCAAGGTTGGAGCGAAAGAAAAAAATTTCTGGTCTGAGTCGCAACAGAAGAAATTCATTGAACTGAAGTACCGCCTCTGCTATGCACCTATCCTCACATTTCCATACTTACAATAACAATTTAGAAATGAGACAGATGCCTCTAAATTTTCTACCGGTGTACTTCTCACCCAAAAAGGGAATGTGGTGGCCTATCATAGTGAGACCCTTTCCAATACAATTCGGAAGTAGCCCACCTATGATAAAGAGATGTATTATACCATGTAGGCTTGCTCATGATGGAAACATTACATTCTGGAGGAGACAATCATCCACACAAATAATTGATGTCACAAACCAACAAACCACTATATATATATATATATATATATATATATATATATATATATATATATATATATATATATATATATATATATATATATATATATATATATATATATATATATATATAGACATAGTACTCCTACCATTATGTATGGTCTTGTTTTCAAGTGAAGATGCTGCGAATAGGGTATTGGTTATGAATGTTGAGGATAATACCACTTCTATAAGTTTATTACATGGTATATATACATATATGTTTGTTTATTCACTCCACTCCTTAACCTTTGTAGGCTTCTTCTATCATGATGTTATACCTAACCTGAAATTAACCTTTAAGACTCATGTCTATGTTTAATATACGCATCACAATGCATAATAGTAATGTTGGTATACACCACTTGATCAATAATGTTATCTTTAACTTCTAATCATTATAATAATTGTAATATTGACATTATGTTTATCTGTGATTGAGTGTGAAAGCATATGTGTAGGTGCAGGTATCTAATATTTGGTAATTCACATAGATAATTTGGTACTACTAACAATGTATACATAGCATAATTTAAATTTCTAAGGCACGTATTCAATCACCCTAGACATTTGATTATACAAAACCCCAACGTTTTTAATGGCACATATTCAACTATTTATTGGGAAAGAAAGTGTTCAATACTTGGTTGCCACATCTCCCGCCTTCACATGGAGTGCATCTGACCACACTGGTAGCTCCTAAATGGCTAGGATGAATGGATGGAAATCAAGGGATGGGATATAATTACGCAAAACCTAACCTATCTACTCCATAGACATTTGGCTAGTATACCTTTTTCTCTGCCACCTTTTGCATCTTGTGACATTTTAGCATTTCTATTCATACATTCATTTACTTATGGCCTCTTGGTGGTGCACAAAGGTCATGGAGGTAGGGTGGAATTTTCTAACCTTCATATTTGTCCCTTCTGAATTTTTACCGGCTCCCCTTATATGGAATTCTCATAGACTAATCCTCATACCTTCAACTTTTATTCTCGATATCTCTTCCCATTCAATGAAATTATGTGTATATTACTATGGTTCCAGGTGCAAAGCCCATGTTGGGTTCCATTCTAATTGCTCATTTCTCTTCAAGTAAATTTTGTTATTTTTTTAACTCTTCGGTTTTCGCTCTCATCTGTTTTTATAGTAATATAAGAGTGTCATGTTCATACAAAATGAAATTGGCCCCATTATTTTTTGCCCTTATTGTATAGAGAATGAAAAAAACAATCCAAATTGATTCGATGACCCTAACTTCAATGGAGAATTCAAGGTAAACGCTTCAAACATTTTTGGGTTTTTCTTATAGCATGATGCCTCTCTGGTTTACTTAGTTAGGGCCTTGTAAAAAAATCCTCACTCGTTTGTATCTCTCTTTTTATTTATACTTACCATTTTCAATATTCTATTGTTTTGAATGTTCCTCCCCATGAGCATCTAAAATTTTAATCCTTTTTTTTATATACATATGGGTGCATGCACCAATTTTCCTACATAGGTATGACCTTAATTTCTCATTAAGTGATTTCACTATGTTAAGGTAGACTTTAAACCATAGGATACTCATGCTCTTTATCCTCTGTCTTTCATGCATTAATTACTCTTTACGATCACTTTTCCATGTGCTGTCACAAAACATGGTCGTCACTGCCATTCAACCACTATGGTTTTTAGGTTTGTTAAATTTCCTTTTCTGAGATTCGATTCAGTGCAATTTTCCGCTAAGACTCATTGATAACTCGTGCTAATGTTAATTGCTCGCAGCACATGCCTTATGGGTATTTTAGGAGTTAATTCCTAGAATCAAGGGAATGTTACTTTGGTTTCCTCCTTTTATTTGTAGCTACTAGTCTTGGTTCAATATTACTCGGCTATTATGTTTTTTTTAACTCTTAACTCTATATACCCTAATGACCATGAGCGCAGAAACATGTTTAATATATTGTAAATCATAGTTCTCACAGAGTGAAATTACTTTTCTATGTTCGTATGGACAGAATAGTTTATTCCTAGTGTGTTACTCAATATTATTTCTCCTTAACAATTTGTTTGTTATTACAACCTGATCTAGGGAGTTCTTCATTGTATGTACCATTATATGCTCTTCATGAATTCCATTATTTCTCGAATTTTCCTTCTACTAGTTAGTTATGTGTAAAGGAAAATGAAGTGGTTATTATATGTCATATAGGTTACTTACTAGTTTGAACTCAAAAATTGCACTTGTCATCTTATTACAGGTATACAAATTTAATATATTGGCTATAATATGACCTACTGAGTAGCTATTAGTTATATGAACTCTTGACACCTTTACCTACTCTGTTATTTTTCTACAGTGCTTTCCCATGAGAATTAGATTTATGTCAGTTATATCTCACCAGAGATTAAAATTCTCCTGTGTTCTAAAGTCTTGACACCAGGAATTTACAACTCGATTTTTATAGTTAATTCACAATTACCCTTCTTGGATTCATTAATTGTTTTCTACTATATATTTTTTACTTCTTGTCCTCTATACTTTTCTAAATATTATATCTTCTAAATGTAAAGAAAATAGTATGCATAGTTGCACCATACCATGTATACTTAAGAACATTTATTGTAGAGAAATAAGGATCATGTAGATACTGAATCCTAGCTTAAGTATGCCTGATTTCAGTCAGAAACATATTTAACTAAGATTTGAGTGGCTATCTTACATACTCCACTAATATGTAATATACATATGTTTATCTAAAATGAACTGTAAAATTCCTAATATAAGAACACATGCATCTTAGCAGTAGAATCAAACTCCATGAAAAATTAAATTTATAATGACAAACCTGTTGGGAATCACGATTGTCGTTAGACCAAAACTCGCAGGTGTTAGTCAATGATCGCATCGCCAAAGATAAGGATCCACAAGAGGCGGTTAGTCCATGTCACGAAACACATGGGGAGTGTTAGTTTATCCAATGTCCAACAATCTCCCCCCAAACGCGATCCGGGTGTGTATCGAACTCGTGACCTATGCTCTGATACCACTTGTTAGGAATCACGATTGCCATTAGACCAAAACCTGCAGGTGTTAGTCTACGATCACATCGCTAGAGATAAGGATCCACGAGAGGCGGTTATTCCATGTCATGAAACACACGGGGAGTGTTTGTTTATCCAATGTCCAACAAAAACACATGCATCTTAGCAATGGAATCATATTTGAAGTGAAATTAAATTTTTAATGATAGAAATCATACATCTTAGCAATAGAATCAAATTTTTATCAAAGTTAAATTTACGATAATAATGTTCTAGAGATGACATATTATGAAAATTAAATAATAAATAATCTAATAAGTATCGTCGTAGGGGAACACCTGGGAATTTTGAACATTTTCCACCCAACCTTGAACAAAAATCCTCTAATTCACCCCCGAGTTGAGATGTACATGTCAGGGTATCAACAACCCCCATTGATCCCTTTAGTAGGTATTTTATACATTTTCTTCCATAATAAATTTTTCTCTTAATGACATCCAGCTTTTGTGGTTCTGTAACTCCACTTGCCTATGATTTTCCTTTAAAGTCCAATTTTCTCTCCCACAAGAATTTATTCTTACCCATGTTTAGCATCTCTCTCCAGCTAAGAGATTTAATGGATTTTTCTCTCTTTTCCATTAAATGTTATTTACGAATCCTTATCATGGAATATTTATCTCAATCTCATCCTTTAATGAGATCTTTTTTTCTTTCTTTCGCAATAATCTCTTACTCAAGTGTCTCATTCCCAAGTAATTCCAACCTTTTTTTTTTGTTAATAAAAAATTACTTATTACATAATAATTTACCCTATTTCGAGCTGATTGAGGTTGCACTTGCGAGCAACTGGTCATAGAAACCTAGGGTGACTGTCACACATGCGACAAGTAGTGACAGAGCTCCTGATCTCACCTCGAAGCAAATCCTCTCATGATGCTGAAGACTGTGCGACCAACCCTACGGAGAACGCCAAGGAATGAAATATCTCGAAGGGGGGGGGGGGGGGCAGAGGCTCTACCCCTCCTTCGGGAAACTCTCCTATCATCAATGATGTCGATTGTACTGACTTTGGGCCTCTTAATGAAACAACAAGTAACTCTAACCCTGCAACAAATCCTGAATCTTAGTCAAAGAAGGAAATGGAAAAAAATGGGAAGACAAAGGCCTCTTCCTCCACCTGCATACCCATTGCAACCAACACTACAATAAAAAAGGACATTGGTGAGGTTCATGCCTACGACCTACCTTTAAGGTTCGTCACCAATGTCAGATATGGTGACAGTCCTTAAAAAAGTGTCATTGTAAGTGCATATAGTGACGGTCTTTTAAGGTTTGTCACCAAAGCCATTTTCAGTGACACTTTTGGTGAGGTTTGTTAAAGGTCTGTCACTAATTATCTCTTTCGTGATACTTCTACTAACGATTTTTTATTGACCCTCACCAATTCTCTTTTTTGTTACTTTTGGTGAAGGTTGAAAAATGCTCGTCATCATTGATCATTCCAATGATTTTTTGACGATGCTATGTGCATGTTACTATATTTTTTGTCAAAATATAATGATTTAAGACCATTGTTGTGGAGTCTTTTCCTTATGTGTCCAAGGCCATATAGTGTTAGATTCAGTCAATTTGTTAAGAATTAATTAGTGTGTATCATTCCCCTCAAGTAATGAGAATATAGTTTTCCTATGAATCAATACATGATTCATCTCTATTAGGTTTATTATCTAAAAATTCCCTTTAGATAAAGTTCCAATATTTTGTGTAGAAACTAAATTATTTAATACATAATCAAGCTTTGTAAATTTGATTTATGAGAGAGATCTAGCACTCCTCAAAACTCTTGGCACATATTAGCATGCTTTGTCACACACTAACATTCCATGTCACCTCGCATGTCTTAGAAAATTTTTGTACCTAGAACATATTTCCATAACTAGGACACCCAAGTACATGTTGGCAAGCCCTATCATATCATAACACTCTCCTAGATCTGTTGGTATGCCTTGAAGTCCATAGCATGACCTAGAACACTTTGGCATGCATTAACATATGTGAGCACTTGGGACACATTGGAGCTTGGCATGTAATGGAACCTATTATTAGTGTGCCTAGAATGCCCCTTTTGAAAAAATATATTTTATTGACTTATTAACCCTCTTATGTGTTCATTTATTTTAATTTTAGCTTGTTTCTTGTTCTTTTTTCCTTGATACTCCTTGGCACATATTGGCATACCATAACACCCTACAGATCCTAGCATGCCTTCGCATATTTCATGTGTTGGCACTATTTGGAACATGTTAACACACACTTGAACTCCCTAACACACGTTGGAATTTCTTGACATGCCTTGATATTCCCTGGCATGCCTTACTAGTGCTTAACATACCTTGTCACTCCTTCCTTGGCATGCTAGCTACCACTCATTGAGACTCCATAGCACACCCTCATATTCATTCACTTCAATTAATTTTTACTTAGTGCTCCCTTGTGTTTCCCTAGTACTCCCCAACATTCCTCGGCATGCATTAGCACACTCTGTCACAACTTAGTATTCTTCGACGTGCCCTTCCACTTCGTAACATGTGTATCACTCCCTAACAAATATTGGTACTTGGCATGTGTTGGTGCTTGGAAAGTATTAGCATTTCTAACATTAATTAAGATGCCTTGGTATGCTTTGGCATGGTTTAATGTTAAATTTATTTGAGATCAATTATTGGAAAGTAGATGAGAAGTAATAGAGGATGATTTGGAACTAAGAATGCACTAACACTTGGCACTTGGCATCTATTTCCACCTAGTGTTGGTGTGCCTAGCATGCCCATCCTCGAAAAGGTAAACTGATGACTTATTAACCCTATGATGTGTTTATTTCCTAGTAGTTTAACTTTTTTATCCTTTTTGTTGCCTTAATATTCCCTAGCATGTATTGTCACACCCTTTCACATGTTGGAATGCCTTAGCAATTGAAACATCTTAGCACATTTGGCATGCCTTCAAACTATCTGGCACATGTTATCATTCCCTTGCACGCCTTGGCACTCATGCCCTCGCAACTAGCCTTACATTTTTTCACGACTTGGGAATCCAATAAAGTCCTTAACTACTACAGTTCAGGTGACATTGGCCTGCTTCAGCTGCAACAATTTGACCGATTGCACCTACTATAAGTAGGTTGTGCCTTGTTCACATAAGAACTGCCTATACCTCATCTTAGGCCACTCATGTCCAAGTTTAAATTGTCCCACTTAATAACTTACCAAGAGAAAGATCACATACATCCATGGCCATAAAACAACTAAGCAACGTAGCTTATGTTGGGGATGATTTTGTCACCCTCCTAGAGACAGCCTAGAGTTGCTATAGACCAGTGCCTAGGACATCTTAATATAGCAAGGAGCCCCTTTAGTTTGGGTTTTCAATCCAATAACACGCTTGCTATCTCTTGTTTGAACAAGGAAATTAGTTTTGAATGAGACCAATCTCTCTCAGAAGCTGTCACAAAGATAAGAATAATGTAGGAACATCATGTAACACTTCAGCGTGAAAGCATCAGATAGTTAAGAGACCGCTTACTGTAAAGAGGGCTGATTCATCTAATATATAACAGAAATCAGATATCAGGAAGTGAATGCAGTGAGGAAACATAAGAAGATATTAGCTGGCATGAGACTGATACCCAGATACACAACAGAACCATATAAGGGCGCACCAATTTACGAATCCTTATATGAAAATGGCGTTTTAAAAGCACCCTCCTCAAGCAGCTAATATAGCAAAAAATATGGAAAGAGTGAACATGGAACATTATATCATTACTAGGCCTATTTAAAGCACTTGACTAATCCCAGAAAGGGCATCAACAAGGATGAATCCTTACTGCAAACTAGTGAGCCACTCGCATTCTAGAACATGATACAAGAAGACAAATAGCATGAAAGAGATATTGTATTAACAGATAAGAGAAATTACATACTGTGAGATATCAGAGACCAGAATCCTCATTGCAGTCATAACCCCTCCTCACTGAGACCCTACGGGCTCTGACGCTTCATACAGAAATATTACAAAAATGTATACAGAAGTCTTCTCGCTGCACAGTTTGCTGATAGAAATCGGAACCCTTACAATGTATTCTTTTTTGGTCTTTATAGGAGTGATGGAGAATTCTAGAGGAGGAGACAGCTGAAATACAATTAATGACTCAATTTGAATAAAATGGCGGAAAACATTCGCGCCAACTCTATGAATGACTAACTGCTAATGACTGTACTAGACCACCTGTCCATGAAATAAATGCTGGGAGATAAAAATCTCCTTATATACAAGATAGAAATAATAAAATATATACACTATATTGCCCGCAGCTGAGGGAAGATCTGATGCCGTAAGAGATTTGAAATAATCTGTATCTTTGTACTGTACTCTCGGCCCTTGGCTTTGGATTTGAATCCTGGGTCTTTAATGCGTGGTGAATTTATCTGGAGGGTTCCAAGAATTCATATCTGTGTCTTCTTTAATGGCGGTCACCTCTCCCACCTACCCCCGGCTTCTTCCTTTAATTTCACCAGCAGAATATGTCCTTTGGTATGCTCCTGATCTTTGCAACGGAGGCGGCAAGTTAAAGTGCCTACTAAGTTGTTTTAAAACCTGCAGAAACCCGCAGAACATTAGAGGAAATTGACTCGGTGACAGGGAGTATGGATACAACAGCGGCCATGGAAGCGGTGATACGGACTAGGCGAAATGTTGAGACGATGTAGGGTGATAGGAAACGCATGAAAATAATGGAGAAATGGGGGGTGACAATGCAGAATACAATGGAGCGATAATGAGTGAACGGGGCCAAGGTTCGCAAAATATGACACGTAACCGGAACATATGAATGGTGGAGGAGGAACACCTCATATACTTGTGAATTATGATGACATGAACGCAGGAGGTGGGACCCAAATCGGAAATCGCAATCGGAAAGTGAAGCGGGGAGACCGGGGGTGGCACATTTTTTAAGTTTCGATTGCGATTGAGGGCGGGACTACGATTGACTCAGGGCCGTTCGATCTCAAAACAAGATCAACGTCTATACTTACGTCGGGGGGCAATGAAACGGTGGGCCATGAAATACCGACGGTCTGTTGTGCACGGGCCCTCCATGTAAGTTGATTGTCGCACCGTTGATTTGAGCCAGATCGGACGGCCAGCATTGCGCCCGATCGTTAAAACAATAGGCCCTTTTTCGTTTTGAATTATGGTTTTCAGATTCGGGCCATATGGAAGCCAAAGCGGGCGGGAGTCAAACTCTTAGGGACTCGGCCCGATTTATTTAAATTTGGATTTTTAACCATTGCAAAGCAGATTTCCGGGCGGAGATAGTAGTATCAAGTAGGGTCATGAGATTTTAGGCCACGACAGAGGTAAATATGTACAACATCGGCTCCATATGGGGACGACATGTTCGTCCTCGGGCATGTCGAGAACACGCAGACCATCAAATATTTCATCTTATTTTTCAATTCCCCTGCGCTTCTTACTTCAAGTAATTATCAGCATTCTTTTCCTTTATAAAAATAAAAGCCGAAATAAACTATATACAATATATACAACCTGGTATTCCCAACCTGGGTCAGAATTGAAAATAAGGCTTGAGGAACTGACCATTCACGGGTGCATCCAACAAATCACCCTGTAGATTTTCTAAAGAAAAGGTGTTGTTTCTTCCCAGCCTCACTATTTTGAATGGCCCGAACCATAATGGATCAAATTTAGCATGCTTGCCCTTTTCTGCTTTGCGAACATCCCATCTAAGAACTAGGTCTCCAACTTGAAAATTCCTATCTTTTGCATGCTGATCAAAGACATTCTTCATTTTTTCCTGGTATTCCACCAATCTCTGATCTACCTGGTTTCTCGTTTCCTCCAATTCTACCAGCTGATTGATTCTTCGAATCATGCCATCTGGCTCTTCCTGGTTTTCCTGCATAAAGCGTGCCACTGGCAATGCCAATTGCAAAGGAAACATTGCAGCCCGTCCATACACCAGCTCATAGGGTGACTTCCCTGTCGCTCTTTTACTGGTTATCCTATTTGCCCATAGAGCAAACTTTAATTGAGAGTCCTAGTTTTTCTGATTTTCAGCTATTGTCTTCTTCAGGGCTCTCACCAGGGTTTTATTGGATGACTCTGCTAGACCATTTTCCTGTGGATAGTATGCTGTAGAATGAGTCAGGATGATGTTATATCTTTGGCAGAATTTTACGAACCTGGCAGACTTGAAAGCCTGTGCATTGTCAGTTACAATTCTTGCAGGACAGCCAAACCTAGATATGATATTATCTTCTATAAAATTCATTATTACAACATCTGTAGCATTTCTGGTAGGTATGGCTTCCACCCATTTCGTGAAATAGTCTGTGGCTGTCAATATCCATTTATGTTGGCCACTTGATGGGGGATGTATCTCACCTATAAAATCCAATCCCCATTTCTGAAATGGTTCATTTACATGAATAGGGATCAAGGGCAATGCTGCTAATTTCTGCCTTTCTGCAAATCTTTGGAATTTGTCACACGATCTGACCCAAGCAAAAGTGTCTGAATACAATTTTGGCCAGTAAAAACCAGCCTTCAAGATTTTATGAGTTGTAGCCCTCCAGCTGTAATGTCCTCCACATATCCCCTCATGAAATTCTGTCATTACATTCTGTACTTCATTCTCTGTGAGGCATAAAAGTAATATGCCTAGAGGGTCTCTCCAATAGAGCTGCCCATTGGCAATTGCATATTTCTGAGATTTCATCCTTACAGCTCTGTATTTCACCTTGTCGCATCCTCGAGGATAGCTAAGTGTTAACAGATATTCAACTATTTCTTTATACCAAGGACTAGTTAGATATTTCACATGTATCTTTTGAGTAGCCATCTCTAGTCCATGTTGCTCTTCTTCTTTTTCTCATTCTTCATTTGCTATCACAGACAGATTAATGCCCAAAGCTTGATGGTTTGATTCAGATAACATCTTGGAAAGTCCCTATCCTTTCACCAGCTTAGTAGGCCTTATATCCAAATCGTACTCTTGGATTTTTGCAATCCATCTCCCCCTTCTACCTTTGCTTTCTCCCTGAACCAGAATGTCTTTGACTGCTGCAGTAGGGACATAAGCTGTAATGTGAGATTGAAAAATATAAACTCTGAAAGCTTTAAGGGACTTTACCAGGGCATATGCATGCTTCTCCAGTATATTATATTTCAATTCAGCATCATAAAGCACTTGACTGAACAAGGCTATGGGCTGTTCATATCCCTCTTCATTTTTCTGCAATAACACTCCAGCAATTGTATGAGGTGAAGCGAATGAGAAAATCATAAATGGCTTTTTGTAATCTGGCCCTGCTAGCACAGGAGCTTCAGAAAATGCCCATTTTATCCTTGTGAGTGCATCTCTGGACTCCTGGGACCATTTTACTTCATTTTTCTTTTTCAACATATTGGTTATGTGCCTAACTATCTCAGCATAGTTAGGGATAAATCTTCTCAAAAAATTTATTCGGCCCAAAAACACTTGTACTTCTTTCTTATTTCTTGGCAGAGGAATGTTGTTTATCACCTCAACTCTCTTAGGATCAATTTTCACACCATCTTTAGTCACAATGTGCCCTAAGAGTTTTCCCTCATCCAATGCAAACAAATATTTTTGAGGGTGAAGAGAAAGGCCATACCTTCTGCATTTTTCAAAAGTTCTTCTTAAATGCTCAATATGCTCATCATCATTCTTCGAAAACACAGTGATATCATCAAGGTACACCACCAAGAACTTGTCCTGTTCTCCGACAAAGGCTATGTCCATTGCCCTCTGAAAAGTAGCTCCTGCATTAATTAATCCGAATGGCATCCTAGCATACATAAAGGTTCCCCATGGTGTAGTGAATGCAGTCTTCTTCTGGTATTCTGGGAACACAGCTACCTGATTGTAGCCCGAAAATCCATCCATCATTGACATTCTGGATGCTCCCACTACTTTCTGCAGGATGTGGTCCATCTTAGGCAGTGGGTAATTATCTTTGAGAGATGCTCTATTTAGATTCCTGAAATCCACACACAGCCTTATTTCTCCATTCTTCTTTCTAACAGGAACAAGGTTTGCTACCCATTCTGAGTACCTTAATGGCAAAATTATCTTGGCCTTCAGTAATTTCTTGATTTCTTTTTCAATTGATGGAAGCAGTAAGGGGTTTATCTGTCTGAGCTTCTGCTTGTATGGCTTTGCATCTTCCCTCGGTGGAATCTTGTGTTGTATTATATTTACATCAAAAGTCTTTAGGTCCTCATAGGACCAAGAAAATACGTCTTTGTAAGATTGAAATAATTTCAAATATTTTTCTTTGTATCCTTCTGGAACTCTTTTGGATAATTTAACCATTTTGGGGTCAGTGGAAGTACCCAGATTCAAATCTCCCACTTGATCTTCTTCTACTACTTTGTTTGGCTGCATTGGAACATCATCTTTATTGAATAACCTTTCTAAAGGTACCAACTCTCTAGGTATAACATTACCTTTTAGCTGCAGCACTTTATTACCTGCTATTCTTTCTTCCCATTTGTTTTCAGCAATATTTTCAGCTTCTTCTTCTTCATTATCATCAATCTCTATATTGGAGAATTCTCCCACGGTCTCCATAAATCTTTTCATTTGTTCATCATCTTTGAATACCTGCCAATGCTTTATATTATCTGGAATGGATGGTCTGTACCGTACCTCCACTTCATATCTTAGAAGCGGATTCTGAGGAGGACGGAAAGTACTGGCAGATACAGCGAGAGAATCTGCTATTCTGTTTTGCTCCCGGGGCATGAACTGTATGTTAAACGCTGAGAATAAATTCTCTATCATGTCCCATACTTCATTTCTATATGCTCTGAGCCGTGGATGCTTAGTTTGACATTCATTTTTGATCTGCCTTACCACCAGCTCAGAGTCTCCAAACACTTTTAGACACTGGATGCCCATATCCTTGGCTATCTACAGACCCAATAATAGCGCTTCATATTCGGCTACATTGTTTGTAGCCTCATACTCCAGTTTAAAAGACAGTGGCACCCATCTCCCTGTAGGGGAAATCAACAATACCCCAGCTCCATTGCCTTCTCTTGAATTAGCTCCATCAAAATGTAAAGTCCAAACTCCTGATTCCTGCTCTTCTTTAGGCTGCTCAGCCTGAATCTGACCAGAAAGGGGCTCATGTGCATAATCCTGATTTTCTTCCAACATTAAACATGAAAAGTCTCCCTCTTTGTTATAAACTGGGGAATTATCTGAGCAGTCGGCCTTAGTTACCATCTTGACAAATCTAGTCTCCCTGTATAACCTCCTTTCTTGACCTCCAAAGACTGGGACAGTAGCATATGTTAAATCCAATTTGATTGATCCCCCAATCTTGGTACCCCAGGACCTTGACAGCAGCATGCCAAAGCGAGCTGGGATATCAGCAACCACAATGTCCATGACCACACTCTTTGCTGGGATTTGAGCCAAATTGACCACTAGATCTTTAATCATTCCCAAGCATTTAACCCTTTTAGAATCAAATGAATATAAATCTTTATATGGTCTTGTAATTTGCAGCCCTAGTTGCTCCATGACAGAGAGAGGCATGAGATTATGGGAATCCCCAGAATCTAGCATACAATTGTGTAGCAGCAGGTCATGAATGACTAGAGACACATAAAAGGGTGGAGTGGAAGGGTCTATCTCCTCGACATGTGGGCCAAAGACTACCATGGGTCTTTCTTCTTGAAGATTTAAACTATCAGGTGCAATTGGTAGCTCAGGAGGAAGAATGAAAGAAGTAACTTGAGACTGATATGCAGGCTGTTTTAATTACTCAGTCAGAGGGACAGGAATCTTAATCTTCTCAAGTTCTTTTTTCAAATTGAAAGCAGATGGGAGCATTTCTGTCACAATCTCTTTCGACTCCTTATTTTCGACTGAAGATTTAATTTCTTTTGACACTGGCTCAGCATTAGGAGGACTGACTATTTTAGAAGAAGAGGGGACCTGATCATTAGACTGCAAGGGGTTATTCAGAAGATTCTTACCTTTTTCTATGCATTTCTTTGTTGCTGATTCCTTCTGAGCAGATGCTTCTTTCTGAGGTGGTTCTTCTTCCGGCTCCTGAGTTCTGGTCCTCTTCCTTGAGGATCTGAGATCATACTTAACGTTGAATTATGCCTCCATGAAATCAGAAAATTGCTTGCAATAATGGTCAATCTCTGCTTCTTCATCTTCTTCTTGCAGCGGGCACTCCATGTCATCATTATTCGAAAAAGCCAGATTTGAATCTTCTAATCCGTAAGCTGCATCTCCAGCGGAGTCATCTGCTGGTCCTTATAGGTACAAGGGATGAGGTACCTGGTCTTGTTGTTCCTTTGTCTCTCTCGGCAATATCTGGAGAGGTGGTCTCTTATATTGGGGATTATATCCTCTGTTTGGAGCATTATAATAGTTCTTGGGAGCTGCATTCTTAGCCTCCAGTTCTAGTTTGACCATCTTCCTTATCATCTTGCTTATCTCATCCATTTTATCTGAATCATTTTCTTGATTAGAGGTAGAAACCTCTTCTTTGCCTTTTCTTCTAGTTTCCTGTTCAATTTTTCCTTTTATCTTCCCAGTGGCAGCAAAATTTGCCTCCAACTCTAGAGCATCCGTCTGAGCATCGTCCAGGGTGACAGGCATTCTTTCCCGTAAAGAGAAGCCGAAATCAGATTCAAAAGCTGCTATGAAAAAAAATTTGGCAGCAGCTTGTTGAGGCTTCATATCAGCAGGAAGGTTCAGATATAATTTATTAAATCTTTTGATAAATTCTGCCACCCCCTCATTGTGTTTCTTCTTTAGCGTATTGAATTCAACGAGGCACTGCCCTTGGTCTTTCTTTTCTCCCCACTTCCTGAGAAAAGCATTCTCCATTTGGTCCCAGGTGGTGATTGATTGGTTTGCCAATGTCTTGAACCATTTTCTGGCTTCACCTTCCAAGGATTGCACAAATAACCTCAGGACCACATCCAGATGTTCAACATTTAAGTTCTCTGCAAAAGAGCAGAAGGTCTCGAGGTGCTTCTGAGCATCAACTTCATTCTCACCATTAAATCTTGGCAAAATCTTCAAGTAATCTTATGGCATATCATTTAGCACTTGGGGCAAGGCCAGAGGAGCATATTTATTTAATAGAAAAGCAGGAACATTGGCCATTGGGGGAGGCGGGGGTTGCACAACAATTTGAGATACAGATGAAGGGAGAGGAGTAGGAGGAAGCAGAGTATGAATAAAAATGGGAATATATTGCACAGAAGCCTGAGGTGTAGATGGGAATAACTCACGGTTAATAGCGGCTACTTCTGTGACCTCTTTAATTTCTTCAGCCTCGAAAGGAGGATGAGATTCTCCTTCAACCCAGGTATTTCCTCTACGTGGAGTTTCTGAGTAAAACTCGGGTTTTTCTATTCTAACTTCTTGAGAAGAAGAGGGCGGATGATCTTCAACGGAATATTCAGGGTTTTCGGAACGAACTGACTTCTTCTCTTTCCAAGATCTTTTATGAATGATCTTCTCCGGGTCAGACACGGTTGTTTTCGGCTGTGAGGTATCCGACCTCAAATGGGGCTTCCGGGAAGCCAGGAATTCCAATAAAATTTATCAGATAAAGACCAGTGGAGTCGCCAAGGTGAGAAATCTGCAACTCTTCACCTCTCTGTGCTCACCTGATTAGAGAGTGAATATGAGATGTCGAAAACCCAGGGAAACGGATATTCTTGAATTCGTTCCCCGGCAACGGCACCAGAAAGATGTTGGGGATGATTTTGTCACCCTCCTAGAGACAGCCTAGAGTTGCTATAGACCAGTGCCTAGGACATCTTAATATAGCAAGGAGCCCCTTTAGTTTGGGTTGTCAATCCAAGAACACGCTTGCTATCTCTTGTTTGAACAAGGAAGTTAGTTTTGAATGAGACCAATCTCTCTCAGAAGCTGTCACAAAGATAAGAATAATGTAGGAACATCATGTAACACTTCAGCGTGAAAGCATCATACAGTTAAGAGACCGCTTACTGTAAAGAGGGCCGATTCATCTAATATATAACAGAAATCAGATATCAGGAAGTGAATGTAGTGAGGAAACATAAGAAGATATTAGCTGGCATGAGACTGATACCCAGATACACAACAGAACCATATAAGGGTGCACCAATTTACGAATCCTTATATGACAATGGTGTTTTAAAAGAACCCTCCTCACGCAGCTAATATAGCAGAAAATATGGAAAGAGTGAACATGGAACAGTATATCATGACTAGGCCTATTTAAAGCGCTTGACTAATCCCAGAAAGGGCATCAACAAGGATGAATCCTTACTGCAAACTAGTGAGCCACTCGCATTCTAGAACATGATACAAGAAGACAAATAGCATGAAAGATATATTGTATTAACACATAAGATAAATTACATACTGTGAGATATCAGAGACTAGAATCCTCATTGCAGTCATAACCCCTCCTCACTGAGACCCTACGGGCTCTGACGCTTCATACAGAAATATTACAAAAATGTATACAGAAGTCTTCTCGCTGCACAGTTTGCTGATAGAAATCGGAACCCTTACAATGTATTCTTTTTTGGTCTTTATAGGAGTGATGGAGAATTCTAGAGGAGGAGACAGCTGAAACACAATTAATGACTCAATTTGAATAAAATGGCGGAAAACATTCGCGCCAACTCTATGAATGACTAACTGCTAATGACTGTACTAGACCACCTGTCCATGAAATAAATGCTGGGAGATAAAAATCTCCTTATATACAAGATAGAAATAATAAAATATATACACTATATTGCCCGCAACTGAGGGAAGATCTGCTGCCGTAAGAGATTTGAAATAATCTGTATCTTTGTACTGTACTCTCGGCCCTTGGCTTTGGATTTGAATCCTGGGTCTTTAATGCGTGGTGAATTTATCTGGAGGGTTCCAAGAATTCATATCTGTGTCTTCTTTAATGGCGGTCACCTCTCCCACCTACCCTCGGCTTCTTCCTTTAATTTCGCCAGCGGAATATGTCCTTTGGTATGCTCCTGATCTTTGCAACGGAGGCGGCAAGTTAAAGCGCCTACTAAGTTGTTTTAAAACCTGCAAAAACCCGCAGAACATTAGAGGAAATTGACTCGGTGACAGGGATTATGGATACAACAGCGGCCATGGAAGCGGTGATATGGACTAGGCGAAATGTTGAGACGATGCAGGGTGACAGGAAACGCATGAAAATAATGGAGAAATGGGGGGTGACAATGCAAAATACAATGGAGCGACAATGAGTGAACGGGGCCAAGGTTCGCAAAATATGACACGTGACTGGAACATATGAATGGTGTAGGAGGAACACGTCATATACTTGTGAATTATGATGACACGACCGCAGGAGGTGGGACCCAAATCGGAAATCGCAATCGAAAAGTGAAGCGGGGAGACCGGGGGTGGCACATTTTTTAAGTTCTGATTGCGATTGAGGGCGGGACTGCGATTGACTCAGGGCCGTTCGATCTCAAAACAAGATCAACGGCTATACTTGCATCGAGGGGCAATGAAACGGTGGGCCATGAAATACCGACGGTCTGTTGTGCGCGGGCCCTCCATGTAAGTTGATTGCCACACCATTGATTTGAGCCAGATCAGATGGCCAGCATTTCGCCCGATCGTTAAAACAATAGGCCCTTTTTCGTTTTGAATTATGGTTTTCAGATTCGGGCCATATGGAAGCCAAAGCGGGAGGGAGTCAAACTCTTAGGGACTCGGCCCGATTTATTTAAATTTGGATTTTTAACCATTGCAAAGCAGATTTCTGGGCGGAGATAGTAGTATCAAGCAGGGTCATGAGATTTTAGGCCACGACAGAGGTAAATATGTACAACAGCTTACATAGGCACTATTTCACATGTATGTCTCGTTCATATAAACAATAGATCATTAAATAAGAGTTTGCAAGAACCATAAGATACATAAGACACACAAGGTATAATTTGGCACAAGCCAAGTGTACCAAAACTTATACATAACAATGTACAATATGCAATTGTAGAAAATAGTTTAAAAGATGATCATTCGACCAAAGTGTGCCACATGTCATATAAAAATAACAAATAAAGGAAAAATAGTGGTGTGCCAATAAAAAAGTCTCATTTTGTCTAAAACTGCTTTGTCAAGCCCCTTTTCACAATCGTAGGCCTTCCTCATGCAAATCCTATTATGAAATTCTTCTAACACACTTCGTCTTTGGCACACTTGAATTCACTGACACTCCCTAGCACACACTCTTATTTGTTCATTTTCCATGCATTTTGACCTAGTTCTCCCTTATGATGCCTCGACACTCCTTAACATTTCTCAAGATACATTGACATTGTCTGGCATGTGTTAGCACACCTTTTAATTCCTTTTCATGCCCTAACCCTCCCCATCTATCATGCTCTCACAATTACCCTTACTTAATTTGCAACTTGGAAACCCGACCAAGTCCTCACTTGACTACAAGAGCTTAACCAAGTTACGACTACTACAACTAGACTATGTTGTTGAATTGTTTAGCTTGGGAGGTACTCCACAAGCCTAGTGAGATGGTTTTGTGTGAGTTTGGTCACGAATTATTTTGTGGAAAAAGAACCCAAGAGAAGGGATTTTGGACCCAATATCGGGTTTAAAATCTAAAATAAAATTAAAAGGGAAAAACAATATTTCCTCAGGTCTATGTGGATTAAGATCGTAAGTTTTAGAGGGTTCTTTAGAGGCCTAGTTAGGAAAATATATTCAAGGAGGCCTTAGTATGAAGGAAATAACATCAAGTGATAAGGATCTCATTTGATCAAAGAGGTCAGGGGAGATGTAGTCCTAAAGTAGGTTGAGTTAGAGGGTTGAGTAAGGGTTGCTAAAGGGAGACCATGATCATCCACCAAGAGCAAGATCATCATGTTAGGGTTCAAAAGAATGTCACATACCTTAATGAGTTCGAGATTCGAAGTAGGATGGCATACTATTTTTTCTCTTATGGAAGATCAAGCTCAAGAGAGATGACTCATGAGAATTTGGGCATGCGATTTTAGTGGTGTTTCTATGTGAAGGCCACATAAAACTTTGAAATAATAGAGAGGGTTGAGACCCTATCTTCTGGTGGTTATTAAGCTAGAATGTCTGTGATTAATACCAACACAAATGGAGGAGGGTTTGCACTATAATTTAGGGCTATAACAGAAGTAACCGCATGTTTAATATTGACTGAGGTAACCGTAGTTTGAGGGTCGTAGACATCTAAATTTTAGGTCAATATTTAGGCAAAGAAATGCCCAGAATCTATGGATCCATATGAGCTAGGCCAAGTGTTGGAACAGGGTCTCCTACAAAAGCTGTGAATCTGGTCCATTTTGTATATTTTTTATTATATTTAGTCTAACGCAGGGGTTTTGGGGTGGGTCAAAGCCCCTAATCCATTTTAAGTGGGTCAAGGGTAGACTAAGATTCCACAAACCATGGTTTACAAACCATTGGATGCATAGGCTAAAGTAGTATAAGTAATTCAACCTTTTTTGAGTTGTAAGGCAGACGATGAACTAAGATTGGTGAGAATCGCGAATTAGTATATCTGTTTTGGGTTTTTTGGGAAAGGATTCCTCCTCGCTGTGTGCACAGAGATCCTTAGTCCTGCTATGTGCGGACCCTGTTTCTATGTGCACAGGTTGGGTCTTGGGTATTGTAAAAGGATCTCAAGGATTAATGAAAGTGGAATATTGTTGGACTTTACGATATCTGTGTTATGCATGATTCTATGTTGAGCTCTGCAAGTAACTGTGTTAAGTACTTATGCTATGTTGACATTTGATATGAATCTATTAGACTTTATTTTATGTAAGAATAGCTGCAATAGTTTCTTTATTGTCCTGTAACTGTTATTTATTGTGATTATATATGGTATTGCACACGAGGATGTGAAGGGACTGATAGATCTGGGTTCTATAATATGTGATCTGATATTTGTTACGTCGAACGCAGCTCTGACTGACTTACCTGCCCTCTCCCAAGGTGCAGAAACCTGGTTCTATCACCCTCCCATACTACTTCGGGTGAGACTTTGGCCTACGCAAGAAGGTCACTGCCGAAATGGCTAGTAGCATAGGGGTTTGTTGGAAAACCTTAACCTTCAAACCTGGGTAAGGACCCCTCGAGCCAAAAAAAGGTTCCGTTGCCGGGACCGGGAGCATTTTGAGAGAGGGATCGGGTAATGCCAAGGCCATACTAGAAACCTGAAAGAAAATAAATTGATGAATGGTTCGAACAACAAGTTCAGCAATTCGTAGTAAAAGAAAATCGTAGTAAGAGGTTGACCACCGAAGAGTGGAAGAATAAGTATATTTTCATGGAGATCTACGAGATATTATTTGTAACAGTTGTGATCGAGCTCTAGGAGTGGCTCACAAGGTTGGTCAAATTTCAGAAGTGTTGGAAGGATGAGCAGGTCACACAATGGACCCCAGAATTGATCCAGCAGTTAGAGAAGACTGATAACACCATCACTCGCACAAGAGACCGTTGGGTGCATAGTTTTCAGAGGATTCATATGCATTCTGTTATCAATGAGTTCATCTCCTACTCTGAAGCAGAGTGAATATTCTTCAAAGGATTTAGGGGTAAGTTTCTGAAAAAATTACCATTTTTTATTAAGATATTACTGTGTGAAAAAAGTATTTTGTGTAGCCACACCGAATTAATGACCTCTAATCTAAATAAGAGTATGAAGCAAAGTGGAAAATACTATCAGACCAACCAAGAAGGAGGTAGATGTTGGGTATGTGTTATATTCTTTCCACGACTAGCCCCACGTGTTGTACGTCGCACCGGCGCGCATGGGGGCTGCCAAGGGGGGAGGCGGTGCCCCCCACCCGCGGGGTCCGGCGCCGCCCGGGGTGAAAATTTGTTTGGTGCGGACCCACCCGCGTACGTACCCACCCATGTTTTGTGCATGAGTTTGCACATGGTTTTTTGGGGTATGATGGTTTTTGACCCCTGGTATTTTGTAGATCCGGTTAAGGGAACTATGGTTATGTTCTTATCCAGGGTTAATGGATTGGGATTTATGTATGCTTCAGCATGTATATAGATGTGTTGTAACACTAATAGGAATATAATGAAAAATTAAGCTAGTCATCCCGATTTGGGATCCAGGGGAAAATCTCTGTGTTTATCTATTTTTTGTTTTATGCTCTCGCTATTGTTTATTTTTTGTTATAAGATTCGTGTGTAGATAATTTCTGTTTAGGGTTAAAACTCACATTTGGAATCGTAGTTGTTCCCGCTTCAAGGGGTTTCTGGAGTCGTCGAGGGTTTTTTGCTACTACCGAGGTAGACCCCGTTCTCACCTCTACCCTCGTTGGATCGATCTTCACTCGATTCTTCGGGTGAAAGAAGATGGCGAGCGTGAGAAAGATAGAGATTGAGAAATTTAATGGTCAGAGTTTTGAGTTGTGGAAGCTCAAGATGGAGGATCTGCTGGTGGATAAAGATCAGTGGATCGCGGTAGATCCAGGTACTAAACCAATGGCAATGTTAGATGAAGACTGGAAGAAACTGGATCGGAAGGCTAAGAGCACAATACGGTTGTGTGTCTCAGATTCAGTATTGTTGAATGTATCTGGGGAAGCTACGGCGAAGACCTTGTGGGACAAGCTAGGGACTTTGTACCAATCTAAGTCTCTGCTGAATAAATTGTTCCTGCGGAAAAAGCTGTATAACCTGAGGATGAAGGATGGAGACTCGGTGACAGAGCATATGAATGCCTTCAATACTGTGGTAAGTCAGCTGTCATCTGTTGATATTAAAATCTCAGATGAAGATAAGTGCATCAGTTTGTTGTGTTCTCTACCAGATTCATGGGACAGTATGGTTATTGCAATAGGTAGCAATACAACTACCTTGAATTTTGATGACATTGTCTCAGCCTTGCTATCGGAGGAAATGAGACGGAGAAATATGGAGGGCCAGAATGGAGATGCCTTATCTGTACGAGGAAGGTCCCAAAACATAAACAAGAATAAGGTTTCGAGTGGGAGATCCAAATCTAGAGGGAGATCTAAATCTCCTAGAAATTTTGTAAAGGTATGCTGGAAATGCGGAAAGGAAGGGCACTACAAAAAGGACTGCAGATCTAAAGCTCCTGAGAAAGGAAAGGGATCTGATGATGCTCCTTCTGCAGAGGCAAAAACCACCTCTGATGAAGGTGGGGATGTGTATTTGGCTTCTTCTTCAAATACACATGTAGATCATGAGTCATGGTTGATTGACTCAGGTGCATCCTTTCACTTCACTCCCCATAGGGAGTGGTTCTGCGAGTATGAGAAATATGATGGTGGTGATGTCTTCCTAGGGGATGATAAGAGGGCCAGAATCATCGGACGTGGAAAGGTCAAGCTGAAGCTGCAAGGTGGAAGGATTAGAACACTTCCTGGTGTTCTGCATATTCCTACATTGGCCAGAAATCTGATTTCTGTAAGCAAGATGGATGATGCAGGTGTAAAAACAGTGTTCAAGAAAGATGCCTGCAAGATGGTTCGGGGAGCACTGGTATTAATGCGGGGAGTTCGGACTGGAACTTTGTACAAGCTACAAGGTAGCACTGTTATTGATGGGTGTAACAGTTCTATGGTTCCTGAAAGTGGAGCAGAAAGCCTAGCTGTCTCTGGAGAAAAGACCATGCTATGGCATCAAAGGCTTGGACATATTGGAGAGAAGGGCCTTCGGATACTACATAGAAATGGTATGGTAGAAGGTATGTCTAATTGCTCTCTAGATTTCAATTTCTGTGAACATTGTGTATATGGGAAGCAGAATCGGGTGAGTTTTCCTTCTGGTGCTAAGAGGGCAAACAAGATATTAGAACTTGTGCACAGTGATGTGTTTGGGCCTGTGTCAGTTCCATCACTGGGAAAGTCTGTGTAATATGTTTCATTCATAGATGACTTCTCAAGGAATACATGGATATATTTCTTGAGGAAGAAATCTGAAGTCTTTGACAAATTTAAAGAATTTAAGGCTCTGGTGGAAAACCAGAAAGAGAAGAAGATAAAGGCATTGAGGACAGATAATGGTGGGGAGTTCTGCAAGAAGGAATTTGAAGAGTTCTGTAAGAAGTGTGGTATAGCATGGTAGAAGACTACTCCATACACACCTCAGCAAAATGGAGTTGCAGAAAGAATGAACAGAACGTTGATGGAAAAGGCAAGAAGCATGCTCAGTGGTACCGGGTTAGGACAAGAATTCTGGGCAGAGGCAGTGGAGACTACATGTTACTTAGTTAATAGATCACCTTCATCAGCGTTGGAGGATAAGACTCCACATGAGGTATGGACTGGTAAGAAACCCTCTCTTTCACATCTAATGGTATTTGGATGTGATGCATATGTACATGTTCCAAAGGAGAAAAGGACCAAGTTGGATAATAAATCTGAAAGGTGCATCTTTATTGGGTATAAGGATGGTTTAAAAGGTTACAAGATTTGGAACCCGGAAACAAGGAAGGTTGTGTACAACCGAGATGTGGTGTTTAGAGAGGAGAAAGATGTTGTTAAACATGAAATCATACCAAAGGAACCTGAGAAGATAGAGTTTTAGCTAAAGGAGTATGAATCAGACTCTACAGCAGGAGAAGATTTAGAAGAGGAAGAGCCACAAACTCCAGCTTTGAGAAGATCAGTTCGAGAAAGAAGGCACCAGAAAGGTATAGTCCATCTGCTTTATGTTCAGGTTTTTCCTTAACTATAACTGATGATGATCCCAGAACTGTAAGGGAGGCAGTAGATTCAGAGGATGGAAAACTCTGGAAGGAGGCCATGGTTGATGAAATGGCATCCTTGCACAAAAATGAGGCATGGGATCTGGTGGAGTTGCCGGCTGGAAGGAATCCCATCGGGAGCAAATGGGTGTTTAAAAAGAAGATGAATGTAGAAGGCAAGGTGGAGAAATACAAAGCTCGGTTGGTAGCAAAAGGTTATTCCCAAGTGCCAGGAATTGATTTTGGTGATATTTTCTCTCCTGTTGCCAAAGTTACTTCTATTAGATTACTTTTATCTGTTGCTGCTGCATTTGATTTTGAGATAGAATAGATGGATGTGAAGACAACATTTCTTCACGGGGATCTAGAAGAGGAGATCTACATGAAGCAACCTGAAGGCTTTATGGTGAAGGGTAAGAAAGAACTAGTATGCGGGTTGAAGAAGTCTTTGTATGGGTTAAAACAGTCACCAAGGATGTGGTATCAGAAATTTGATACCTATATACGGGGACTTGGCTTCACCAGAAGCAAGGAGGATCACTGTGTTTATTTTAAATTAATTGGCGACTGTGTTACTTATTTGGTCTTGTATGTGGATGATATGTTGTTGATTGGAAATGACAAAGAAATTATCCAAGACTTGAAGACCCAACTGTTCTCCAAATTCGACATGAAGGATATTGATGTTGCAAACTATATTTTGGGCATGGAAATTAAGAGAGATCTGGCAAAGAGGAAGCTCTGGTTAAACCAGAGGAATTATGTCGAGACTATATTGCAGAGGTTCAATATGCAGGATAGTAAACCGGTGAATGTTCCTATTCCTGTAGGTGTAAAGCTGTCTGCTGAATAGTGTCCCAAGACACAAGAAGAAGAGGAGTATATGTCCCGTGTTCCATATGCAAGTGCAGTGGGTAGCCTGATGTATGTAATGGTCTGTACTAGACCAGACATTTCGCATTCAATGGGAGTATTGAGCAGGTTTATGTCAAACCCAGGAAAGGAGCATTGGACAGCAGTGAAGCAGGTTTTCAAATATTTACGTGGCACTAGTGATCATGGCTTGTGCTACCAAGGAAGACTAGGATTGGAAAGAATGTTGGACATTCGTGGTTTTGTTGATGCAGACTGGGCTAGAGATCTAGACCAAAGAATATATACAAGTGGGTATGTGTTTAGCCTATTTGGAGGCACAGTCAGTTGGATGAGTAAAAGACAGTCTGTAGTGGCTCTTTCAACTACAGAGGCAGAATACATAGCAGCCACTCATGCAAGCAAGGAATCAATTTGGTTGCAAAGATTGTGTTCAAGTATGGGGTTGGTACAGCAAGCTATAAGGATATACTGTGATAGCCAAAGTGCGATTTTCTTGGCTAAGAACTCTGCTTATCATTCAAAGACAAAGCACATTGATGTTCAATATCACTTTTTTAGAGATATGGTTAAGGCTAAAAGGGTGTTGCTGGTAAAGGTGGACACTTTGAATAATGTTGCAGATGCATTGACAAAGTCTGTGAGCACTCAGAAGTTCTCTTGGTGTAGAGAAACAATAGGTGTTGAAGAATTGCCCCAATGACTAAGCTTTCCTGTCGCCCCCTGTGGAAAGAAAACAACAAGTGGGAGAATGTTGGGTATGTGCGATATTCTTTCCACGACTAGCCCCACATGTTGTACGTTGCGCTGGGCACAACAGGGGGGTCACAAGGGGGGAGGCAGACCCCACTGTTCGGGTCCGAGGCAGCGCCTCGGCGAAAATTTGTTTGGTGTGCGGACCCACTCATAGGCAGACCCGCCCATGGTTTTGTGCATGGTTTTGCACATGGTTTTGAGGTATGATGGTTTTCGGCCCCTACTATTTTGTAGATCCGATCAAGGGAACTACGGTTATGTTCTAATCCAGGGTTAATGGATTGGGGTTTATGTATGCTTTGGTATGTATATATATGTGTTTTAACACTAAAATGAATATAATGAAAAATAAAGCTGGTCGTCCCGATTTGGGATCCAGGGGAAAATCTATGTGTTTATCTGTTTTATGTTTTATGCTTTCGCTATTGTTTATTTTCTTTTATAAGATTCATGTGTAGATAATTTCTGTTCAGGGTTAAAACCTACAATAGATCTATCTACAGCCCAGTAAGAGAAGCAGATGCATAGAGTCCTCCAACCACACCACTTTTGAACCAGCGTGGGGGTAAGAATTCACCTACACCACCACCACCAAAGGATGACATGGCTGCGCACATGAAGTTTCTTACCTTTAAGGGTGTGGGGGATGAAGACATGGATTAGTTCTAGTTTGTTACAGAATCGGTATGGATTGCACAGAACGTAGATAGTGATGCAATGAAGAGGGCACATGGGATACATTGAACAACATGGGATACATTGGACAACGTGCAAACTCAACCATTGAAGAGATCAAGAACGCCTTGAAAGAACAGTTCAAGAAGCCTAAGTCTTATTCTCAAATAGTGGTCGATCTAAAGGATTTCAAACAAGGGCTTTCTGAGACTTTGTGGGAGGCCGATTAACGACTGAAGAAGGTGATCAGAGAAGAAGGATTTCAATAGGATGACCGACAGCACACAGAATGGTTCATTGCTATGTTGTTGCCTCACCTGCACGTACCTATGGCTTGCCAAACTTTCGAATCATCAGAAAAACCCCTGGAGGTTGCTATGAAGTTAGAATTTGCGCGAAGAGATGATACCCATCTAGGCGTCTAGTAGATCCAAGGACAACTGGAGGTGATGCACATGGAGATCCGGAATCTGCGAAAGGAACGAGGAGCAGAGGCTAGCCCTGAAAGATGGTGCATACGATGCAGGACGAATGGTCATACCAAGGATAACTGCACTCTGTTAATCAACTACATGTAGGCCAGGGGACCTAGTCCGTTGTGTCTTAGGGAAGTTGCAGGACCAAGTGGGCCGTCACTATGGTGCGATGATTGTCGCGTCGCAGGACTGCACAACAAAAACCACTATCCTCATCTTGCTATGTACATCCCATAAGTAAAACAACAATGGTGCAGGTTTTTTAGGTCAGTAGGACATGATGAACATAACTTCCAGACGTATGATTTGATGATCGATCAAGGGATTCTCTATAGGGTGCAGTCAGATCCATCCTCACCAAGATCCCTCTCAAGCACAGGGGGCTCCCCAGCAAGGGGCATGGGAGGCGGAAGAGGTGGAAGTGTAGGTCAGGGACGAGGGAAACTAATCTGTTATAACTGTGGGGAGGTAGGCCACTTTTCCAAGGATTATCCAAACCCTACAAGACAGTCCTACCGGTATTGCAGGCAGCTGGACCATGCCATTGAATACTGCCCAGTCATGATAGTGAAGATGCAGGAAAAGCAGCTGACACCTACGCAGAATGTGCAGAGGGTTAAGGTCGAACTACGAGAAAAAGATACAAGCGTGAATTTCGTAACATGAAGTGGGATGGACACTGGGCGGCCTGGGGAGAAAAATACAACCAAACCTCTGATCTGACCAACAATTATCAAATAGGAAGGTTTGGATCTAAAAAAGGAGAAAGAAACATTTTTCGTAACTCTCAAAGACTTTGCTAAGGCAAAGGCATCTACTTCGTAGCTGCTTGAAGACCTCAAGGTAGATGAGGAGGTCAAACCCTTTTTACAGGCATGAATGAAGCTGCTACACAACCCAAAGGCTATGGAAAATATTCAGGCATTGGTAGATAGTTTCACAACATGACCTATCCTCCCTCTCGAAGTCAAGGACATACAAATACTCTATAGATATAAGAAACACACTGGCAGGGAGATACGATTGACTACGCAGATCGGTGATTACGAGATGGATCAGGTTCTTTTGGACCTAGGATCAGATGTGAATGTATTACCTAAGCAAAATTGGAAACAAATGGGGGAACCTAAGTTGGAATGGTCCACTATCCAGTTGTGTATGGCCAATCAACAGAAGATCATACCCTTGGGAAGACTATCGAATATTGTGGTGGATATCGCAGGGGTTAAGGTCCGGGCTGATTTTGAAGTAATTCAGATTGTCGAAGATGCGGACCCCTACCCTGTGCTCCTAGGCCTGGATTGGGCCATCGATATAGGGGGCATAATTAACCTAAAGAAGAGAAGCATGGTATTCGAGAATAATGATAGAAGGTTAATAGTACCATTAGATGTTGTATAAGGTGAACGATACATAGAACCAGTGTGTGACAAAGAAGATATGGATCACATATATAAGTTGACTGCATAAGAGGAAGATTGGATCAACCCCACGGTGGAGGGGGTACTCTGCTGGGAAAAGGACAGTGAATGTTTCTCCGGCTCTGATGGGGAGATAGAGAATTGGAAAGAATGGTTACATGACGTCTCTATGTTGTGATGTCTTCAGATCACGAATAACTTCCGCTGAATCTCCTCAGAGGTAACAGATCCACCTTATTTTGATGATTCTGGTAATTTTAGGGACTTTTTGAGAGCATTTGAAGTCGAGGTTCCCCAAGAACAATGGTTATGGGCTTGTAAGCTAGCCATGCATGGATCACCTAGGAAATGGTGGGTGATGCATGAGGAGGCATTCCAAGATTGGGAGGAGTGTCGAAATATGATGATCCTATGATTTGAGCCCCCAACCAACATATGAATGAAAACGTTCCTTGGACCCAAAGATCCACGAAAATATATGTTTGCTTGGATAGAACAATGGTGTAATAGAACTACCCAAGAGTGGGTTCATCTGCTTATTCATGCCTTGGGACCACTTCCCACCACATGGTACTAACATGCGGAGCTTCATCAGTGCACCCGCCACTGGGAGACTTTGAAGGATGAATTTTTGGTAACATTTGGATTAATAGGTAGGACAGAGGTGCTTGACGTAGCTCTGCAGGACATTGACACTGTAGCATAAGGTAAATCGCACCTGTGTGTCACACCTGAAATGCCCAATTGGGAACCATGAGTACCAAGCATGATCAAATATTGCAGCCTAGCCCCAAAATAAGGTAAGAATGATCCATGAGAGGGTTTTGACTTAGAACTAAACAAGATGCGCATGGTTATCGGACCACTCAGGCTACGAACGAATAGCATTGATATGCTCCCCACGTTGGCTAAAATTGGGGATGTGAATATTATATATCCAGCAGCTCCCACAACAAGAGGACAGCTGTGCTCACTTCTCGGCTACGTGGGTTATTACAGAAAGTTCATTTGGAGGTATTGAGTGATCATAGCACCTTTTAAAGATTCGCTTACGAATGTGGCCCGGCTCTGTTGGGATAACACATGCCGAGCGAACATATATTTGGGTTTGAAGTACTTAGGAATTAAGCATATGTTGGGGGAGGATCTGCAGGAGGTGCAAGTGTTTAACCCAAGCATAGCAGGTATGTCAAGTGCATAGGAGATGCGAAAACTAGCCGTTGGCACAATAACATCTTGTAAAAAGAAAAATTCACCGTTAAAAGGAGTGGGCCGCTGGCATTTAATGGGGCTGATTTTGAGGATTTTTTACCTTTTACTTGATGGTAAGTTCCAGGTCAATTTTACCCTACCATTGGATGCCCGCGGGCATTATAAAAAGGGCTGGATAGCTCAAACAAGGGTTCTATCTCACTTGCATAACTTGTACTTATCCTCTTTATCTCATGCGAGCTTGAGCTGTAAGATTTTTTGGGTCTTCACTATCCCCTTCATGTCGGATCAACCTCCCCCTTCTGATAGTAGCCACCCAGAGTTAGGATTCATTTTCCGCACCAGGATGACAACCACTAACCCAGCTGAGCCCTCAGCACCTACTGCCCTAGAAGTTGAGGAAGTAATGGAGATCAGGTCTGAAAATGAAGAAGTTCCCTCAATGCTGGTCACAAGGAATGGAAAAGAGCAGGCACAAGGCTTAGAGAAGCCCCCTAAAGCTGCGAAATGGGCTTCAGGGAAGCCTAGGACCTCCCCACAGCATGACAAGTCCCCACGAGTAACACCTCAGGCTCAGGCTACACAGGAGGAAGCCCTGCCTACCAATCCAATCAACTGGTTACCTCCCTTCATCTGCCCATGTAGGCCCTCGATGTGCACACCAAAGAACCTTGATGGCCTGGTTACCTATCTGCAGATGCCGCTAACCCCGGGAGAATTCCTTATCCTGAGTGACCCCTGCAGGAGGCTCCATGAGGTTAAATTCGAAGATCATGAATTTGAGAATTACAAAGCCTTCCCTGAGCTGACCCCCACGCTATACTTCGACACAATTTATGGAGACAATGGGTTCACTGTCATTCCTCAGTGCTGGGTAAGCATATTGGCTGGTTTCAGGCTATTGAACCTGCTGCGTATGCCCCACTTTGGCCATTACAACGTCACAGATTTGTTGGCCTAACAGCTGCTCGACCTAATTCACAATGGCTACCTATGGATTTGGGATAGGGTCCCCATAGATGTTGCACTAGTTCACAGAATCATGGGCCTTCCCATGAACGGGCCACTCACTCTAGAGCGTGTGGGTAAGAAATATGAAGGGGGCACTACGGAATATGTACGTAAGACCTACCATGTGGAAAGGAATGGGTGGGGCATCATCATAAAATCCATCAGTGACCCAGCTACGCAGATGGGTACCATATTACTCGCTTGCAAGATAATGTGAAAGTGCCAAGTCGCAACCATCCCTGCCCATGTCATTCGACTAGTCGGTCAGTGTGCGAAGGGGGTCTGCCTCAATTGGGCCCAATACTTATGTGATGAGTTCTTAGCCAACGTCCGCAAATCGCAGGAGTAGGGAAAATCCTTTTGCTATGCCTGGATACTATTTCTTATATCCCTCATTGCCTGGGAAACCCCTGCAGAGTCGGTTCTCCCCTAGTTCCCTCCAGGTATGTGTGAAGGGGCTCGGTATGCCTATTTGTGGGATTTGAAGGATGGGCAGTGCATAGAAGATAACCAAGTATTATGGGTCCTCTTCCAAATTACTGTGGCCATAGCCATCAATTATCGACCTCGGCTATCCCCCACAGTATATGAAAAATACAATAGTATCGTAGCATTCCAGGTTACCACAAACAACATTTAGATCTGCAGCCACAAGGATAAAACTTGGACGTCACTTCCTTATATAGTAGCAGACGAGGAAATTGACAATGTGATTACGCTATGGCCTCATTCCTGGAAGATAGGCTTCAAAACTAGTGCAAGGGGCACCATTGGTACTAGCATGACGCAGGTACCCCCACCTGTTATCACCAAGGAGATTGGAAGAAAAGGGAAAGTCTTAGGCACAGCCACGAAAAAGGACACGCAACCAAAGCAAACCACCACGAAGAACGCCGAGGCTGAAACCCAGGTCGATTCGCAGCTGGGCATGAAGGAAGTAAACGTCAAAGGTACAAAGCGAATAGGAAAGCCTATCAAGGGACCTCGAAAGAAGTAGTGCACTTAGTGGAAGCAACGAGATGAGACGGTTACGTTGACAGATGGAGGTCTCGAACAAATCGCTGATGCCGTCACACTAGCCATAAAAGAAAAATGGGTAGCTTTAAAGGAATACCAGAAGGCTGTGATCAATGCCATCCAGGAAGAGCTTCGAACCTTACAGCTAAAGGCAGACACAATACAGACCCATGTGGTTCAGGGATGAATTCCTTTGGCATCTAGTAGTACAGTGCTAGCCACGGAAGAAAGTCGTCTCTGTCCCTTACCTAGCACCGCCCTTGTGATCAGTTCGCCGGACCAGGAGATCCAACTCCAAGCAGGTGCAGGGGTGCAGTTGAATCTTGCCAAGCTACCCCACAAAGAATTACAGGGTCTCCACACAGTTGTGTTTCAGGAGATTCACCATTGGGACCAGCAAGTACACCAACAACTTGGTATGGCCGAACAGACCATCACACAACAAAACAGAGAAGTACTCTTTGCTGTCGCGCAGCAATAAAAGCTCGAAACTTTGATCCACCAGCTCTACATAGAGGTTATAGAAGATATCCCGGCCGCAGCCACCCCTCGGGCTAAAGTGGAAGGATTGGTCGCAGCATCGAAGGCTTCTAGGATGCAAATACAAGTCATTAAGACACAGTTGGAACAGAAAATCACTGACTTATAAGCCAAAATGCAGCCCAAAACACCCCCGGAGGTATGAGCCCAGTGCGCTGCGCTAGTGACTGTAGCTATAAACACCATTACAGGACAGATTTCTCAGGGAACCTAGTTACTCGAGGATGTCATGCAGCTCTAGACCAAGGTCCAGGATTATCTAGTCCTCTGGAAAATCATTCAGGAGTTGTGACAAAAGGAGGAAGCTTTCGAGCAGATCAAGGCTACATTACCTACCTTGGTCCTTGCACAGCGTTTGGCGCGATTGCGGACCAGAAACATCCTCCAAGATGAGATCGAGGGACTCCACCATAACAAGCATGTTATCAGAGAACGCTTGAAGCCTTGGGCTGTTGTAGCCCTCCAGCTCTCACAGGATGTTGATGGTGTTGTGGAGCGACTAAACCAGACACTGGAGAAAGTCACGGCTTCAATAGAGGGAGCAACATCGCAGAAGCTTATAGATATTGCACAAAGCATTGCTGCTCAGAGTCAAGAAGTGTTGCCCCCATTGGCTGCAGTCGTCAATGCACTGTGCGCGTAGGTGGAGGCCTGACCACCACAGTGACTCGGGACGAGTCACAAGATTGTGTTTGGGAACTGTTGGAACAGGGTCTCCTACAAAAGTTGCGAATCTGGTCCATTTTGTATATTTTTTATTATATTTAGTCTAACGTTGATTATGTTTAGTCTAACGCATGGGTTTCGGGGTGTTTCAAAGCCCCTAATGCATTATAAGTGGGTCAAACATAGACCAAGAGTACGTAAAGCACAGTTTGTGGACGATTGGATGCATAGGCTAAAGTAGTATAAATAATTGAACCTTTTTTGAGTTGTAAGGCAGACGATGAACTAAGATTGGTGCAGATCGTGAATTAATAGATCTGTTTTGGGTTTTTGGGGAAAGGACTCATGTTGGTTGTGTGCATGGAGATTCTCAGTCCTGTTGTGTGTGGACCCTGCTGCTGTGTGTGTAGGTTGGGTTTTGGGTATTGTAAAATGATCTGAAGGATTAATGAAAGTGGAATATTGTTGAACTCTATGATATCTATTATGTTATGCATGATTCTATGTTGAGCTCTGCAAGTAACTGTGCTAAGTGATTATGCTACGTTGACAATTGATATGAATCTGTTAGACTTTATTTTATGCAAGAATAGCTGCGATAGTTGCTTTATTGTCCTGTAACTGTTATTTGTTGTGATTATATATGGTATTTTACATGAGGATGTGAAGGGAATGATAGATTTGGGTTCTGTAATATGCGATCTAATATTTGTAAAGTCGAACGCAGCTCTGCTTTACTTACCTTCCCTCTCCTAGGGTGTGGAAACCTGGTTCTAGCACCCTCCCATACTACTTCAGGTGAGACTTTTGCCTACGCAAGCAGGTCACTGCCAAAATGGCCAGCAATATAGGGGTTTGTTGGCAAACCTTAACCTCCGAACTTGGGTCAGGACCCCTCGAGCCAACATTGAGTCTCTTATGGAGGAAAGACCTTTTTTTTTCTATGGGTGGATAGGGTTTGTTCTAAAGAAATTAGAATAGAAGTATAATGCCCTAGTTAGGGAGGTTTCATAACATGTTCAATCCATAAGGTATACCCTTAGGACTTTGAAACATATACGTAGAAGAAGAGGGGTCGTGACTCTTAGAGAGATGTTTATCTCTACAATATATACCACATATGTGTAAGATGGTTTGCAGAAGTATGTGCATAGATAGAAAATACAAAGGAAGGTAGAGCCTCAGTAGAAGATTGAGAAGAAGAAATGTGTCATATGAGGAATGGATTGACATGAAGAGGAGTTTATATAGGTGGATTTTCCATAGTGTTTTGGAAAAAGATATGAAGCAAGCTATCAAACATTAGTCAATGGAATGTTAGTGTATGATTTGTGACCCTAGTTCAGTCATCTACAAATTGTTACAAACATGATACGAGGAGTAATTCAGATTTTTCCAAGATAAAAATAACCCAAATGCATACATCAAAATTCATCCATCATCCAAAATAGTGCTCCAAAGAAAAATCCAAAGTTATCTAAAGATAGAGAGATCCCAAGTCAAGTGATGATACAAATGAATCCAACTAAATCTTATTGATACACTGATTAGTATTTCGAAGTAACCTATTGGCCTACATTAGCCCCTAAACAGAAAATAATGTGCAAGTAACCATAAATTTTGGTGAAAAGCACACCAAACTAGCTTGTACATGGAATAATAAGCCTCATAAGAGGTCAAATGATGTTATAGGGCCTTCTAGGAGGCATACAACGGTCCATGAGTTCCGTAATGATGCATTGGACCCATCAAAATTGCTTGACAAGGGCATCACCCCCTGTTTTCCAAAAAATAAACCTGTGGTGCTCCCTGTGGATGTGGGGGCATAGAAATGATCTCATGGGTATCCAAATGAGATGAATATTCTTGTAGATGTGATGTGAAGGCTAAAATTCTTGAATAAATGTGTTCGTGTCATTGTACAAGCCCTCGGGCACCCACCAAGTGAGTGGTGCACATGTAGGGTCAAATGGGCATAGTGCATCTTCCTCATCCAAGAGTGGGCCTCTAACAATCTCTGAACATCTAAAGGGATCCATGCAGTGTTTTCTAATTTTTTGGAGGCCCATGGCCCTCAACACACAACCTGAATGTTCCATTGTATCTCTATGGAGTTTTAGGACCCCGTATAGGGAGACCAAACCCAAAATGGACACCACCGAAAATATTGTATTAGATCAAATGTGTCCCCTAGCCCTCTAGTAGAACAAGTCATTAGATTAATTGAGTAAAAGAGCTTAAAAAGCATAGACAACAAGTGGAGACTTCATAATGGCTTTCCTTTCCATAGTGGGCTTTGGGATGTGCTAATGTGTCCAGGCTCAAAAGGGTGTAAGCTAAGCACCTTATCAGGTGGTTTAAACCTTTAGAGGGGATAGTATGTCCAATATCCATACCTCAGATGGTGGTGGAATGATATCAAGATGTGAAATAAAGCATAGAATGATAAGGGCGTCCTCGGCCACATATTGGGGCATGGGGGTAGCCAAGAAAAGGGAAGCCCAAACCTGGGTACATGATGTGTAGGAGGGAGAAATAGTGGTACATGAGGTGTCTCAGCCTTGATTTTTCCACCCTTCTTTGTATGCCTTTTGCCTTTTATGAATTTTATTTTGCAAACTTCTCACGGTTCAAGGGATAAGAGCATGTTGTGTCATATGTAGCAGTAAATACCCCAATTTTGGTAGGGTGTTTCATTGCCCTCCAGGGTTTGGGATAGTCATGGGTTCCTGAATGATAAAGGAGGCTCATCTAGGACTTATGGAGCTAAGGCTATGGCCATGGGATAGAGTTAGAGCTCATGTATTGGATTTTGGCCATGTGCTAAATATTTCTGTTCTGACCATCTTTTGAATTTTGTGGTACATTTTCCTATTGAATGTGGTCATTTTTTCTTTTTATTTTCTTTTATAGTTGCTTCAAACTTCAAGGCATCATTCCATACCTAGCCTAATGTGGTGGCATGGGAGAGGGGAGGATAACCCCGTGTGGAACGAGTGGGGGAATGTCGACCAGACTGGGAGATACGATCAATGGGGTTATGGTGAATGAAAATAGGGGCAATATAGGTGAATATGTGAGTGGAACCACACAACCAAAGTTGGGGATTCTCAAGGATAACCACCCTAAAACCAAATGGTTAGCAAAGGATATCCCATTGGACTAAAGCACAAAGGTAACATCCAAAAGAAGTCAAGGGGACATAAGCACAAACCTATTCCACTCTTTCAGTCGAATCCCCCCATCAATCCATGTCCAAAAGTGTTCATGATAAGAAAACCCAATACTCAATTATGAAATGACAAGACATACCTTATAGGTTTTTGAGGCCCACCTTCAAACATATGATCAATACATATGGGTGAGGTATCACATGGTTGGCTCAAGTGGCTTAAAAATGTAATAATGGGTTAGTTGAGGGTTGTAAGGGGCTATTGGATGTTCGCTGAGGTCCATTATGGATAAAACTTTCTCCTAGGCATATCACCCATGAAGTGGTGGGTAACACAACTGATCGAAGACACTAATTTTTGTTTACCTTGAAGGACAAAGTAGGCATCTAGAGGGTGGATTTTTTTTAACTAAGTTCAATAACCTAAAGGATTTGAGCTCATTGATAGAGGAAAATTAAAGAGTTGCATCATGTGAGGCAAGAAGATCTACCAGATGTGTTCAGGACACATAGACTGAAAGGGTTGTGTGTGGCCACCATCAGCAAGTAGTTCAAGTGTTTTCTTGTTCATGATATATTGGTTGTCAAAGGTATAGAAACAAGCCCCAGTAGTATTACTTGTTTCAGTGTGATTGTAAAGGGTCACGATCCTTGGTACGAGATTTAGCTTATTGTATTATATTTTTTGATATAATGAAGAAGGGTTTGAAAAAGGTAAAATTATCATGTGCACTAGTTGATTCTTTGATTTTTGTAGATTCTATTGTGCATTAAACTAGATGTGTTGTGGCACTTGAGTGTGTTTGCATCAAATATTCTAAGACCAAACCTAGATTCTCATGTGTCGTGGAAATTGAACATATGCCTTGTTCACCTAAGAACTACCTATAACTCATCTTATGCTACTCATGTCCAATCTAAACTCATCCAACCTAAAAATTTACTAAGACAAGACTCACATCCAATCGTGGTAGTAAAACAACTAAGAAACACAATTTATATCTTGACATTCCATATCACTTGGCATTTATTAGAATGACTTGGCATTATGTGGCACGTGTTATCATCCCCTACATTCCTTGGAATGCTTTGGAACTCCCTAGCACACACTACTGCTCCTTGACATGCCCTCACACTCTAGCATGCCTTGGCATTTCCTAGCTTATAAATTTCTTACTCCCTCCTTAGCACACCTAAAACTCATTGATACTCCCTATCACACACTCTTATTCATTCATTTCCATGAATTTTGAACTATTTGTCCCTTGCTTTTCCATGGTACTCCCAGGAACACATTGACACACCATGGAACTCTGCACATCTTGGAATGTCGCACTGGCGCTCTATCATTCCTCAGCACTACCTAGCATATCTTTTCATTCTCTCCTTAGCACACCTACAAATTACTGACACTCCCTATCACACACTCTTGTTTATTCATTTCCATGCTTTTGTGAATAGTGCTCCCTTGGTTTTCCCTAGCACTCCCAAACACTCCCTAGTATGCATTGGCACACCCTGGCACCTGGCTACCATGCCCTCACACATAGCTACCATACCCTCACAGCTACCCTTGTTTTGCAACTAGGAAACACAACCAAATCCTACCGCGACTACAACAACTTCACAAATTTATGATTACTACAACTAGACTATGCCTTGTTCACGTAATATCTTCCTATAACTCATCTTAGACTACTCATTTCCAATCTCAACTCATCCAACTTAACAAGTTATGAAGACAAGGCTCACGTCCAACCATGGCCATAAAACAACTAAGAAACATAGTTTAAATCTTAACATGCCATAACACTTGGCATGTACAACAATCCCTTAGAACTATGTGGCACATTTTAGCATCCCTTGCATTCCTTTGCATCCTTTGGCACTCTCTAGAACACCCTAGCACTCCCTGACATGCCATGGCACTTTAGCATGCATTAGCATTGCCTAACATATAAACTTGTCACTCCCTCCTTAACACAAATAGAACTCCCTAAAACTCCCTATCAGACACTCTTATTCATTCATTTCCATGCATTGTGACCTAGTTCTCCCTTGTATTTCCTTGGAACTCCCAAACACTCCTTGGCCTGCAGTAACACACCCTGAGACTTGGCACATCTTAGCCTGTCTCCCTGACACTCTAGCATTCCTTGGCACTACCTCACATATCTTGTAACTCCCTCCTTAGCACAACTAGAACTTGCTGGAACTCCCTATCACACGTTCATATTAATTCATTTCCATGCATTTGAAACTAGTGCTCCCCTTTTTTCCTTGACACTCCATGACATACTTTGAAAAATCTTGGAACCTGGAACATCTTGGCATACCTTAGCACTTAGCATGTCTTGGCATGTCCAACATGCCTTGGAAATGTTTAACATGTATTAACACTTATAGGCATTCCCTGGCGCACCTTGGCACCCCCCAGTTGTCATGCCCTCACCCCCACACCTATAAGTCATTAGAATTAAACTTTTAGTGGTGATTGTTAAATGAATGCCTCCAAATGTTTAATTATCATGAATTTTGGGGAGGGAGACATTTTGGTGTAATGAACAGGGCAAGGGGACATAAGGGTGGCATGGATGGGTAGAAGTGAGAGGTTCAAGCATATTTTACTAAGATCTATAATTCTAACATTAAAGAATGAGAAGGGGCCTTAGGACCTCATGGAATAGGGGCTAGGGGAATTATAGGGAAGGGAATGAGATAAATTGATAGGGGAACTCCCATATTTGTGATAAGGGTACTAGGGACCCCATTATCAAAACCCATAAGCCCTTAACCCATAACCACTAAATTCCCTATGCCTTTAACCCCCAAGCCATAATCCCTTAAAACCTTGATCTCTTAAACCCTAAGCTAATAACCCCTTAACCCCTAACTGCTAACTTATAATCCTCGAACCACTCTTAATAATCATAAAAATGTAAAAATTTTAGGCATTTTTGGACCACCCCCTCCCCAAAAGTCATTAGAATGAAAATTTTAGAGGCAATTGTTAAATGACTGCCTCCAAATGTTCAATTCTCATGAATTTTTAGGGAGAGGGATATTTTTGTGTATTGAATGGGAAAAGGGGAAATATGTGCAGCATGGATGGGTAGAGGTGAGAGGTTCGAACATGTTTTACTAAGATCTATAATCATATCATTAGATAATGAGAAGGAGCCTTAGGACCTCATGGCATAAGGGATAAGGGACCTAGAGGGAAGGAAATGAGGGCAATTGATAAGGGAACCCCTAATAGTTGTGATAAGGGGATTCAGGGCCCCACTATCACAATGCATAAGCCCTTAACCCATAACCACTAAATTCCCTATCCCCTTAACCCCAAAGCAATAATACCTTAACCCCTACACTCATAAATCATAACCCATTAACCATATAAACTATAATGTAAACTAACCCTTGCACGCTAGAATGTAGAACTAACTCCATAGAGACTACTAAGAGAGCACATATCAAGGTTTTCACTTGGTGTTAAAAGGAGTGGTATTTGTTTTCCACACTTTAGATATTGATCATGTTTATGTGTTAATCTCATTTATGCTCCAAAAATAATCTATAACTTAACATCCTTCTCCTATCTCCAATACCGCCAGACTACTTGCAAATGATGAGTAGAGCACCAATCATGGTGGGAAAGTAGCCTAGGATTAGGGTTCACAAATTGAATCTTAATAATTCCTTAATTCCTCTTCATGAATTAAACCCCTCCATTTCTTCATTATTTGCAAGTTTCGACCCTAGAGTAGAATTCAAATTATTTTATGAGAATAAACCCCCAACAGAGGCCACAAGACCTTCCTTACTGATCTGAAATGTGATTGAATAAAGTGCTTAAGCAGTTTGATTAGTTTTTCCTTTAGAATTGACTGCTAACTGAAGTATGCTTTAATGAAAAATGACATCAACTAGTAGCATAAATGAATTAAATAAAAACATTAATTAGAGAGAAGAAGAGGCAAAAAATTTGATGACGGAGTTCGTCCCTCCTTGACTACATATCCAGGTCCGCTTTTAAGTGGGCGCCCATTTCTATTACGATTGATCTTCAAGAATCTTTACACTAAAATGGAATAGAATTATTGTGCTCCTAGGAACATTTGAACCCTGTAAATATAAAGTACTCTTCCTTGCCTTTACGATGACTGCCTCTATGCTCAATTCCGACCACCGACGACTAAGCAATGCTGCAAACAAAATCACCTCTAACTTTATGAAACTGCACTTCAAAAACACTATGTCTTCCAAAAATCCAAGATAAATTCATGAGCCAATGTCATGGCTTAAATAGCTGCATTCAAACCTCTGATAACCAAAATTATCATTTGGTTGAGGAAAATAAGTGATTAGGATATCGAATCCTATCTCCATACATGAACCTAGGGATTAGGTGTTGACCTTAGTGTTAAATTAATTGCAAAAAACCCATTTTAAAACTTTGGATAGGGATAAACCCTTAGCGGTCAGAAAACTAGGTGCGTTTGTTAAACTCTTGCATGTGAACAAGGATGTTTTCCCGACTATTGCGGTGACTCCAACAGTCACAGTTACCTCTGGTGATTTCGGTGACCTTATCACATGTTATCCGACGTGGTCTATAACTCTGTGGTGGGTTTTGTTTTATCATAAAGTTTTTAAAACATAACCCGAACCCTTATAATAATGTTTATGCAATGGTTTTATAAAAACCATCTTCTGAACCTTTAATAAGGTTTTACACCATATCATTCGAACCCTATATACCATAGTTTTAACCCAATTCATCCTAACCTTTAAAAGGTTTTCGGCATAGATGTTATATTATGGTTTGAATATATAGTTTTAATATGGATTTAAATTTGCGCTAGGACCTTAAACTTAGGTTTATAAAACTGAGGAATAGGACTTTATCATAGCGCTTAGGTTTTTTATTATGTGGATAAGATTTTAGACTAAGGTATTGGGGTTTTAGGTCGAGGTATAAATTTTTACCTTAGACTTTTACAATGTCCTTTTAAACCTTAGTTTAGGACTAAAACCCTTTACAAAATATTCGATCTTTATGACATCTAGAGGTCCTTTTCATTGGCAAAGCTATCGATACTGAAGACTGAACTGGACATCGACTGCTGAAGTTGACTTGGAACTCTGTTGACCTGTACTGATCAAAATCCTCCTGGATCAATCCTCTCCACTTAAAAATATGTTGGACCACAAAATATTAATTCTAAACTGACAATAAGTGAGAATACAACTCTCTCATTTTTATCTTGACTTTGATTAAATACAACCATACCTGCTCGTTGACCTGAAACTGATGCTTATCTTGGCACAATTTGAACCTAACTTGACTCAATGCTTGTCATGGCATAGAAAAATGTAAGGCTTGATTGTAATCTTGATGCAAAAATTGTATACTGCAGTTACCTTGAAGAATATGTATCCCAGTCCTGTTCACCATTTCTATCTGTCCTTGAACCAAATCCATGCCGCCCCATGGTTGCGAAGGAACTGGAAGTGGTGTGTGCATGGCCTTCTTGTCGTACACATTAGACATCCCTTTATGTACTTCACAATTGTTTCATACATATGAGGCCAGTAACAATATATTTGACTTTGTGTCATAGTCTTGCTTACGCCTGCAATCCAAGAGAAATAAATTTCCTGAATAACCTGCACTCTTTTGATCTGAGCATTATGAGTTAGCGATTCAAAATTATCTTCAAAGTCATTATCAGTACTATACTTTTCTACATAAATTTCATAAACCAATGAAATTTTATGCAGTACTATTGAAACATTCAAAGAAAACATATCAAATACTTTACTTGTTACACCTTCCCTGTCCTTCATTACTAAGTGATTTTGTTGAATAAATCCCATCCAACTGTAGTGATATTGTTGCATCTTAGTATATGACTGAAAGTATTGAAGCAGTTGATAAACTATGTGAATCACTATTTTCATTGCATATCCTTTAACATTTGTTTTATATTCATATGGCTTTTGATGATTTATCAATACTGTAAAATGTTTCTACTTAATTGAATGAAATTTAACATCAACACTTATTCCCCATGCCCTGTTTTTCTTATGAGCCAAAAATATGGGTGAACTGTATGGAGTTAAACTGTGTCACTTTAATTCCATCCTTGAAATTTGTTGCTTTATTTCTTTACACTCTACAACTGAATTGTGACACATTCCATTGTTAGAGGCATCAAACATCAACTGCATTTCATGTAATATTTTCCTTTTATGAAGTATATGTTTTGGTTCTTAATTAGATCTTGAAATGAATTTACCTTCTTAACCAAATTACCTTCATACTGAATTTCACAACCTGAACAAGTATCAATAAGATCCTTATTTTTCTCTTTTATCGACAAGAGCATGTATCTCCTACTTGAACTTATTAAGTGCTTCATCTGATTAGCATTAATTAAATTCAAGTGATCTTTGTTTTTATGTGCCCGAATGATGTACTTAATCCCATATTTCCTGAGATGATACACATGTTATTTTCTATAAAACACTGCATCACGGTCATAGAGATAAGGGCTACCTAAGACAATTCCACAAATGTCTAACAATATCACATCTAGCTCCACTTCATCGATATAGTTAGCTGTAATTACAAATTTTAACCGACACTATTTGGTAACATGAATTTGACTTTGTTCCTTTAACCATCCTAAAGGATATGGCTTTGTATGATTATGTGTTTACAACCCCAATTGTTTAACCAATGACTCAGAAATAAAATTTTCCTGTGATCCCGTATCGAACAATGTATCTATCTTAGTATGTTTTGAAGTCAATTTTATCTTCATTCTATTGTTTGATGTTTGAAGAAGCAGAAGTACTAGCATTAGAAATTTTACGTGTTGTAACCATAACAGTGATTTTACCTTCATCACCTGAATCGGATCCCAAGTCCAAGCCTTGATGGATTGTTGTTTTAGCCTTCTTTTCACCCTTATTTGATTGAAACTTCTTTGGCTTCAGTTTTGGATTAAGTTTCCAACACCTAGCTTCATCATGGCCGATCCTTTGGAAATGTGTACATGTAGGTCTATCTTCTTCCTTCTGAGCTGTGGCAGTCTTCTTTCCCTTTGACTTGCCCTTCTTTTTGTTGTCTTCAGTTTCCATCTGCTTGGATGTCTTTGGTGTAAAATTGAATGGTCTACCACCTGATTTGACATGAATATCTTGAACACAAACTTAATAAAAAACATTAGGATTGAAAATTAATAATGTATGCTGCAAATATGAGTGAAAACTGCCAATATATTTCAACAAAGTTTCTTTTGTGTCCAAAGAAATACCGAGTGCTAATGCCTTCTTTCTGAATTCCTGTGTGAACTCTTGAACACTCTCTCCCTTACCTTGTCGCAAGCGCTGCTAATCAATTACAGCTTGTTGTGTGTGACCCAATAGATAGAATTGTTTCTTCAGAGCTTTAATAAACTTAGTCCATGAGGTGATAACTTTTACCTTACGCTTTAAATCAATCTATGTCCTACTCTCCCACCAGATCAAAGCAGTACCCCCCATTCTATGAGTAGCTAATTGGATCTTTGTCTTATCATCAGTAATATCTTGAATACGGCAATAGACTTCTAACTGTTTTACCCAATTTTCTAGTTTCTTAGGGTTTATTTCACCATCATACACAGGTAATTCAAACTTAACATCAAGTTTCAAAAGTGGACTCTTATGTTTCTTTTCTTTTTCTCATTCAGGACTAGAAGTAGAAGAGGAAGAAGAAGATGATGGAGATGATGGAGGAGAAGGAGATTTATCTACCTTGCCTTTACCCATGTCCTTCTTTGATGCCTTTGATGATGAGGCTGCATCCCTCATATTCTTGTCTTAATATAATTCTGCCAACATTTTCTACATGTTTAGAAACATCTGCTAGATTTGATTCTCATCCATGGGTTTCTTTTCAATAGCTTCAGGAGTCTCAACGGTCTCAGTCCCTGTCATCATTGATTGATGATCGAATTTCCACCTTCCAATATCTAGATTGAATTCCTCAAGCTCTCCTTTTCCATGTTTCAATCCCAACCTGGTTAGCATCCACTGACAAACAAACTATAAGCACAACCTACTCTGATACCAAAAATGATCTAAAATGTGATCGAATAAAGTGCTTAAGCAGTTTGATTAGTTTTTCCTTTATAATTGACTGTTAACTGAAGTATGATTTAATGAAAAATGACATAAAATAGTAGCATAAATGAATTAAATAACAACATTAATCAGAGAGAATAAGAGGCAAACAATTTGATGATGGATTTCGTCCCTCCTGGACTACATCTCTAAGTCTTCTTTTAAGTGGGCATCTGTTTTTATTAGGATTGATCTTGAATAATATTTACACTGAAATGGAAAAAAAAATTTGTGCTCACAGACACTTCTGAACCCTGTAAACAAAAATTACTCTTTCTCACGTTTCCGACGCCTACCTCCATGCTCAATTCTGACCACCGACGACTGAGCAATGCTGCAAACAAAATCGCCTCTAACCTTCTAAAACAACGCTCCAAAAATAGTATGTCTTCCAAAAATCCAAGATGAATTCATGAGCCAATGTCATGGCTTAAATATCTGCATTCGAACCTCTGATAAACAAAATTAGAATTTGGCTAAGGAAAATAAATGATTAGGATATCGAATCCTATCTCCATACATGAACCTAGGGATTAGGTGTTGACCTTAGCACTAAATTAATAGCAAAAAACCCATTTTTAAACTTTGGGTAGGGATAAACCCTTGGCGTTTAGCAAACTGGGTGTGTTCATTAAACTGTTGCATGTGAACATGGATGTTTTCCCAATTGTTGCGGTGACTCCAGTGGTCACAATTACCTCCGGCGGTTTCGGCGACCTTATCACATGTTATCCGACGCGGTCTATAACATTGTGGTGGGTTTTGTTTTACTATAAATTTTTTAAAACATAACCTGAACCCTTATAATAATGTTTATGTAATGTTTTAATAAAACCCATTTTCGGAACCTTTAATAAGGTTTTACACCATATCATTCGAACCCTATATACCATAGTTTTAACGCAATTCATCTAAACCTTTAAAAGTTTTTTGGCATAGATGTTATATTATGGTTTGAATATATAGCTTTTATATGGATTTAACTTTGTGCTAGGACTTTAGACTTAGGTTTATAAAACTTAGGAATAGGACTTTATCATAGTGCTTATGTTTTTTATTATGTGGATAGGGTTTTAGACTAAGGTATTAGGGTTTTAGGTCTAGGTATAAATTTTTACCTTAGACTTTTACAATGTCCTTTTAAACCTTAGTTTAGGATTAAAACCCTTTACAAAAGATTCGATCCTTATGAAATCTGGAGGTCCTTTTCACTGGCAAAACTGTTGATACTGAAGACTGAACTCAACATTGACTACTGAAGTTGACTTGGAACTCTGTTGACCTGTACTGATCAAAATCCTCCTGGATCACTTACTGTGTTTATTTATTTCAAAAAACATAAATTTGCAATGGGTTACTTTCTCAAAATCACTCATTCCTTGTCCTATTATCTAATGCTTCCATTACCATGGAGATCTTAACCAACAAAACTCAACTTTGTTATTATAGCTATCCAACCCTATCATAGTGGGCATATATGACTGTCTCAACCAAGGTAAATAGGAATATCCCTTCTACCAATAACATTTCAATCCAAAAATGGATTTTTCATGCTAATTTACCACAAGATCCTTTATTGAACTTTGTTTCTTCCTTTGAAAATGGTTGACAACGTTTTACAACAAACTCCAAAAAATAAACTTATATGATAGTGTCCACCTAATAGTTAATGATATGGATCATATAATGGTCCAGCTTATGAGGAGAACCAAAGTCTGTATAATCCAATACATAGTCCTATTTTGTCAACAATTTGGACCCTTTGTCTCAATATATCTTCTCTTCGCTGGAAAGAGGACATAAAAAAGTTGTTATAGATATTTCGAAATGGAGAACTCTTCAACTATGTTCCTCTTCTTGATGCCACATGTGATTTGAATGAAAATTTTCATCTTCTTGACTTCGAAATTCTTCTTTTGTAAATGTCACCCTTGACTATGCCATGAAACCCTCCAAAACATTCTTAAATGATTGGAGCTCCTATTCATGTTTGAACCCAATGGAATGTGATAATTCATCCAAGATACATCCAAATATTTGATTTGTGCCTTGTGGAATGTGAAAGATACCCTCAATAGAAAACATGTATAAAAACTTGTAGCTAGGAGCCCCAAATGTGATATGTTTTCACTTGTGCATTTGGGTTTTAAAATATGTGAACTCAACCAAAAAAAAACACCTTAAAATACATGAATATCTCTCAACATGTGAAACAAAAAGTAAACCCTTACCCTATTCTTCATTTGTTGGAAATTTGGGATTTTTGTGAAGATATCTTCTCTTATTTGGAAATAGGACATAAACAAACTTTTAGATGTTTCTAAATGGAGCACTCTTCACTTATGTAATTCTCCTTTACACCACATGATATGAATTCCAATTTCCATATTCTTGACTAATATGAATTTCTTCTTTTATACATGTGACCCTTGACTATGCTATGAAATCCTCCAAAATATTTGTAAAGGTTGGGAGCTCCTCTTCATGTATGAAGCTAGTGGAATATGATAAGTTATCCAAAATTCCTCCAAATATGTGATTTTTGCCTTGGAAAATTTTAAAGGTACCCTCAATGGAAAAAAAATCCATAAAGATTTGTTTCCAAGCTCCCTAAATGCGATGTGCTGCCACTTGTGCAATTGTGCCTCATGTTAATGCTCAAACTTACACCCTAGCTGTGCAAGGCTCACAAGGTGTCACTTTGTATCAACTCATAGTTGTTTCCACTGTCACCTTAGCAATGAATCCTCTCACTTTGGTTGACTTATTGAATCCTGGGGGGTATCCCAAAGCAAAAATTTATGGGGTATTTTATGTGACTAGATCACTAGCGCTGCAAACCATCTTTGCATTGGATGGTTCAACATATTAATGATACCTATCCTATTGAACACAAATTTTTTATTCATTATTGATTTCATCGCAACACCTATAGTATATATTGATGGTGTTCATGAGCCTATTTCTTGTTCCCTTCTTTATGGAAAAATTATTATCTCCAATGGCATTATTTCTACCTTTGTAACTATTATTTTTCACATCTATCCTATCAGGTAAGTAGCTTTCATCGATGAATGGATACACAATATGAACCTTATGAGAAAACTATTCATGTCATCGATGTAGTGCCCACGTGATATAGAAATTCGATGGTCTATCATAACCATACACTCTATGATGGGTTTCATAGATACCCAATCTATGACAACAAGCTACATTCTATTACTGAAACTTGTAAGAAGTGAAAGAATTATATTTTTACAAAGGAAATGGCCATCCATACTAGTTGTAGGTGTAGAAATTATGGTGTAGAATTGTAACTACACATGAAATTTTAATCTTAATTGCAAGACACAATCCTACTCTACTGCTATGCAGAATTTGATTCACAATTTATAACATCAATCACAAACATGCAATGAGAAATAGCTCACATGCACACAATTTTTTTTTACAGGGGCAAGAAATTGATAAATACCCCATATGCCTGCTTTCATTAAATCAGACGAATAAAGATATATTGCAATTTCTTGCTTGCTCTTAGCACAACCTACAAGTGAATAATATATCTCTCTGCTCATTGAGAAGCTATAACCCAGACTTAGAAATTTCTGCCTCTTCTTGAGCCCATATTTCCTTGAGCAATTCTTGAGGAATTAGGCCCCTATTATTTAGGAAATTCCTCCAAAATTCTTGCGCAATTACCAAGGGTTGATCAATTGACCAATACAATTCATGTACACTCAATGTAGTATATAATAATTGTGCATTGCCTTGGAATCTTCACCACAATTAGGGAACTTGAATTCCCTGCATGCACTAGCTATTTTGGGTTGATTGAGCAGTTATATAGATGATCACTGAGTTAGACTGAAGCCCCACTACACAACTGAACTTCCACTAGTTCCTCCAATAGTTAAAATTATTTTAACTAAAAACAACTTGAAATAATTGACCTTGATTGCTACAAATTAGAAATTGCACATGCTTAACTGAATTCCAACTCCTCTATCTTGAATTTAATAAGATAAATTAGTGACAAGATCCATGTCACCTCAGTTAACTGCCTCCAAGTTGTCCGTTGATGTGGAAATTCATTTTTTCTCAATTTGACCAAGGCAAAGTCAAATTGAGATTTTCTTGCTGCATTTTTTTGCGGTAGGTATTTTCCTACTCTAGATGATGTTTTCCCTCAACCAAGCATGGTAAAAAATGTGTTTTTTGTTTTTTTTTATTGATTCCTTTGGATGAGAATTTTGGCACCTTATAAGAAGATCATTTAAACAAAATCCACTCATAAGCTCTTCTTCAGGTGTATTTTGGTTCATTTTGGGTTGCCAAAAACCATATTTCTTGAGAGGGATAGTAGGTTCCTTAATATTTTCTCTTTTAACCTTTGGTCCATGATGGACATCAAGCTTGAACAAATCCATTTCCTTCCATCCCTATATTGATAAATAAAAAGTACTCAATATGATCATTGTAGATGTCCTTAGAGTATACAATTATGAGGATCCACATACACATGTTGAAAGCCTTCCTTATTTTCAACAGACATAACTCTTCATATTTCTATTTCCCACAAGCCTTTTCAAGTGTGCTTGGGGTCCCAAAAATTGACACAACTTTATCTAGCTATATTCATGGCATAACACATGAAGATACCTCCCATACTTGGAATGAGGTAAGCAACGCAACCAATTTTGATGAATGTATCTAACAAATTCAGTAATGAGTTCATGATATTTTATAGAAAGTTGCCAAATCCAAGGACAAGTAGATACACAATATGTTCAGTTCCACATAAGTTTTAGGTTGGGGATTAGTTATGGTTGAACTTGCATAAATAGCAATCAACAAAATCCCTGAAGAAGCTCATACCATTTTGATACGAGCCTTACACCATCACCAAGGTCATGGGTGAGAATTTGTTTGAGGATAGTCATAGGATGGTTTATATTATACTTCAAACGTATATGTTAGGATGATTTATGCTTTATGGGGTGCATTTCCATAAAGAGTTCCTTTAAGAGAATGAAAAGTATGATCGCACCATTATTAATATAAGTAATTGTGATATCTACTTGAATGACATTAGGTAACTACATAAGAGATTTTAAAAGTGGCATTTTTAAGGTTTGTTTTATATCAATGTATGTGTATCATTATGTTTTTTTCCAAAGCATTTACATATGACTAAATTTTTTAAATAGTACATCACTCTAATATTATTTCTCTTACATTCTCCTAGGTTATAATTCAAAGCATCATAGGTACTAAAATTCATGAAACTCTTGTTTTTTTCTCTAAATAACTAAAACCTCCAAGTGTGTTACTTTTAATAATCAAACTTTCACATCCTCTAGTTGTTATTCTTCATCCATAAGTAAGCTAACTATGAGGTGGAATTGAACCATTATTAACGCACTAGTATAGTGCTACCTAATTGTATTTAAGAAACATAAGGAGCAGGGTTGGTATAAGGCCAACTTTACTATCATCTAATGCCTTGCCCACTACTAGGTTTTCATCCTCTTATGGCCTTAGGATATGGTTTCCCATTAGTTCATTTGGTTCTTTCTCATCCACAATCTCATGCTACATTGCATCCAACATGCTACTTTGTATTTTCATATCTCTTGTAACCCCACTCTAGTGTGTTAATTACACCTCATTGAGGTGCCTTGAGTACTACTCTTTATTGAGCTATATTTTATCATCAACCCTTTCTTTCACAACCATCCGCTCGCCAACTCAACTTTCCATTGAAATTATCCAACTCTCTCATCCTCACTTCACTACTCTCTTCCACGCTAATCTCATTTTTGAAATCCTCATTTCTTTCTTCATTTGCTCACATCTAATTCAACCACCACTCATTAGTTATCTCTACTTCCTCAAAACTTATTCAACTTGCTCTTTAGCTTTTGTGTCCTTCATGGTCATTTAGTCCTTTGAGCTATCATATTTTCCAACCCCATTATAAGCCATTACTTAATAAAAATTTATATACCACCATGATCAAAATGTCAATAGGAGATAAATCAACAATTCTTATAGGGTTTGCTTTCACTAATCTCTTTCAAAACCCCTTCTCCTTAGCTTTTTATTACAACTAGTAAAATTCATGGGATTTATGTTTTTTGAATATAAAAATTTTTCATTTCCCTCCCTCTATTTCCCTTGTTGCAGGTTTTTCCAAGGAAGGAGGAGGAAGGGCACATCGATCTTGTCGTAGGTTTGATCTTCCTGTCATAGGTATGATCTGATACACTTGGTTGAAATTAAGAAATTGGATTCATGGTGCCTCAAATTGTGGTGATTTCATTTTACATAAGGAATTTTTTAGTTGAAGTCAAGAAATTGTATTCTTGTTGCCTCCAATTATGGAGAATTCATTTTACAGAAGGAATCTATCACTTCAAAACTCTTTTAGACCAGTGAAACGAGGCACTCAAGAGGTTGTATGTTCAATATTTCACAGAGGAAGATGAAGCTAAAGGCATGGGCGATAATATGTTGAAGATTCTATTGAGTCTCCTATGTTCATGAGCTACATGGAAAATTTTAGGGGCTAATATTCACAGGTGGGATAATTTTCCATGGTTTTTGCAAAAAAAAGATTCGTCAATTTCCATTTTTTTATAAAAAAGATTCGCCCAAATTTAACAATATAAAATTGTTTTACATTAAAAATCGCCAACATTATATAGGGAGTATATATAATATCATTACAAATTTGAATAATTTTATAAATACATATAAACATTTTATAGTTTTCGTATCAGGGACTAGTGATATCCGCCAATTTTTTAAACTTCGAGATAATTTTCCATTCTTAAAATTTTTCTACATAAAACATACTATCTTGCAACATGTCTACCATGCCCAGAATTCAAAATTTGATGCTAAGCCAAATGAAATTGGAATTTTCCAACGTGTTTTAGTGATTTGTAAGAATAGTGTGATAACTATCACCAACCAGTGAATTGATACAGATTAGAATAATTTATGCACATTTTAAACCCTTTCGCGATTACAACCTAAGATGTCACTGGTGTGGGTGCCTCTGCTACTTTTTCGGTCTTTAACAATGAATTGGGATTCACTAACCGCAACATAGAATCTCTCTACAACGTTGGACAATCTACCAAGAAGGGAAAAAGACAAGGAGGCTACATTGGCGATAAGGGTATTCATTTCTTAAAACCTATACTCATAAAACAAAAGGAAATTGGGGTGATAGGGAGGTTTTTCAATCCTTGACTATCTACTATTTAGATAAAATGTAATATATATTTCTGAATTTGCAGAGATTGGGTTTAAAAACGTCGGGGAATGGCTGCTCATATGCAACATGTTATGCAAACAATATAAATTGGGGTGATTGGGAACTTTTTCTAGCACTGACTGTTAAGATAAATTTTGCACTAGGTATCTAAATTTGAAGATTTTGGATTTAAATACTTTGGATCATGGCTGTTTAGCTGAAATACAGTATAAAAATATTAAAAAATAATAAAATTGTGGCGATTGGGAGCTTTCGGTAGCCCTATATTTTAGATAGAATTTGGTGTATGTTTTTAAATTTATGGAATTTGGGTTTAGGAGCTTTGGTCATGGTGTTTAGATGAAATATTTTTTGAAAACAGAATGGAATGGAGGCATTTGGGAACTTTTTTCTAGAACCAACTATTTAGATAGAATTTGTAGTGCATTTATCAGTTTTGAAATTTTTCTTTAACAGCTTTGGGCTATGGCCATTTAGAAGAAATATTTAATGATAATAGACTAGAGCTCATGTGTTCAGGATATTTTCCTAGCCCTAGCTATTTAGATACAATTTGTAATTTATTTTTCAATTTGCATAGTCTGGGTTTAAGAGCTTTTGGTCATGGTTGTTTAGATGAAATATGGATAAAATATGTACAAAATAAAATAGAATTGGGACGAGGGGGAGTACTTTCTAGTCCCAAATATTTAGATAAACTTCAATATACATTTCTAAATTTGCGGATATTTACTATGAAAGCTTTGCATCATATATGTATAGCTTAAGTATGTTATGAAAAGAAAATAAAATTGAGGTGATTGGGAATCTTTTCTAGCCTTGACTGTTAGATAAAATTTGTTTCATATTTCCAAAATATGCAGAGACTGGGTTTAAGAGATCTGGGCCATGTCTATTGAGATGATATTTGTTATAAGCTACTAATACCTTTCTATATGTTCAAAGAATGAGTTTAAGAGTGTTTTCTTGATAACAAAACATCATTACATATTCAACATTGGATATAAGATAAGGTTTAATGAGATACCTCCACCTGGAAGAAAAATTGTCTATATCATTCTAGAGTGGATAGATGAAAAGTTGAGCATTAAAGACCTCCAAGAAGTGTATGGTTGTGAGCTTCCAAACAAAATAATAATACTTCCTTTGCAGCTTGAGAATGTTGATGTTGTGAAAGAGCAACTAGCTAATATTCATCCTAAAGTAATTATGTAAAATTAGAAAGATGTTTGTTCGTGATTATAATGAAGACTTCGTGCTAAGAAGGGTTAATGAAATATGTGTTTCATGAGAAACGAAATTCAAAAATACCTAGAATGGACATAGTCAATCATTTATTCATCACAATTAAAAAAAAAACAATAGAAATCACTTATGGAGATATTCACTTCAATTTGTCATGGAATTGAAACTCTAAAAAGGAGTTCTTGGGGTGGAGAAAATTTCAAAAGGATTAGGCACATATTTCTTCCATCCCATCGCATATTAGAGTGAAAACCTTTAAACAGAAATAAGCTTGAAAAAAATTGATAGCTAAACCACTTTCAATGGAAATATTTACTATTTTCCCACATTTTCAAGGCTTGATACATCATATGAGGCACCCCATTCTATTGTCATATGATTGAGAGGGCCATGATAAATGAAGAAAAAGATTAAATATTAGATTAAATATTTATGATAGGGTGGTAACATTTTTTACTACAAGCTCGAATCCCTTTTATATTCTTCTAGGAAACTAAAATTTCATTTTTGATGGATCTAAATATTGTCATGGATATAGGCACATAAATAAATTTGTACCAGACAAATTACTGGATGGTTAGTGATGAAAATATATTTCACTTCTAGCATCAAAAAATCCCTTGTGGATCTTTAAGAATGTTAGGGTGACATATTTCATGGCTAGGCCTGCATTCAAATATGGACTTGTTCAAGTTCTTGACTATTATCTTTGCTAGGTGTTCCATTTTAGCAAATAAACAAAATTGAATTCCATGAATACCATTCAGAGTTCAATATCAGAATCAATACCCCAGGTGAACACATCACAACACGGGCCCAACAAGCAATCCCAGGGAATAGATTATAGCTCCCTCCAGTAAGTGGCTTCCGCTATAATTCTTTTCTACTATCAATTTCCAGCTTGTCCTACTAACTTGAATCCAAAGAAGTTAATATATACCAAAAATGAGTTGAATTCTCCCTTAAATATTATACAGAAAAGTATAACATTAAGCTATAGTCATTTCTATAAAGACAGGCCTAAAATTCAACTATAGATGTTGTAAAGAGTTTTCAAACAACAAATAAGATTTCCATGCCCGTGGTTTTTAGAAATTTAGCATGCAAAGCTAAGGGCTCAAATGTATCTCCATGTTTATTAGTTATGTATGTTTAGCTATGTGTGGTCTCACTATGGCCTTGTTGGTCCAAGCCAGTTTCACTCTAATTCAGAATCTTTGGTGGTAATGTTGAGTACACAAACAGTACAACCTCAACAACAAATCAGGCAACAAATTAAAAGGGAGTAATAATTTATCCATCATATTTATATACAGATTTCAACCCTCTAAACCTCAACTATTTTCATGCCACAATAACTTATAAAAAATGAAATAGCATCTCTACACCAAATCTATCTATACCGGGAGAATTTTCCAAAAAAATTTAGCTATTTGTAAGAACCGTGGGATAAAAATCATCGACCAGTGAATTGACACAGATTAGAAACAATTGATGCAAATTTTAAACCCTAGTTCCATTTCGAGACATAAAAGTATATAGAAATTTCAAAGAGCACACCAAAAAAAGTAGATGACAACATCTCTCCAGCTAACAAACTCATTCAACCTGGAAAGATGAATCTCAAAGATGGTCATACTCACTAAATATTTAAGATATTGCATAGATGGAAAATTACATTTATATTTACTTATATAAATCTCTTAAGGAAATATTTCTTGCGATAACTTACATTTAAAAGAATACTTATATAAGGGAGTTTTCTTCAACTTGGCTCTGAAACCATGTTGGTTTTGTAGGAAACATGCTAGAATTAAATTTTGTTCAACAAATAACTACTTCCAATGATAAATTACCTTTAGTTCCACATTGCATTCAATCACTACCATAAAGTGGTTAAATAGAAGAAAAATATCAACCAATAAACATGAAAGAGCAGTAGAAATAAACATGAGACAAGAGACACAGAAATTAGGCATGAGGCCAGGGAAAAACCCACAAGGGAAAAACCAAGAGTTTCATCCTTATGAGAGAGAGGGAGAGTTCAATGTCCATGAATACATCCAGATAAACAAGATATCAAGGATAACAACTAACCAAAGAATGATCTCACAAATGTGAAGCCTCTTTCCTTTTTCTCCTCTGTTTTTGGTCCTCCTATCTCCCCCAAAACTTGATGGAACAGATAGAAATGTATGTGATCCAAATTTCCAAATGAGGATGAATACCTCACATATAGATAATCTTCACAAAGGGTTGAATTGGTTCCTCTAAGGGGCCCAACCCGACCTAAACAAAAAGGAGGCCAACTTGAGCTATTTTTGGAGGAAAAATATAAATATAAATTTTCCAATTTCTTCATGATGAAAATACGAACCATGGCTACCCTATTTCTAACATTCAACATCGAGAATACATGAGTATGCAAGGGTTGTGTAGTCAAAAAGCACGATAAGATCACATTCCCTAGTGGTAAGCATATATCAAGAGGGATAGTTGATCTCATCCATTCAGATGTGTTTGGATCAACGACTATCTCCACAAAAAGGTAATATTTATTTTCTTTCATTGATGTTATCTCTAGAAAAATTCAAATTTACTTTGAATTCTTGAGTAAATTCCAAGAATTTAAAGCTCTTGTGGAGAATTAGATAACTATGAAGATTGAGGTGTCTAGCTTTGACAATGGAGGAAATTACAACTGTAAGGAATTTGGCCTTTTGTAGGGAAATAGGGTTCAAGAGGGAAATGACAATACCTTACAAAATTTATTAGAATGGGGTTGAATAGAGGAATAATGGATCCATCATAGAGAAAACCAAGACTATCTTTCATGATCTAGATTTTCCCACGTATCATCATGTAGAAGCATGTAATACAACTGTTTACATTTTGAACAATTGTTTTCACAAGATATTGAAGAATAAGACATTAGAACAATTTTTTACTTGTGGAAACCATAGGGATCAAACTTTCGTGTTTTTGGATGTGCATTCTGTATTTATATTATTAAGGAGAAGAGATATAAGCTTGAACCTTCTATTTCAGAAGGTATATTTGTTGGTTATATTGTGTCCTCCAAGGTTTGTAGGATCTTTCTTCCATCATATTGAAAGACAATATTGTGTCGAGATGTAAATTTTGATGAGCATGATTGGTCTTGTAAGTCTCAAGAGCTGATCATGGATGCTGAGTAGGGATAAAATCTTGTTGTCACGTGTGCATAGGAAAAATCAGATTCAAATCAGCAAGGCTCCAATAAAGGAACATAGTGTGTTTTACTTTCGAATTTAGCTAAAACGTTGAGATGGATTACCTAGATTTTGCAGGAAGAACTGGGGAAAATAGGAGCACCAAAGACTTCTTTTTGGGTGAGAGGCCCATGTATGCAGGTTGAAGAATGCCCTTTATGGGAAGAAGTAGGAACCACATACATGGCAGTGAATGATTAATGAGTACTTCTTTGAATTTGGGCTTCACCAAGGTTTTTACAGATCCTAATCTTTATTACTTGTTTGATAAATCTGATCTACTTTTCTTGGTCCTGCATGTATATGATTTGATCCTTACCTATAGTTCTGCAAGAGATTTATTGCATGGTGTAAGATGAAGCTAGCAATTGAATTTGATATGAAGGGCATCAACTTTATGTGCTATTTTGTGGGGCTAGAGGTTTGGTGGGGTACATGTGATGTTTTTTCTTCGACAGAGAAGTAGAAAGTAGAGATTCTGAAGAGATTTCAAATGCACGATATTGTAGACACTTGGCGATCCTGTGGTTCCAAATTTGAATTTACATGGTGATTTAGATTTAGGTTTGTAGATCCTTTTCTATATACGCAGTTGATTGGTTCTCTTATTTCTGGTGAATACTGGGCCTGATATATGTTTTGCAGCAAATACTTTGAGCCAATTCATGGTTCGAACGCAAGCATATTCATTGGATTTTTGCAAAGCATGTGCTACAGTACTTGAAGGGAAGAACCCATTATTGCATGAGGTATGTCGGATTTGGTCAGTTAATGCTGCCTGGTTTTGTTTATTTTGACTAGGAAGGAGATGCAAGTGCTAGGAAGAGCACTTTGGGATTTTTTTTCAGCTTGAGATCATGTATGATATCTTCTTTTAGCAGGAAGAAGGTAGTAGATTCACTCATCTAAATGTAGGAAAAGTATATGGCAGAGAATTATGCTATTTGTGTGGCCATATGGCTTGCAAGTTGATATCACAGTTGAATGATCAAATGTTGGGGCCTTTGGAGTCTTGAGAATCTGATACTTTACAATTGCTCCAAGTATATCGATATCTGGCACCATTTCCTTAGAGACATATTTCAGAAGGGAGCAATGGTCCTAGATTATGTTCCTTCAGATTTCTGGGTTGTAGAGGTTTCGACAAAGTTCCTATCTAAGGGGAATTTTGAATGCTAAGAGAGAGACTTATCTTGGTGGATAACACCTTCCTTGCAAAGGCGGAGTGTTAGTTTTTCGTATCTTTTTTGTTGAACTCTTGTTCTCTTTAGCATCATGCAGTCACTAGTTTCAACAAAGTTGTAAAACCTTGGTTCCGTGTAGCACTTTAAGTAGTGATGATCGATGGTGTTGCAATGTATATGTAGAGAGGTAAAGATGTATGCATTTGCTACCCTTAGACAGTTTCCATCCTTAGAGAATTCTAGTCTTAGGATTTTCTTTAATTATAAATTGTTGTCCTATTTTGTGTTTAACGTTTCTAGATTTTTTGAAAGTACATGACTTAGGAAGTCTTCTAGATTAAAAGTAGGCACTATGTTTGAGTTGGTGTTCACATTTAAACCATGGGTGCTCTATTCTAAGAGGATTGGTTGTTTATTATGTAGATTATCTCATGTAGGGATGGTACATCTATAGGAAAATATAGAGTTAGAGATTCACAGTCACTTATAGATATAGGCACACAGCAGTGATATACCGTTTCTGTAAATCAGTGGCCTTTTTTAGTCTATAAAATAAAGGCAAGGTTGGGGCATTAATTCATTCAATTTTGAGTCATTGTAGTGTATTCCTTCTTTATGATTTTATGTTAGAGAGATGTGATCAAGATTTTAGATTTGTACTTGGTGTCATAATTTTCAGATTGTCGTGTTTGTAGATGTCATGTTCCTTCATCCAGATTTATGCTAGTTTTCACTTTTTCTGTTACCTAGGATTTGTATAGAGTGCAAATCTACGTATTATGATCCAAGAAACAAATATCTAACCTAATATATACAACAGAGGACCAGAAATCACCCTTTATGATGGAATACAAATAAGAAGAACAACTTTAGTCCATATAAAATGGACATCCAGGGACTACCATGATCATTCCATTGACATGAAAAAATAATATAATGAAAACAATGTAGTATTCCATTAACGTATACAGCTCCCAATTAATATATGTACATATGGAATTGTAGAATATTCAAAAAACTACATTTATCAAATTTTCACAATAAAACAAGTCCATTTGAATCTAGAATCTATCCATACATATGTGTCCATCCTTGTCCTTTACATAACTTCTACAAAAACATTATGAATTGATATTGCAAATTTGCATACACAATTGTTGTACTAGGCCAATCCACTTGAATTTATCAATAATTATACAGATACATGAATCCTTAAATTTAATAGTGAATGGTTTTAGCATGTATACATGAAATATTGTGGCAATATCCCTCATCTTTGTCGTTCCAACACCCTCAGTGACTTCCTAGACACGTGCAATAAAAAACACAACAAGTCCTGTTAGCTTTCTCCAATGTTGATAGGTGCTAATGCTAGTTTTTGGATAAGGTGAGGCAATTCCAATAGCTATTCATATATGAATTTTTGTTTAGATTTTTATAAAGCATTTTTTAATTACCAGATTTAATAGTTCTTGCATAGGAGCTAAGCTTTTCTGTAGTGTCTGAAAAACTTTAGCATAAGTAAACATTTTGAAATCCATCCTTGTAACTTGACTTGGGTAGCTGAGCGAATGGATCAAGGTTCTAAAATGTTGGTTTTCCAGACTTCATGTGCTGAATCTCACAAAAACTTGACAGTATGCAAGCTCCGAATGCCTTAACTTAGCTATTTTATTCAATTGTTCCAAAATCAACTGTATACCAATATAGCTTAGTAAGATGCCAAATTTGTTTATCTGATGCACCCAATGATGTTAAGCCAATAACCCAAGGAAGATCAACAAACCTAGGGTGTACTACCATTGGCATGTGATCAAGTATCTCATGGAAAATGTAAGGTTCAGGAGTGTACATTGGATTGCTAGTGTGACAAATATATTGTGTTGAATGGAATGTTTTGAATGCTAGTCCATTCAAAAATTATAGTGGGTGCAACAACCCTGCAATAGGTCTTATTTTCCATCTAGTGTAATACTGTAAAACCTGTGCACAAAACCCATGCCAAATCTATTATATACAGTGGCAGAAGTCTCCATCCATAGAAAAATATAAATATAGGCTATCAAAACCCATTATACATGTGAAAGCTCTTCTAGTTGAGAAATTCTGTTCGGATAAAATTTGAAAAGTGGAAATGATTTCAGAGACTCTTTGCAAGCATGACTAGGCTATAGTTCACTAAGTTTTGTAAGGAATTTTGCCCAAACATGATCTTCTTTAGTAGTATAGTTGATCTTAGGAATGGGTTCTGCTCTGCAGAAATTGAAATCACTCGTGATTTTGAAATTTGAAGTAGTTCAAAGCACATGAAGCTATAAAAAATAAACTGCATTTTTTCTAATAACCAAGGGTAAATGAAATTTTTTTCTATGTTTTGATTTTTATTTCCACTATATTGTACCTTGTACTCATCAAATATTGAACAAGTTGTGGCAATAACATTAAATGGTACCCAAAAGTGGGATAACAGTGAATCAAATTTTGTGTTTTTTGGCGAGACGAATAATAAATGACCACCTTCTCATGTATTCTTCTTCATGGTATCCCTATAGATCAATCATTAGGATGAAACAAATAAAGTCTTATAGCTCAGGCTGAAAAGAGTTCAATTCAAATGCCGTAATAGATATCCTCGTGAGTGTAAGACTATGTGTGAAATGCCACAAAAAAAACTTAAAATTTTCAGTGTGGTGATAAAATCTCTACATAAAAATGATAAATTCGACCAGAAGGAAAATGAATGAAGTAAAATAAAGAATTTAGAAAATTCAATCAGGAAAATCACGTGTCACAAGATAATAGTTTACATTTTACAAGGAACTAAAATGACTTTCAAGCATGGAAGTCGCAGCAACAAATAAACCACCTGACCACCCGAGTCCTTACAAGTGTACGGGTAAATATGAAAGAAATTAGAATCGTTATAGTAGTTTGTCTCATAGGTTGTTAATTTCAATCTGTTTGGGTTTTTGGTTCCATTTATTCTAAATGAATTTTTTTTATTTTTGGTCTTATATTAATGAATATATGATAAAAATTTCACAGTAACTATCGAAGAGTAGAATCGCAAAGAATAGAAACACACAAATGATCCTTCTATTGTACAAAAATTTTTGTCACTTTGATTGTGAATGCAATGGGTAATACCTAATATAGATCAACCATATCAACTATCAACACTTGAGACATTATTATCATAGACAAAAAGAGTACGAAATTATCTGCATAAGATGAGTACTTCTTTTTGTCCCTTTTTGTCCCACAACTGGGAGAAGTGTTAAAGTCCACAACTTCTAATCAGGAAAAAATAGACAAAATAAATGGAAATGTTAATAATTGGAACACTAATGGTGTTCCCTTGGGTCCAAGACCTAGATATACAATGCCTTTATTGCCTTCTAATGGTGGATATGGCAGGGTATTTTGCCTGCAAACCATGATGTCATCGAGATTGTTTCTTCCTGGCTTGATGGGCCAGTAGTTTCAGACGATCAATATAGGACTCCCACAAATAATCTAGTGTCATCAGTGGTTTCACATATTGCATCTCTTGGTCCACTTGGGAAAAATATACAGCCTTTACCTCTTGTAACAGTATGTTACTCATTGTTCCTATTTATCCTTTTTTTGTGTTTTGATATGTTAAGGATTATTTCAGGTGTAAGATTCTTCATGAACATAGTGTACTGATCTAACATATTGTATCCAAACAACAATACATCCATTATATCAAGTCTTGGTTTTAGGGCACATGGGTTTGAATCAAGGGCAAATGAACATAGTTGGAGTATTTTTGACAAGGTGAAACCAAGAAGCAGAGGTAATTTTGTAGTGATGAGCAATAATGAAAATGTGATGTCCTCAATGAAAAAAATTGTGGACAAATAAATGCAAGGTTTAGGAATCAATGAGTTACTCTAAGGGTCCCATGGAAACCTTATAGAAAAGAGTAGGGTGGAAAATGAAGCTCTTTCTCCTTTGCTTTCAACCTTCTATTTTCCTTAGTTTATATGGTATCTGGTTTTTTACTTTCAACTGCCAAATATGATCATTTATCGATGTGGATACATGATTCCCTCATAAAAGGGCATATATGTACTCTTCAAGAGCTGTTGCAGAAAGACAAGCACTCTTCCCTTAAATCATCCTCGCATCCTATCGGAACACCTTACCATCTTCTTCACTTTCTAACTGAATATTGCAACTGTTATAGACTTTCTAGTACTTCAGGTTCTAAATATATGTCAATAAGCAATGTATAAATAGTAATCTGCATTCTTCCAAAGGAATTAGTAGAACATTTCGCACTCCAAGTATATCTTCCAAACCACAAATATATTCCACATTTGAAACATAGTTTATGAAATAGTATACCTCCACACTTGCGTTCTTCATAGAATAAAACAGAGGGCAATAATCCACTGCATTGTCACATTATCTGTAGAGGCGGAGATTTTGACAAGGGAGGAGGAGAATGGAAACATTTCTCTTCTGACATACCTTGCAAGTTCTCTGATCCCTTGTGTTCTTACTACCTCTCAAGGATCTTGCACGATGGGCCTCTGCATTTGGATCTATGTGTGTTGATTTTGCATCATCTACTTCACTATCACCACATCCTTCTTTGCTTTGTTCCCTGCCCTATACTATACCCTATTGAAGGCTTTTTATCTAGGATTTCACCATGGCTTCCCGATGCTTAGCTTTGCTCTGCCATATGGAAGCTTCTAGTTTCAGCTATTTGACATTCTCCTCTAGTTCCATGTTTCTAATACTGATCTTCTCCATCTACGAATATGTTTCCCTTATTTGCCTCAAGACTCTTTCCTCAATCATAGAAAGCATAGATTTGGAATTCCTATGACTCTTCTCTTCAAGAGATTGCATCAACTGATCTTACTGTACCCTCACAAATTGATCAAGCTCTTCTTTATTTTTTTGAAACTGTGATGCTATATCCTCTGTTAGAAAATGAAGGATAGAAGTTGCATCGCCTCTCGTTGTAGATGGTATTGAAGCATTGAATTTTTCATCCTCAAATGCTTGATGGAGACCAGTTGACACAGTCCCCACTGAGTGTGGTACCTTCCTTGGTGCTGGAGTTGGGGCTTGTTGATGAAGGTCACATAAATTTATTAAGAAGGGTCTCTGATCTTGCAAAGAAATAATATCCATAGCCTCCCTTGGTCTCTTTCGCGATGGAGGGTCCTCTACCATATGGAAAATTGCTCCATTTTGCTGACCATGCACAAAATTAGGCACTGCATTGATATTTAGAAGAGCATAAAATATAATGTATTCATGTTATATGTTTTTTTGTTAGGTCCCTATATTACTAGTATAGTCCATTATTGTTATTAGTGTAAACCCCTTATTGTTATTATTGTACCCTTGTAACCCCCATTTTGTTATTATTGTGCCCTTAAATTATTATTTTTAGGTCGGCTAGGATTATATTGTGGCCCACTAGGATTACATTATGGCCACATGGACTCCTATATATAGAAAGGAGGTTTTGTAAATTGTATCATCCAAGAATTGTTCATTTATGTAATGTATTGGAGGTTTCCCCCTCGAAGTGGCTTATTTCTAAGGCGTTGATATCCCTTTTCTTCTATTTTTGGAGCTGGTTACACAACATTTGGTATCAGAGCTTTGGATTCTACGGTTTCGCTGCTCCAAACATATCATTGTGGCATTTTCGCTATAAATTTTTTTTATGAAGTTTCAAAAACTGAAATTTTTAGGGTGTGAAGCAGAAATCCCGAGGAAGATCATATGAAAATTTCAGAGCTTGGTTCACAAAATTTTTGGAGATATGATCTGTGGAAGTTAGGTCTTTTTTCAGGCTCCTAAACAGGTCATCGTGTAATTTGAGCTATAACGTTTTTTCTACAAAGGTTCAGAACAAAAAAAATTTAGGGTGCGAAGAAAAAATCTTGAGGAAACCCGTCAAAAAATTTCAGACCTTGGTTCGTAATATTTTCAGAGATATGATTTGTGGAAGGTAGTGCTTTTTCAGGCTCCCGAATTTCATCTCAAAGAGGTGATCGTGGGAAAATATCCATAACTCTCTCTCTGGGCATCCGATTGGAGTTCCGTAAAAAGTGGTCACAATAAAACGGACTTTAGTTTCTTGTCTATCAATTTCAGAGCTGAAGAATGAAGCAGTGACACGTGGAAAGTTGTACAAATTCGCTCTATTGAACTAGTCCATAATTAGGTCATTGTGGGAGATTGGACACAACTTTGTCTTGGAGAATCCAAATCAGGTCAGACCTGTGGCATTCGAAAGAGAACTCAGAGGGCTACGTTTGTGTTGAAATTAAAATATTGAAGTGCTACAATCATAGAGATAATCCAGTTTCAATATCAACCTCCTCAAAAGCAAGAAAAAGGTGTGTATTTTTTTTTCCGAATTGCATAAGTCTTGTTTGAAGAATCAATTTGAATTGATTCCAAAGGCATATTGTAGAATAGATATCAGTATTGGGTTCTAAAAGATGCCTCATAAAAATAATTCAACACCCATTAAGCCTTCAGAAGGCTCTACTATGACTCATGAAGATGAAGAATTGCAACATGATCTATCAAAATTACAAGAGAAAATGCACCAAATTTCGCTCTCACAAAGAGAAGCAAAAAATGAAATGGAAGTTTTGAAGAAAGGCATGGAAGCAAAGATGGATGGTGTGAAGAATAATATGGATGGTTTGAAGAAAGACGTGGAATCTAAGATAGATGACATGGAAGCTGGCATGGAATCTAAAATGGAAAACATGAAGAATGATCTAAAAGCAGACATAGAAGGTTTGAGAAAGTTGATACAAGAAATGTTTCCTAATGGTGAAAAGATAGTAGAGGAAACTCATGATGAGAACAAAATAAATGTTAATCGTGATTTCATAAACTCTAATGTTGGCGGGAAGAACCACCATATTCTAAAAATGGATATGAGGAAGTTTGATGGAAAGGATCCTGTAACATGGATACTACAGATGGAGCAATATTTTGATCTCCATAATGTGCAAAACACACAAAAAGTACGCATTGCAACTTTACATTTAGAACAAAATACATTTGTATGGTATCGATGGCTTTGCTCTCGTAAAAAAATTGTCACTTGGTCAATTTTTACGGAAGAAATGATAGCACATTATGAGGATACAAAGAGCGACACCTTCTTTAGCCAATTGATAAATCTCAAACAAAAGGGTTTAGTGGGGCAGCACATTGAGGACTTCCAAAAATTGAATATAAGGGTAACTGATATTCCAGAGGAACACAGGATTGATCTGTTCATAGGCACTTTAAAGGATAACATCCAACATGAAGTTCGCGTTTTGGAACCTGATTCATTGGAGAAGGCATTCAGGTTGGCAAGAAAAGTTGAATGTAAAATTATGGCGGCAAGGAAGCCTACCACTCAATTCTATAAAGAAGGAAGTGTTGCTACGCCTAGATTTCCACAACCTACAAGGTTGACACCACAACAATTGGAAGAAAAAAGAGCAAAAGGGCTTTGCTACAGTTGTGATAGAAAATATACTAAAGGTCATAAGTGTGCTGAAAAGAAATTATTTTACATAGATTGTGAAGAAGAAGAAGAAAATGAAAAAGAAGAGGATATACACCAGGAACCAGCCATAGAAGAGGAAGAAATGAATCCGACCATATCATGTAATGCACTGGCCGAAATTACCACTCCTCAAACTCTCAAGATAGTAGGACAGATCAAGAAGAAAAGGGTAATAGTGTTGATTGATTCAGGTAGCACCCATAATTTTATTCATTGTAAGGTAGCAAAGGAATTAAATTGTTTCCTATACCCAGCACCAGAATGTCAAGTGATGGTTGCAAATGGAGGAACTATAAATTGCTTTGGAAAATGCCATAATATCAAGCTAACCATGGGGGAATATGTATTGACTAGTCCAATGCTTTCCATTCCTATGGGAGGTGTTGATGTTGTACAAGGAGTACAATGGTTACAATCTTTGGGGACGGTAGCTTTTAATTTTCAAAAACTTTTCTTGAAATTTTTTTCAGAAGGAAAGGAAGTCGAATTACGGGGTATTGAAGGGAAGCCGGGAAGGATAATAAGCTCTAATGTCATGACAAAGCTTCTAAAGAAATAAAAACGAGGCGTAATTGCACAATTATGCTCACTAGAAGTTCCGACATCAAAATCATCTATTTCTGCAGATCTCCAACAAGTCTTGGACAATCATTCCAAAGTGTTTGAAACTCCCAAAGGACTCCCACCTATTCGTGATCATGATCATGCTATTCATTTGATTCCAGGAAGTGTTCCTCCAAACATCGGGCCTTATAGATATCCTTATGTCCAAAAGAGCGAAATTGAACGTATGATTGCAGAAATGTTAGAGGCGGGTATAATTCAACCTAGTCAAAGTTCTTTCTCTGCTCCTGTAGTATTGGTACACAATAAGGATGGATCATGGCACATGTGTTTGGATTATAGGGAGCTCAATAAGCTCACCATGAAAGATAAATTTCCCATTCCTGTGATTGATGAATTATTGGATGAATTACATGGAGCAATTTATTTTACCAAGTTGGATCTTCGTTCAGGATATCATCAAATTAGAATGAAGACTGAAGATATTCCAAAAACAACATTTCGAACTCATGAGGGTCATTATGAATTTTTGGTCATGCCTTTTGGCCTTACAATGCACCTTCTACATTTCAAGGGTTGATGAATTCCATTTTCAAACCCTTCCTTAGAAAATTTGTGCTAGTATTTTTTGATGATATACTAATCTACAGTAGGTCTTGGAAGGATCATGTTCAACATGTTGACAGGGTGCTCAAACTATTGTAGGAGAAAAAATTATATGAAAAAACATCCAAATGTTTCTTTGGAGTACAAGAGGTGGAATATCTGGGTCATATTGTATCTCACGAGGGTGTTAAAGTAGACCCTAACAAAATTAAAGCCATTAAGGAATGGAAAGTCCCCACAACCATAAAGCAGTTGTGAGGATTTCTCGGGTTAACGGGGTATTATCGCAAGTTTGTTAAGAATTATGGGAGAATAGCAGCACCTCTAACAACATTATTGAAGAAAGATGCATTTTCATGGACTCCTGAAGCAACTAAGGCCTTTGAACATCTTAAAGAGGCGATGTGCCTAGCACCGGTCTTAGCTACGCCAGACTTCACAAAAACCTTTATTGTGGAATGTGATGCCTCAGGAAATGGAATTGGTGCTATTTTAATGCAGGAAGGAAGACCCATTGCTTTTGAAAGTCGTACAATCAAAGGAAAGTATTTACAGAAACCTATTTATGAGAAGGAAATTTTAGAAATACTGCATGCACTAAATAAATGGAGAACTTACCTAATGGGAAGACACTTCAAGGTAAAAAATGATCAAGGAACAAAGTCTATCTTCAGAAGAGCAGCAAAAATGGGTCACAAGGATGTTGGGTTATGACTTTGAAATAATCTACAAAAAAGGAAAGCTTAATTTTGTTGCAGATGCACTCTCAAGAAAGAATGAAGAGGTCGAAGCATTTCTTTGTGCCATTTCTATTATCCAACCAGATTGGATAACAAAAGCAAGAGATGAATGGAAGAAGGACAAAGATGTATGGACACTCATTCAAAAGTTGCAGAAATATCCTAGTACATCTGATACATTTAGTTGGAAAAAGGATTCCTTATGGTACAAAGATCGCTTATATCTTTGTAAGAATTCCCAACTAAAACAAAAAATTCTTCTGGAATTGCACACTTCTCTTTTAGGAGGACACTTAGGATTTTTAAAAACTTACCACAGGGTGAAGAAAGAATTTTTTTGGGATGGCCTTAAATCTGATATTCAAAATTTTGTGGCAGAATTTTTGGTTTTCCAGTAGAATAAATTTGAGACAATTAAGACCCCGAGACTTCTACAACCTTTATCCATTCCAAGTCAACGTTGGGAGGAGATTTCAATGGATTTTATCATAGGTTTACCTAAGTCCAAAGGAAAGAGTGTCATCATGGTGGTAGTTGATAGACTGACCAAGTATGCACACTTTTGTGCATTATCTCATCCATTTAAAGAAAGTATAGTTGCTACTACATTTATGGAAAGAATTCAAAAGCTACATGGAAGCCCAAGGGTTATTGTGAGCGACAAAGATCCCATTTTTACTGGAAATTCTTGGATGGAGTTATTTTCTTGTTTGGGTAGCCAATTAGCTCATAGCTCATCTTATCATCCTCAATCTGATGGTCAAAATGAGATAGTAAATAAATGTTTGGAAGGATATCTTCATTGTCTTGCATCTGATAAACAAACACAATAGGTCAAGTGGTTACGTCTCGCTGAATGGTGGTATAACACTTCCTTCCATACTGCAGCAAAAATGACCCCATTTATGGAACTTTATGGATATCATCCACCATCCATCACATCATCTTTAAGGCAAAATTTGAAGGTTCAAGCAGTGGAAGATCACATCGAGCATCAGCAAGAAGTTCTCCAACTCTTAAAGGATAACCTGAATTTGGCACAAAATCGAATGAAACAATAGGCAGATAAACATCGCAGTGAGAGAAATTTTGATGTAGGAGATTGGGTATTTTTATGGATACAACCATACAAACAAATGTCCCTCAAGCAAGCTAAGAAGGATAATAAATTATCACCAAAGTACTATGGTCCTTACAAGGTGTTGCAAAAGATTGGTACTATGGCATACAAATTGGAGCTTCCTGCTTCTTCGCGAGTACATCCAGTTCTCCATGTTTCATGCTTAAAGAAGGTTATAGGAGAAAATCTTCCAGTTCAAACAATATTGCCAGAACTTGATGAGGAAGGAAAAATCATATTGGAACCAGAAGCGGTCATGGAAACAAGAACTCGACAACTACGGAATCGATCAATTTCAGAGTATCTCATCGAGTGGAAGAACTTACCCACTGAAGATTCTACATGGGAGGATGAGAATTTTATACAGAAGCACCTAGAGCTACTCAAGTGTTGAGGACAACACTTTTTTGAAGGAGAGGGGCATGTTAGGTCCCTATATTACTAGTATAGTCCCTTATTGTTATTATTGTAACCCCCTTATTGTTATTATTGTACCCTTGTAACCCCCATTTTGTTATTATTGAAGAAATTTATAGTTTCCCACCCCGGTTTTCATTTTTTCACCTTATTACTCCAGAATAGTTAAATTCCCTTTCCCATAACCATACATTCAACAACTGAAAAATAAATTTTGTTGAAAACACAAATTCTGGAAATTTTTCAGAATGTTGGAAAATGCAGAAATAAAAAACAGCAGTAACAAACAGCCATTCAACACATCATAACACAGTAATTTTTGGTCAAGGTGACCCTGGAAAAACCCCCTACAACTCTTGGGGAAAACCAGTTCGAAAGCTCCTTCTTATGTCTGGAAAAATGCTTTTTACAGTGAGAGAAATATTCAGCAAAATAAAAATCAGCAAACAGACTTTTACAACTTATCTCTTTTTCCGTGCTTAACCACCGCCTCGGAAAATGTACAAACAACAAAACAGGAACAACAATAAATGCTGTACATATTTCTCGATTTGCGTGCCCAGAAATCTGCAATAAATGCAGTTGTATGGCCACCTCGAAATCTGTGCCAAAACAACAATAAATGCTGTTGTACGGACCTCGAAATTCGTGCCAAAAGACAACAAAATCTTGCTGTACGAAATCTGCCTCGATTTCTGTGCAAAGGTATAGCCACTTGCTGTACGGCCTGCCTATATAAATGTGCCAAATAAAACAGCCCCTTTGCTGCCTCGAAATCTGTGCCCAACCTTGCTGTACGACCCTGATGTACGGCCTCCTTTTCTCGAAAACAGTGCTCAACAAATCTGCTTGCTGTTTGATAAATCTGCTGAACTTGTCTTGCTGAAATGTCTTGCTGAAATGCTGCCTTGAAATGCGTGCCAAGCTGCTGCCTCCTTCTCCTCACTGCCCAGAAATCTCCCTTGCTCTCTTTCTCTCCTTCTCCCAATCTGCTCATGAAAGAATGAATGATCTTTTCCTCCTTTTCCTCCTTTAACCTAACCCTAAGTGAATTTTGGGGAATCCCTAAATCCAATGGCTAAGATAGATTGAGATCTAGGGCTGAGATTAAATGTTCATTTAAATCTCACTTTCTATTTTTTTAATTCACCCCACTTTAATAAAGACCCACTTAGTCTTTTATTTCCAAAGTCACTTTTTCCTTTCTAATTTTATATTGACTTTATTAAAGTCACTTTAAAATTAGACTTTATTAACTTTATCACTTAAAGTCACTTTTAAATTAGATTTGACTTTATAACTTTATAAAGTCACTTTAGTAGAAAAATTAAATTCTTTTGGACACTTTTCCCTAGGCCAAAGATCAAAGCCTTAGGGAACCACCTGTCCTCCGGTACCAAATTTCAACACTCCCTCTTACCGAGGAAGGTGTTCCTCACCACACCCATCTTGTCTCTGAAGTAGACATGTTTGCCCCGTGGTAAGGCTTTGGTAAGAATATCTGCAACCTGCTCATCAGTGGGAATATACTCAAGCTTCACAGCTCCTTTCTGAACATAGTCTCTGATGAAGTGATATTTGATCCCGACATGCTTTGACCTGTCATGAAATACTGGATTCTCCGTGAGTTTAATGCAACTCTGATTATCACAGTAAATCACTGAAGGTCTCAACGGCTGACCAAATAAGCCAAACAACATCTTGCGAAGCCAGATGGCCTCACAACTAGCTAGACCGGCTGCCATATACTCTGCTTCCGCTGAACTCAATGCTACTGACTGCTGCTTCCGGCTGAACCATGACACCACTGCCGAACCCAACCCAAAACAGCACCCTGAAGTGCTCTTCCTATCATAAGCACAACCTGCCCAATCAGAATCAGTGTAACCTGCCAATCTCACTCCATCCCCCTGCCTGTAGTCCAGACCATAATCCACTGTCCCCTGCAAGTATCGCAAAATGTGTTTTGCAGCCACCCAGTGAACCTTCCTAGGCTCACACATAAACTGACTCATCATGTTGACTGCAAAACAAATATCCGGTCTAGTGTTGACCAAATACATCAAGGAACCAATCAGCTGTCTGTACAATGTGGGATCCACCAACTCGGAATCCGAAGCATGAAGCTTCTTCCAGTTGGTGATCATCGGTGTCGACATGGGTCTATAATCCTCCATGTGGAATCTGCCAAGGATGTCCACAATATACTTCCCCTGTCCCAGGAAGAAATGCCCCTCCTCCTGCCACACCTCCAAACCCAAAAAGTAATGCATCAAGCCGATGTCCTTCATCTCAAACTCTGCCGCAAGATCTCTCTTGCAGTGCTCTATGAGTCTCTCTGCACCTATAATGACTAAGTCATCCACATACAGGACCAAAATGAGAGGCTCCTCACCTATGACAATATAGTAAAGGTTCGGATCTGCCTCCCTCTTTGTGAAACCCATATTCTGCAAGTAAGTATATATCCTCGAATACCAAGCTCTGGGAGCTTGCTTCAGGCCATAAAGGGCCTTCTTTAGTCTGCACACATGGGACTCCTTCCCATGCACCTCAAAGCCTTGTGGCTGCTCAATGTACACCTCCTCCTGTATGAAGCCATTGAGAAATGCGGTCTTCACATCCATCTAGTGGATTTTCCAACCCATCTCTGCTGCTATCGATATAATGGAGCGGATCGAAGTATATCGAGCCACGGGAGCGAAGGTCTCCTCATAATCAACTCCCTCTACCTGGGAGAACCCTCTAGCCACAAACCTCGCTTTGAATTTCTCAATGCTGCCATCTGCAGCATGCTTTACCTTGTAAAGCCATCTGGAAGTAACCACGGATTTTCCCTCAAGCCTCGGCACCACCTCCCAAACATCATTCTTCATGATAGAAGAATAATCCTCCTGCATGGCCTCTCTCCAGACCTGCTGGCTAGCTGCCTCCTCATAGAAGCAAGGCTCGTAGTCAAGGATGCAGCCATTCACATAGCCACAATACTCCCCCGTGTCCGCTCTCTCTCCTTCACCTAGGCTCAGCAACAGATGTGGCATCCCTCAAGGTGTCCTGAAGCCACTTGGGCTTCCTCTTCCCTGAGTGCACTTCTCCCGCCGGAGAATAAAACTCCTCCTCCTCAACATCAGGAGCCTGAACTCCTGACTGTCTGTCTGCTGTCCTCCTGCCTGCACCTGAACCTGTAGATGCTGAGGTACCGTGTGAACCGTCCATCAGTGGACTCCCCAGTGAACTGCTCTGTGGACTGCTCTGCGTGCTGCCCATAGCACCACCCCTCTGACTCTGCGAGCCACTCCCCACTGACGGACCTGACATCATCATAGATGTACCTCCGGATCCTCCTGATCCCTGCCCACTGGATCCCTGCGACTGACTCAACTGCTGCTGAGGGTCTGGCTGATCCAGATACTCTAACTCCCGTGACCTCCTAAAGGCTCTGTCCTCCTCGAACTTCACATCCCGCCTGACAACAACTTTCCTCTGCGCAGGAATGTAAATCCGAAAGGCCTTGGAGGTCTCACTGTAGCCCACAAAGATACCCTTCTCTGCGGTGGGATCTAGTTTGGTCCTCTTCTCCTTGGGTATGTAGGAGTATGTAATGCACCCAAAGATACGAAGATGACCAATATCAGGCTTCTTCCCAGAAAAAGCCTCCTCCGGAGTCATGTGCCCCAAGGCACGATGCGGACTCCTGTTCTGCAAGTAAACAGCTGTGTTGCAGGCCTCTGCCCACAAAAACAATGGCAACCCCCGATCATGTAACATGGCTTTGGCAGCCCCTCCGATGGATCTGTTCTTCCTCTCTGCAACCCCGTTCTACTGGGGGTTGTAAGGAACAGTGAGCTCCCTCCTAATGCCTGCCTCCGCACAATAGTCAACAAACTCTCCAAGGGTGTACTCTCCTCCATTGTCCGACCTCAGGGACTTGATCTTCCGACCTGTCCGTGTCTCCACAAGAGCTCTGAACTCCTGAAACCGCTTGAAGACCTCACTCTTGGTCTTCAAGAAATAAATCCAGGTCCTCCTGGAGTGATCATCAATGAATAAAACATAGTACTCATATCCACTCAAGGAAGCATGAGACATCCGACCGCTCACATCGGAATGAATCAAATCAAGTATCCCAGTCGCTCTGCTGTCACTGCTGGGAAAAGGGGATTTGGCAAACTTGCCCATCGCACATCCTCTGCAAGTATCAAAGTGATCAGTACTGAAATCTGGCACACCTGTAGTGATCTCCCGCAAAGTCCTCAAGGCTCCATGATACATGTGCCCCATTCTGCGGTGCCAAATCTCACACTGCTCAGAACTGCTAGCTCTGCTGTCGGTACTACTGCTCAATGCCAAAAGGGACTGAAATGAAAACTTGTACACCTTTGCATGGCATACACCTATCACTCTAGTTGAATTAGCTGGAGTGCCCCTGGGATACATCAACACCTGTCCTCCCCTGAAAAATATCTCATATCCTCTGTCCTCCAAAGCTGAGACGGATATGAGGTTCTTCCTCATCCCTGGCACATAAAGAACATCTGACACCTTCAAGGGAGGTTTGGACTCCCTCTGAAATGTCAATGTTCCCACACCGACTGCTCTAACAACACTGTCATCACCGAGTACTACCTCTACATCAGTGCCACTCTCTGAAAGCTCTGAGAAGTACTCACGGACTCCTGTCATGTGACGTGAAGCCCCACTATCCACATACCAGATACCCGAAGATGCTCCGCTAATCGAGGGAAATGCATGAACCCTCTGAACCTCTATGGCAGATAATCCCACACTAGAGGACTCACACGTGGTGAACCCAAACTCCCGGTCAAAACGATCTGCAAAGTCCTCAACCTCTGCTGAAGCTGCCATGCTCTGGTTCTTCCCCTTCTTCTTCTTCTTCTCCGGACACACAACTGCATAGTGTCCCATCTTCTGACAATTCCAACACTTCACTTTGGAATAGTCCTTCTGTGAGTTATCCCGTTTACCTTTACCTTTGCCTTTGCCCCCACCATTGCTTGTGGAAGCCTGCTTCTTCCCTTTGCCCTTCTTGCGTCCTGCCAACAGTGCTACATCCTCATCCTGCTCAACTGGCTTGGCTACCCCAAGCTGACCTTTCCTGATCTCTGTCTGAATGCAATCATCCCAAAACCTCTCCCATGTGGGAAGGGTCTCACGTGCACAAACCCCATCAGCAAAGTTCATCCATGAATGGGGGAGACCATTCACTGCAATCCGCACCAACTCAGTGGGTGGAATGGCCTCTCCAATCGCTGCCAACTCATCTCTCACATTAGTAATCTTTGTGAGATATCCAGCTGCACTATCATTGCCCATCTTAATGGTCTTCAGCTTCTCCTTCAGGACCATTTTCCAGTTCTCATTGGTACTCTGGTAGAGATTGGACAATGCTGTCCACATCTCATGAGAATTTCTCTTTCCTCTCACATGAGGAATGCAATGGTCTTTGATTCCGTCTAGAATCAGTCTCTTACCCTTGTTGTTCTTTTTATTATATGCTGCCAACTGAGTAGCATCAGTAGGCACATTTACAGGGTTCTGTGAAGTATGCACCATTATGTCCCAGACTTCTGCCTCCTCAAAGATACTCTGCATTCTCTCCTTCCAAACACTGTAATTGGTATGCCCATCGAACCTATCCTCCACCTCGATCTCCAAAGACAATCCGCTGTCCCAAAACTCCCAAAAAATAAACTGTTGTAGTAAGATAAATCATATGTTTTTGAAAAATAAAATGTCAATTTTCCGAGGAAATCAGCGTGCTATAATTTTTCCCTGTCAGTCCTTCAAACCATCTTCACTCAACCTCCATAATGCGTAATAAATTTTATAGTTTCACCCCTGTTTTCAGTTTTTCACCTTGCTACTCCGGTAATAGTTAAATGCCCTTTCCCATAACCATACATTCAAACAAAATAAATTTATTTAAACACAAATTCTGAAATTTTTCTGCACGTCGGAATGAATAAAAAACAACAGAATAAATTAAATTATTCAACACATCATAACACAGTGATTTTTGGTCAAGGTGACCCTGGAAAAACCCCCTACAACTCTTGGGGAAAACCAGTTCGAAAGCTCCTTCTTATTTCTGGAAAAATGCTTTTTACAGTGAGAGAAATATTCAGCAAAATAAAATCAGCAAACAGACTTTTACAACTTATCTCTTTTTCTGTGCTTAACCACCGCCTCGGAAAATGTACAAACAGAAAAATAGAAACAACAATAAATTTTGTACGGATTTCTCGATTTGTGTGCCCATAAATCTGCAATAAATGCTACTGTACGGACCTCAAAATTCGTGCCAAAAGACAACAAAAACTTGCTGTACGGAATCTGCCTCGATTTCCATGCAAAGGTACAGCAACTTGCTGTACGGCCTGCCTAGAAAAACATGCCAAATAAAACAGGCCCTTTGTTGCCTCGAAATCTGTGCCCAACCTTGCTGTACGGCCTTGTTGTACGGCCTCCTTTTCTCGAAAACCATGCTCAACAAATCTGCCTGCTGTTTGCTAAATCTGCTAAACTTGTCTTGCTGAAATGTCTTGCTAAAATGCTGCCTTGGAATGCGTGCCAAGCTGCTTCCTCCTTCTCCTCACTGCCCAGAAATCTCCCTTGCTCTCTTGCTCTCCTTCTCCCAATCTGCTCATGAAAGAATGAATGATCTTTTCCTCCTTTTCCTCCTTTAACCTAACCCTAAGTGACTTTTGGGGAATCCTTAAATCCAATGGCTGAGATAGATTGAGATCTAGGGCTGAGATTAAATGCTCATTTAAATCTCACTTTCTATTTTTTAATTCACCCCACTTTAATAAAGACCCACTTAGTCTTTTATTTCCAAAGTCACTTTTTCCTTTCTAATTTTATATTGACTTTATTAAAGTCACTTTAAAATTAGACTTTGGTAACTTTATCACTTAAAGTCACTTTTAAATTAGATTTGACTTTATAACTTTATAAAGTCACTTTAGTAGAAAAATTAAATTCTTTTGGACACTTTTCCCTAGGCCAAAGATCAAAGCCTTAGGGAACCACCTATCCTCCGGTACCAAATTTCAACAATTACTGTGCCCTTAAATTATTATTGTTAGGTCGGCTAGGATTACATTGTGGACCACTATGATTACATTATGGCCACATGGACTCCTATATATAGAAAGGAGGTTTTTTAAATTGTATCATCCAAGAATTGTTCATATATGTAATGTATTGGAGGTTTCCCCCTCGAAGTGGCTTATTTCTAAGGCGTTGATATCTCTTTTCTTCTATTTTTAGAGTTGGTTACACAACATTTTTGGATATGATAACTTATGGAATGGAAATCCTCATAAGGACACTTTCCATGAGATTAGTTTCTTACCTAACATGGTTTCTAGGGATGTCTGCAAAGCTTTGGAAGCCACTCAGTGCCATCCATTATATCTTTTGGTGATTCTCAAAAGAAGAGGTTTCACTAATAGAAGCATCACGAAAGGAGATAGAGACAAATGTAAACATTTTTCATATGATTTTTATTTTCTTTTCAAAAACACCTGTATATAGAAACCACCCCCTCCCCCAAACTCATGATTTTACAATACTTTCTACCAGAGTTAAGGAGGCAACAAAAAAATGGTGAGCGAACATTGAAGGATGCAAAAAACAATGGAGTAAATAGTTTCTAATATCACTACATTGTAGATTATACATCTACAAAATTTGATTCTAATTTTTGGTTCATTATTTGTAGAATGTCCGTAATTGACTTTGTGATTAAAATTATAAGTTTTTAATGGTGTCTAAGATTTAACCAATATTTAGAAGGGTTATACTATAGTGGTCATCTCTATACATTAGTGAATTATTAATGATAGAGAGAGGGTATTCTATAGTAGTAAAATGAAGGGAACACAAGTCATATGCATTAACGAATCTTATTGGAAATGTGTATGCAGATATGGTGTAGATATTTCTCATGGTGTTGCAGAGCTTCATGCAACAGGTGTCTCATGTATGAATCTCAAACCATCCAACCTTCTTCTGGATGCAAGAGGAGAGATGTAGTTTCTGGTTTTGGTATTCCAGAAATTTGGAAGAAACCTCAATGCATAAGATCTTGCTCAACTCCAGAGGATGATGTGACAAGGACACATTCATGTGTGGAGTGCACTATGTTGAATCCTCATTATACAACCCCAGAAGCTTTGGAATCACTCAAAAATTATTCTTTGAAATTTTTTTGGGATGAATGAAATGAGATTTCTTTAGAACCCAATGCCTAGAGTTTTGGTTGCACCTTGGTTGATATGTGCACTGGAGAAATTTCCTAAGTTATATTGTGTCTATCGTTATGTTTGTAGTTGAGAAGTCCAATCTTCAATGCCCTTTTTCTTCTGTAATGTGCAAGCATGGTCCCCTATATATGAAACACACTTGCTAGATATTTACTGAGATTTGTCATGGAGGTGGAATAACCTAAGTTTAGAGGAGATCTATAGGGTTGTTGTCAAGTATCAAAGGAAACCACCTAAATATGCTAGTGTTTTTGGTGGGTGAATCCCAAGAGAGTTGTGGAAGATGATTGGTGAATTTTTACAGTTGCCTTCAAAGAGACCCACTTTTCATGCCATGCTGCCCATATTTTTATGCCATTTGGAGGAGATTGCTCTTAGCCCTCTTGCAAGTCTATACAAGTAAGAATATAGTGGAAAGCTTTATGTTTCTATTTGGAAGGTAAGGCTTTATTTGATTAGTTTAATTTTAACTTATGGTATATTTTCTTGATGCAACTAATGTGACGCGTATTTACCATGTACATATGGAGTTTGCTCATAGATTTGTTATTTCTCGTGTTGCTTGCTAGTTACTATACTGGTAAGATGGCACAATTAAAAATAGTTATGACTTTCACCATAGAATGTGGAAAATGAGCTGCATGAATTTCCATCAATGTTAATAAAAATAAGTAGATCATTCAGGTGAAGATATATTTCTCCCATAAATATGATTACCGATTAATGATGGACCAAATTTTACTGGGATATTGTACTATTTTTTTCATGCCCGGCTTGGGTACTGTGTAACCACTTTTTGGAATAGGCATACTTATTTTTGTCAAAAAACTTAATTGCAACAGGATTATCATTAGGGTAAGGCTAAGATCTATAGTTATTTTGTGGGTAAAAACTTATAGATTTCATGATTTCTCATGGCAGTGATCCATGAAAAGGTTCTGAGACTACATGGATATAGCCATATCCTTCATCTATCTTGGAATTTGTACTGGATACCCAAATTTTCTTCATCGTATGGTCTAATAAGGGGATGTGGAAGGTGTTAGGTAATTTTATTTACTCTCCAAAATTTTTGTTGTTTGCATGAATTTTTGTTCAAATACATTTCTCATTTATATGGCTATAATTTTATCGTTGACAAGAAATGAATTTTCATCTACATTATGCAGATATTTACTTGCAAGAGCCTCATTTGGAAAGACTGGAAACTCAATTGGCCCCATAAAAATGTCGCACGCCCTTCTGTAGAGTGTACGTGGGCTGATCCAATCTACTCCTCTAGGCTAGCAAACAACTGAGCTCCAATCTTCCAGGCTAGGAACAACTCTTTTACACCATAGTGTTTCACGTCGGCACCATCCTTCATCCGACCTTTAGCTACTCTTTGTCCTTCAAGATAGATTTTCTAGGGCTACTTTGGGTAGCCAATCTCACTACACTACAACAACTGTCTGACACCCAACCATCCACTGCAGAATCTGCCACCACTTGAAGTGCTCTCGACACCCTTGTCCACTTCATTGTTTGGCTTCCATAGCCAACAACCAAACTAATCTGATCCGGTCACTTCTTGACCCAAAAAACCTTGACAAACACTACTGTTACAATACTGTAGTACTATTTTCCTAGTTAGGGTACTTTGTAGGCTGCACCAACCACTAACCAGCCATTGGACAACCTCTTTCTACCTTTGGCCTAGGCAAGACAAGGTTCCCTATGTATGGGTTGTTGTTGTGGGCATGTGTCAGCCTTTAAATACTCCACACTATATTTTTTTGAGTGGCTAGGCCTGCAGCCTACCATATTCCATTGCGGCTCCCTTATAACATACCTAATCCACCTTCCTTCTCCATGTGTAGCCATCAAAACAATGCACAAATAGCTCCTCTTCCTATGGTCTCTGTTATAGCAAGTCTGAGCTTGAGACAGACCTTAAATTAGGCCTAAAACAAACCTAGAATAGGCACATTGTACCTACAGCAAATCAACCTCTCCTCTACGTAGATAAGCCTCCTCCACATTGTCCCAATTTTCTCTTACAATACCTCTTACTACTGCGGCTAAACACAAACAAATTTAGTTATGTACTTGCCCAATTCAAATGCTCAAATAATACTAACTCATCCTACTTTTATAGGCAAGTCGTCCTCCAAGAAATCATGATGAAGAGACAACTCCAAATTCTTTCAAGTCAGCCTACTTGACGAGTTAATAATTATGTCATCTTCAAAAAATTCATATCTCCCAAACGATAACTCAAAATCAGATGATTATCGACGCGTTAGAATTGTATTGCCGAACACTATCATCCTCATCCATCACATGCCATGTCTTCTTATTGGTTTTGTGCCAAAACTCTATGGGTGTCAAAACCCCACACTTGGGTTCCAAGCCCACAAGCTGCCCTTGTGGCACTTTTTCCTCCAAATCCTGAACCCCTAGGCTTGGAGTACCTCCCAAGCTACATAATTCAATACTCCCTCTTAGCGAGGGAGGTACCTCCACCTCAAGGAAGTACTTCGTCTTCATCATCACTGCTCGCAACACTTGTGCAACTCATATTGCTCACAATTGTAGCAATCCCTATAGCATCCACTATGATTTTCTTAAAAGTGCCACTGTCACTGGAAGCCTCCTGCATCTTCTTATTCTCTTGAATCACTTTCCAATCTCACCACGATTCCTTCTTTCCAGATGTGGAAGAACCCTTGCTCCCCACTGACAAAGAAGTCTTCTTGGGTTGCAGAGTTTCCTATAAATCTGCAAAATCCCTCTAGAACTCGACTACCTCTGAGCCTTTAAAACTTGAACCTTCTTGGAAAAGTGTACTTTCTTCTCGGGAACCTGTACATTCTCCTCTGAAGCCTGCATTTTCACCTACACCTACTGCTTCTTTTCTTCAACCTGTACCTGTCCCTGCTTCTTTCCATGATCCTTAGGCTTGTTCATTAACCTATAAATACCATGCTCCCTGACTCCAAGCATAATCCCATCAGACATAGAGCCTCTAGGCCCGAGTCTTTCCTTCCCATCCTAGAACAAGACCTTAAACCCCTTCCTCTCCATAATTAAGACAAATATCACACTATATCTGAGTCCTAGTACAAACAGTACATCCTGGACCGGCATCATATGTCCCCTCTCCATCCTGAATGGCACCACCCTTGATCCTCGGATCTCCAACTGACTCTTTTTTACCAACACCATGTGCAACTTTGAGTCCCATTCAGCAAGAGTGTCAAATAGATCATGTGATCCAGTCATATTTTTCATCGCACCACTATCGACATACCATCCATCCTCTCAGGTAGTACCCTGCAAGAAATGAGAAATCATAGAAATGTCTTCTTCTTATTATTCCAATATTCTAGTGAGCTCATCTTTCTCTGCTTTATTGGCAAGAAGAGTAGCCTGCTTCCCTTTCTTATTTTCTATCTCCTTTTATTTCTTTGGACAATTCGAAGAAAAATAATCCATTTCACGAGAGTGAAAAAACTTGATTTTACTCAAGTCCTTCTTTCACATACCCTTCTATTTTCAAGTTCCACGTCCTCATATTCCTTCTTGGATGGATGAAGATCCTTGTCTTGCAATTCTTCCTGAATGAATTCGTCCCATAGTCTATTCTAGTTTGCAAACTTCTCTCGGGCGACAATTCCTTTGATGAAAGGTTTACATTTCGAGGTGAACCTTTTCAAGGCAATCCTCACCATCTCTTCATCTGAAACTTTGACCCCGAAGAAAAAATGCTCATCTTGAACCTGAGACAACCTCATCCGATATGAAGTCGTTCCTTCACCTTGTATCATCTTGGTGGAATTCAACTTATCCTTCACTATCAGCACCCATTTCTTGTTCTTGTTCTGGAACAAATTATGAAGAGTCATCCACATCTCATGTGCATTGTTCTTCCTAGACACATTCGGTATCAAGGAATCCTTCACACTGCCAAGGATGATCAACCTTGCCTTCATATCCAAATATTCCCATACATCCAACTCGTTAGGATCTGTTGGTTTCTTGATTTACTTCTTGACAAACTACCAGATCACGTTGAACTGGAAGACCAACATGATCCTTTCTTTCCAAGGAGTATAGATAGACAACCCTTCCAACCTATCCTCATATTGGAGACTTGCCTGAAACTTTGACATTATAATGACTTCTTTAACTCACAATGCCACCAACTCCTTCTCACGCTATACTTCGCTGTGCAAACTCTGATTTACTATCTTCCAAATTCGTTCAGATACGCTCTGATACCATGTTGAATTTCCGTGACCTTGGATCTAGGTTAGATTCTTAAATCACAGATGCTACAAAAACAAGAATCTCAACCATAAGCTACTTTTTACAATGGAAAATATAAATCAGTAAATTACATATTCACAATAGACACAATTTTAAGAAAAATTGTATAATAATGTACAATCCCCAATCTTCGTTATGTTAAATCAAATATGAATAATAAAATAGTCTATGGTAAACAATATACACTGAGAAACACAATGTCGTATATTGTTCTGTTGGTCCTTCACTTCCATTATGCTCACTAGTAGTGCCTTAGTCCATCAAGGCATTTACACATAGAGACTCTAGGAGGGCTGCACCCTACCACTACTGCACATCCTTCTGTAGAGTGTACTTGGGTTGATCCAGCCTGCTCTTCTAGGCTGGCCAATGACCGAGCTCCAATCTGCCAAGCTAGCAACAACCCCTATACATTAGTTTGTTTCACTTCGGCACTATCCTTCACCAAACCTTCAACTGCTCTTTGTCCTTCAAGATAGCTTGTCTAGGGCTAATTTGGGTAGCCAATATTAATTTTCTGCCCTCCAACAGCTCTATGACACCCAATCATCCACTGCGGTATCTACCACTACTTGAAGTGCTCCTGACACTCTTTTCCACTTCACTGCTTGGCTTCCACAGTCAACAACCAAAGTGATCCGATCCGATAACATTTTGACCCAATACACCTCCAAAAACATTGTTGTTATAATACTATAGTATTATTTTCCTGGTTAGGGTACTTTGCAGGCTGCAACAACCACTACCCAACCACTAGACAGCCTCCTTCTAGCTGCAACCTGGGAAATAAAAGGTGCCCTATGTATGGGTTGTTGTTGTGGGCATGTGGTAGCCTTCAAGGAATCTACGTTGGCTTGTTTGGAGTGGCTAGGCTTGCGGTCTACCACAATCCACTGTGGCTTCCATACAACATATCCAATCCAACATCCCTCTCCACTTGTAGCCCTCAAAATAGTCCGCAAACAAATCCTCTTCTAGTGACCTCTCTTCCAGAAAGTATGAGCTTGGGATAAAACTTAAATGAGGCCTAAAAAAAACCTAGAAAATTCATGTTGTACTTACAAAAACTCGACCTCTTCTCTATGCAAATAAGCCTCCTCCACGTCATCCTAATCTGCTCCTTACAAGGCCTCTTCCATCGGCGACTAAACCCAAACAGATTTAGAGATGTACTTGCCGAATTCGGATGCTCAAACAATACTAAATCATCCTCCTTTTATAGAAAAGTTATCCTCCATGAAATCATGATGAAGATACATATCCAAATTCCTTCAAGTTATCCTACTTTACGAATTAATAATTATGTCATCCTCAAAAATTAATATCTCCCAAACAACAATTTGGAATCAAACGATTTTCAATGCATTAGAATCATATCTCCGAGCACTATCATCCTCATCCATCATATCTTGTGTCTTCTTCTTAATTGTTCCCAAAAACGTATTGGGTGCCAAAACCCCACACTTGGGTTCCAAGCCCATAAGCTTCCCTTGTAGCACTTTGTCTTCCAAACCCTGAACCCCTAGGCTTGAATTACCTGCCAAGCTACACAATTCAAAACTAACCACTCGATGCCTCCAGCACTTCAAATAATGTGGCTATGATGACTGCAAGGTCATCATGTTAACCAATAAAGAGGTGCTAAGTCCCTTAAGCTAAATTTAAAAAGGAGGTCCTACTGTTTCTATCAACCAAACTTATGCTTGGATGTACTATTGTTTCTATCAAAATTATTATACGAAGTATTTGCGTAGAATGCTATGAAAGGTGACTAAGTGTGTCTTTAGATGAGATTACTCAAATGTACTAAATTAGGATTTTCTTTAAGGTATCAAGTACTTTACAATTCTTATAAAGGTTAATCTCAACCACAAGACAAGTTCCAATTAACAAGTGACATTAATAAATAAGAGATGTTAATGATAAAATTGATCAATAACTACAAGATGCAAGATAATAAATGATAGCTTAATGTTATCACCAAATTGAGTCCTCTTAGGCTGCTTCAATGGTGAACTTGGAGTAACTGTTTCAAACCACTTCTAGTTGAAGCTTAGCCTATTCAGTCTGAGAGGGATCTCTCATAGGTAATTTATGATATTGGTTAATGATAAAGATAGATGGATAATTCTATGAATTGTTTCCTGGTTTTGTATGTTTGTAGGTTGAAAAGATGAAGGCTTGCTACCATTGGGCTATGGAGTCAGTGACAAGGATCTCAATGACAAAGCCTCTCCTTTTGGAAGCTGAGGCATGTGGATACTTAAATGAAAGTAGAATACATAGATACAAACTTTACTCAATAAATAAATGTTGAAAGGAAGTAATAGCATGAGAAACATGAATTCTAAGTAATGAACATTAAGATACTGAAAGAAGGACATTGAGAAAGATATCCAATATTTTAGTGCTTGAAAGGAATCCAGAGCATGCAAAGCAAGAATTCTGAGTAAAAAAACATTAACATATTGACAGAAAGTAATAAGATACATAGGAAAATATTTTGGTTCCATTGCCAGGGAAAAAGGTGTAAATTTTCTCCAGGCAGAATGGAAAGGTTCACATTTGACTTCTGATGGTGAACAGAAGGCAAACACATGAAGGTTGTACCATTCACCTAGTAACTCCATTGTTCACGATCCCGATATTCAAATTTCAGAGTGACTTCACTGGGAAGAATCCAAATTTCATAACATTCATGGTGATCCGAGATGACAGGGTATGTGGAAAACTCTTTATATGATGAAATGCTACAAAGTGTAACGGGTGAGTTTGCATAATTTCAGATAGATGAACATTTCCCCACAATAGTATTTCATTGTTTGAAATCTAGTCGACTCACACCTGAAAAAAAAAAATTTGTTTTATTGGTTTAGCTGCTGAACGATCGAGAATGAAATTAAACTATTGGATATCTTTCTCAATGTCCTGCTTTTAGTATCTTAATGTTCATTACTCAGAATTCATGTTTCTCATGCTCTGAATTCCTTTGAAAATTTATATATTGAGTATACTCTGTATGTGTGTATTCTACTTTCATTTAAGTATCCACATCCCTCAGCTTCCACAAGGAGAGCCTTTGTCATTGAGATCCCTATCACTGACTCCATATTCCAATCGTAGCAAGCCTTCATTTTTTCAACCTGAAAACAAACAAAACCATGACACAATTCATAGAGTTAGTCATCTATCTTTATAATTAACCAATATCATAAATTACGTATGAGAGAGCCCTCTCAGACTAAAGAGGCTAAGCTTCAGTTAGAAGTGGTTTGAAACAATTACTCCAAGTTGACCATTGAAACAACCCAAGAGGACTCAATTTGGTGATAACACTTTAAATAACAATTTAGATCACTTACCTTCTTATAACAATTAGCCATTTATTATTAGACAATAAGAAATATTCGAAGATGTTTCAACCAATGTTTTAAAATTAGGCCGAGTCTCTCGAGCCAACCCCCCAGCTGCATCAGCTCGGTACAAAACTGGGCCAAAAGCTGGTTTGTTACCAAATCGACCGAGTCGGTCACTAACACAACCGGTTTGGTAACAAACCGGCCGACTCGACATAGTCTATCTTGGCTCGGCCGAGCCAATCAAAACCGACTGTGACCCACCAAAAGGATGAATTTTGGACCCCAAATTAGATTTAAGTTGGCTTTTATGGTTTTGGTATGCCCTCTAACACATCCCAAGCCTATAAAAGCTAACAAACCCCTCTTATTTCCTTGCAACTATCTCATTTCATTAATGTAAGCATTTTTGAGGAAATTGTGAAGGTGGAGTTGGTTTTTGGAGAAACATTAAGGAGTCCCTTGGGAAATCTTTGGAGCAACAGTGACGAGCTTCTTGGGAAATCATTGGAGAAACATTGAGGAGTCGGTTTGATGTAGTGTCTCTTATACCTAACTATTTTTCCCTCAACCCGCTTTTCATAACTTCCATAACCATCAGGTAGGGACATGCAACTTCGATGACATTTTTCTTGTTTAGTAAAAGATTGTCAAGACTTTAATTTATTAAAGGTTGTAGAATTTACAATCTATAAAGTTTCAAGATATAATTTTTAAAATTCTAATTCATTAAAGGGTGTTAGCTCGATGGAAGATCACTTGCTTTATAAGAATGAGGTTGGTGGTTCGATTCCATCATGCCTTGATATTCATATGGAATGGTGATGATTGGTTTTTGGTGACGGAGGCTCTTCTAACCATCACCAATGAGATTATGGTGACATTTTTAGACCCTCACCAAAATATGAAATGGTGACAGTCAATGAATGCCACCATATATGCACATCAATAGTGACAACCATGAAGGTTGCATCACCATAAATCATTTTTGTTGATATGAAATGGTGAGGGTCGTTGTTTGTCATTATAGTCATTATTTGTGATGGACCTTGAAGTCACCAATGCACTTATCATGACATTTTTTGACCCTCACCAAATATGAAATGGTGATGGTCAACGAACGTCGCCATATATATGCACCAATAGTGATGGTCATGAAAGGTCCATCAAAATAAATCATTATTGTTCATATGAAATGGTGATGGTTAGTATCCGTCATTATAATCAATATTCATGATGGAACTTTAATGTCACCATAACACATACTTTCAGCGATGCCACCTTTGGTGATGTTCAGTTTTTTGGTGACCGAGACTATTTTCTGTCAACATTGCTCATATGAAATGGTGAAGGTCAGTATCCATCATTATAAATATTTATTAGTGACGAAACTTGAATGTAACCACAACACCTATACTTTCATCGACGCCACCTTTGGTGATGTTCAATTTTTGGTGGCGAAGGCACTTCTCACCGTCACCAATGAGCTTATGGTGACATTTTTCGCCCCTCACCAATGTCCTTTTCTCTTGTAGTGCACTATTCCCAAGATCTATTTTCCTGTCCAACATATCAATGGAAGAATTCAGTTTATGAAATGCCATGCCCTCATTGGGAAGTTTATCGAGTTCTAGCCCACTGAGAAGGATCTTTATGGATGGATTGCCTCCAAATGGAAGCCCAAAGGAAAAATCTCACTCCAGCTTGGACCCAAGGGATTCTTCAATATCATTTTCACCTGCATTAAGGAAAGAAACAAAATTGTTGATGGAGGTCCCTATTTCTTTAACTCTACAGGCCTCCATCTAAGCAACTGGATCGAGAGATTTAGCCCCAAAAAAGAGGATTTCAACTGGGATCCTGCCAAGATTCGACTCTACTCCCTCCCCCAAGATTACTGGGATGAGCTATCTCTCAAAGAAATCGACAGTCACCTGGGAGAGTTCATCAAAATAGCCAAGGAGACCAAACTCAACTGCTACACTACATATGCCAGGATCTGTGTCTACATGCACATGGCCAAAGCTCTCCCAGACTCGATAAGTAATTTTCATGATGACTTTGAATGGATCCAATCGATTGATTATGAACGTGTGTCATTCCACTGTGACAAATTCAATGAACATGGCCATATTTTTCTTGATTTACCCCTCAACCAACCTCTGAAACCTACCCCTTCCTCTGATAACACTGACCCTGATGGTTTCACCAAAGTCTCTAGCTGCAAAAAACATGTTAGAAAACCTTCTGCCCCCAAAACCACTAAACCATCCACTAGCAACAACTTTTATATTCTTGCAAGTCAAACCTTGTTAGAAGATAACCCACTTGATATCCCCAAACCAAACCCATCTATTCCCCCTGTCATCCCCTCTCCCGTATCACTTCTCAATCCCATTCGACCCTATTGTTTCCCTTCACCTCATCCCTGCATAATGATGACCTATCTAAAGCTTGAATCAATCAAAAACCCAACCTAGATAAGAATAAAGAGAAAAAGGTAATTTATAACAGGAAAATAATCATCCAGATTCAAGAGCATCCAACTCACATGGAGGAAGATACTCATTTGAATCAATATTTGCAGCACACTCCCAGCAAAACTCTAGATGGGGACCAGCCCACCCATATGGAAGAAGAGATGGAAAGCATATATTTCAGTGACCTTGAAATCCTTCGAATGGAAATAGCCTGCAAACATCATGAGTATCACATGATCCCAACTCAGCAGAGTGAATGTCTAGTTGATGTTCTCACCAGAGCACAACAACTTCCTTCCCTAGGCATACAGGGAGGGATTTTCTCTCAATATACTTCAAAGATATTGAGAAAATCAAGTAAAATATACCAGCATACTAATCTTCAAAGGCTCATCCCACTTGGAATCTAATTAGTTGAATCAGGACGTTATCCTGGGTTAACCAAGTTCTATAAGGTCATCCCTCATAGTTCTCAATGATGAAGCTCATATCTTGGAATATTCGAGGGCTCACTACAGCCTCAAAGAACTGAATGATAAAAAATAGAATCATGTAGGATAATCCATCCATATTTTACATGCAAGAAACCAAATGCACGAGCTCCGCTTTGAAATCCATTATATCCAGGATCTGGCCCAGATGCCACACTATAGCGGTCGATGCCATTGGCACCTCTATAGGCCTAAACGACCTTCATGCCTTACAGAAATTCATACAGCTCTCCTTCCATTTGATCGGTACCAACATCCATGACCATCTCACCAATGTCTATTTCCCTCAACCTATTGCGCATAAAATTGAAATTTTGAACTCCATTGATCTCCTCAACTCCTAGTGATCTCACCCCCTCTGGATTTTTGGAGGAGGTTTCAACATGATCACCAATCTGGATGAAAAGAAAGGAGGCAGATATCATCTCGATGTAGATTCCCTCAGTTTCAAGAACTTCATTCATCACAACCAACTAATCGACCTGGCCACCTCAAATGGCCTCCACACTTGGAATAATCGACAAGTCGGAGATCAGAAAATTTCATCGATATTGAAACATTTCCTAATCATGGAAAACTCAATCCATTTGGGAGGTGACATCTTCTCCATTATCCTTCCTTTCTCAGGTTTCGATCATTATCCCATTCAACTGCAATGGTATCGCCCGGGGACTATCAGTAATAAGCCATTTCATTTTGAAATTTTTTGGCTCTCACATCCTGGTTTGAAAGAAATGGTCCTAGTCTAGTGGAATAACATCACCCCCTAGATGGCTCCAAAATGTAACAATTTCAGCAAAAATTGAAGATCTTGAAAAATCACTTAAAGTGATGGAACCAAACTTCTTTTGGAAAAATATTCACAAACCAAAGGGAATTGGAACACCAAATTGTTGAGCTTCAGAAACTCATCATCTATCAAGGATGCACTGAGGAACAAGCCATTTAGGAACATGATTTAATGAAGCGTTTAGAGGACCAAAGACTTCAGGAAGAAATCCCATGGAAGCAAAAATACAGAATCAGGTGACTCCAAGAAGGGGAAAGAAACACTAAATTCCTCCACCGATCCACCATCCAAAGGAGAATGATCAATCACATCTCTTTTATAAAAAATGAACAAGGATATAACTTAGAATCTCATGAAGATATTGAGCAAGAATTCTTGAGCTACTTCAAGGACACTCTTACCAGACCAAACGTTGAGCGACAACCTGCCATCAACAAAATCACTCAGCACATTCCCAAGCTCATTACGGAGGATCATAGCCAAGTGCTTCTAAAATTTGTCTCACTGCAAGAGGTTAATCACGCCATGTCATAGCTCAAGGATGGGAAAGCAGCGGGGCCAGATGGATTTACATCCAAATTATTTCACCTTTTCTACGAGAACATTAAGATTTAAGTTTGGGAATTAGTTGAGGAATATTGCTGCATGCATTGGATCCTCCCAACCCTCAATGCCACCTTCCTCTCTCTCATCCTAAAGGAGGAGCATGCAGCTACCTCCAACGAATTCAGACCGATTTCACTCTACAATGTTATATACAAAATCATCTCCAAAGTAATAGCCAACAGGCTCAAACCCCTCCTCCCATTGTTGGTATCTCGAGAAAAAACTAGCTACATTGAAGAGTGTGAAATCGTGGATGGCATCATCCTCATGCATGAATTCACTCACTCTTTGAAAGATGAGAAAATTCCAGGTATGCTCCTCAAAATTGATCTTTCAAAAGCTTTTGACAAACTCAACTGGAATTATATACAACAAATGCTTATAGTGTTTGGTTTTAGTCCAACTTGGGTCACATGGATCATGTGCCTCATCTCTTTTCCCTTCTTCTCAATCTTGGTCAATGGTTCCCCTCCCCACTCTTTTCTCCATGTCGAGGAATTCGTCAAGGAGATCCCTTATTTACCTATCTTCATTCTCATGGGGGAAGGTTTAGGGAGGCTCATTTACCATGCCATCATTTCTGATTCTCTCAAAGGAATATCAATCCACCGTAACTCCACCATCTCTCATCTACAATTCATGGATGATAATATGATTTTTGGCCATCCCTCCGTCTAAGAAGCCCGTTCCTTCAAGTCCATTATTTTTTTCTTCTCAAATTTCGCGGGAACCACTATCAACACCGAGAAATCTTAGATTTTCTTCTTCAACACCCCTGCCATAACCCAACACAACATTGCTAGGATCCTAGGCTTCTCCATTTCCAATCTCCCCTCTAAATACCTTGGAGCCCCCCTCATTGATTCAACCATCAACCACTCATCCTGGAAGAATCTTCTCGCCAAGTTAGCAGCCAAGTGTTGGGTGCTAGTTTTGTAAATTTTTCCTACACTTATATTCCTTATTTTGCCTCATAACCATAACCAATGGAAGTATATTTACCCCTTTTTTCTACCTTTTTACCCTAACTTGTGTTGTTTCACCTTACTTTCGTTACTTTGCCGATTCACCAATTATTACGATGTATTATACATTTTTATGACTAATTAATGGTGAATGTTTGGAGAAGGTCGATGGTCTTTGTGTTGTCTTTTCAGATATCATTTGTAGCACCAAAGATCCTGAACATTAATTTCACAGGAGCAGTTCAGATGGTGTTGCTATAGCAAAGCAATGTTGTTGCACCTTGCTATTACAGACGTGCCGACAAATTGTTGTTACACTCTGTTGTTACAGAATCATTGGCGAACTGCTGATATAGTTGTACCATTGAATGATCTCATCAATATTGTTGTTTATCTGTCCTCTGATTGTTATACTACAGCTATGATTCCATTATGATAGTTGTTGAAGTTGTTTAGCATTTTATTTTTGGGAAAACAACCTAAGGGAAGTTTCGATTATAATCTTTTATTTTCTAGCCATAAATTTATTAGGAAGTGGTTATAACTATATGTGTTCTATTTTGATCAGCATGAGAATCATAAGATTCTCATGACTGTTCTATCCCTGAATTTTCTGATGTAACTGCTATATATTTCTCTACCCTAGAGGTTGAGAGGTTAGCAGAGAAAAACATTATTTTGGCTCTGTAATTGTGTTCAAATTAATACAGATTATAATGTTATTGCTGCTACATGTGTGATTCTATTTACTTTTTGTTAAATCTTCCTCTCTACCTGCGCCCTGATAGGGAGGAAGGACACTCCTTCTTAGCAGGGATTGCAGTGATTAAATTAGTTGTGTGTATGTAATTGTATTTCAGTTTATGTATCAATAGAGTGTTGTTGTTGCTACTAAACTAAGAATATATCTGCTTCGATTTCAATACTTTATATGCTATTACACATATGATAATAGAGACACTAGCTGGGTATTCGTTGTGTGGTGAGCTAGACAGATCAATTGAAGTGCGATTTCAATCTTGTAGATCCTTTTATTTCTGCATGAGTGATTTATTTCCATCATTTACTTCAGCAATGATTTATTTTCTTTCGAATTACTTCTGGTTGGTGTATCGACACAGACAGTTAAACTATCATTGGAATAAATAGACGTCCCTGAATTGATAATTAAATTTGCATTGTTCAATCATTTAAAAAGTGATTTATATAGTCCAACATTTTGGCTCCATTGTCGGGGATGGCAGTGACGATCCAATCAATCAAAGTTATTTCTTAGAAGTGGAATTTATATGTGATTTCATAGAGTGTATCCAGTGACACAATTGTTGGGTAGTAAGATGAGAGGTAAGAACCTGCACAATATTCTAACAGACTTGAGCAGGCTCACTAATGTCTTACTGGGACACTTACGAGGTTGAATTTCTGAGAATTTTGTCTTTTTAGAGTGTCTCCAGTGACAAAATTGTCTGGAGGTAATACGAGAGGTAAGAACCTGTGCATCGCTCCAACAAGCTTGAGTAGACTCACCAATGTCTTGCTGGGACACTTAGGAATTGAAATTTGGGTGTTTTTTTAGGGTGCATTCAGCTATACAGTCGTTGAGCAGTAAGATGAGAGGTAAGAACCTACACATTTCTCTAACAAACCTGGGCAGGCTCACTGGTGTAGAAACTAAAGAACTTATAGGATGAATTGATATGCATAGGGCACATGTGTGCCGATAGGACATCATCAACATCTACAAACACCCACCACTCTACTGACTACAGGAAAGATGGGTCGTAAGAAGGACACAAAGAGTGAAAATTTGGGAAGGAAAACATTCTTTAGAGATCTCATTGCAAGGGCAGAAAAGGAACCGTCCATGTGATACAGAGATATTAGGAAGACAGTACCACAAAAAGCAGCTACCATATCAAGACCTAGACCATTGGTGTCTTCTATATCTGGACCTCACCATACTTCGAACAACATATCCACTCTCGATATCAAAACTCCAGATTCAAAACAACAGTGGAGAATTATTGATCAGGATCCGAGAATTGAACAACACAGAGAGACCAGTGGGGATCATCAGGGACTTGAGGAACAATGGTTAGTTGATCATCAATTGGATAATGGTAATTCTGTTAAATAGTTGATCCTGGAGCAACCTGATCCTTCTATTTTCCAATCTCCAGTGCACTTTGACACTAGTTCATCCCATTTGGAAGAATCAACCATGGGAGACGAGAATGTTAAGACAGATACATCTGTTACTTTTGAATTCCCAATAATAGTAACACGGGACAAGGCTCCTATGAATAATATCCCTTTATCATCCCTACCATCCTTTCAAGGGATGGATGTTGAAGATCCTTATACCTTTATATTCAAATTTGATGTGTTGTGTAGAGGTTATGACTAAACTTTAGATGCCCAGAAGCTGAAATTATTCCCTTCAACTCTGAAAGGATCAAAATTTATATGGTTCATGAGATTGGGTGTTGGAACAATTCAAACTTGGAATGACATGAGAGAGGCTTTCCTCTTTAAGTATTAGGACTACTGGAAAACTAGGTATTTGAAGGATGAAAATTTTAGAATTGTACAAAAGGAGGAGGAAAGCCTGGAAAACTATCTGGAGCAATTCCACTACAATTTACAGACATCTAAGTTCAGTAACTTAGATCCAGAGATTCTAAGGTAACTTAGATCCAAACATATCAAAAGAAATTTTTGATGAGATAATAAAGCTTTTCCTACGTAGCTCAAGAGGATTGGTCTAGGGAAGAGTTTCAGTTCGGGACCATTCACTTCGGATACAAAATTACACAAGTGGAGGAGTAACCAGAGCAGAGATCAAGAACTTATTCGAGGATTTTAAAACTAATTTCCTTAGCACTCTCTCTGCCCAGATCACTACAGTACAAGTCAAGAATGCACAAGAGAAAGCTGAAGCAGCCTTAGCAATATTTTGTCCCCAATGCAAAAAGAAAAATTTGGAAAGAGAATGTGGACTAAATAGTGTAAGCCTGTGCAACATCTGTGAGTTAGCGCACTCTATGAATTAGTGTCTTGAGTTGCCCATACTTAAGGTGGTACTTCAAGAATCAAGTGAGGATGTTCAATATTCTTATTTTATCAGATCAAAGAGACCATGGTAGCTATAACCTACAGGTATGCCTTCAGATTTTTCTTCTTTTTATCCTTGGAATAATATTTATAATAGTCAACAATACCCACAATAGTATCCTACTCCTTCCTTAACACAATTACCTTAACCATTGAACTAGTGGCCATCTCCTCCACCAATGAAACATGCCCCATCACAACCCAATCCTTTGGGTCAGAACTGGAAAGGAAATGGCCAAGATATAGTACCCCCACCAATACCAATGTAACAACTGCAGTTACAACTGCCTTCTATTCAAAATCCTACACCTTCTCTCCAAACCCAATTACCTGTGCAACCTAACCCCATTCCAAATAATAAGGAAGCATAGAGCATGGATGCTCCGGTTACTCTCCAGACTTATCTTATTACTCATATCGGACTTAATGAGGTTCAACTTCGATCAGGGAAGGTAACCAGATCTGAAAATGCTCCCATTATTACCGAAGAGAGTGAATCACCCAGGAAGGATATGGACGATTCTGAGGCAGCTATTACACATGTAACAGTTGATACAACACCTGTTGTTACATCTGTAACAACTAGCTCGGGAAGGTCTGTTGTTCCTAGAACATCCAATCCAAGTAATGCTGGTACATCTGTGGTAGCTAACTCAGCTATTAGCATTCAGAATCCCCCGTACCGTCAATGATTAACTAAAACTGTGCCATGTTTACAACCTGAATCCGAATTCCTCAAGGAGATGTAAAATTTGTATGTACATATTCTGCTGTTACAAGATCTTAAAGAAGTGCCTATCTATGCTAAAACAGTGAGGGATCTATGCGTCAAAAGACCTAGGAGGAAACCTAAAGACCCTGCTACTATCCATGTCATGGGAAAATTGTCGGATCCTATGATTGATTAGCATTTTTTGACTAAATATAATGATCTAGGAAACCCCACAGTGACTGTCCATATTGACAATCATCCCATAACCAATACCTTGATTTATCTAGGGGTAGCTATTAATGTCATGACTAAATACCTCTTCATCTCCATAGGACTTCATGAACTTAGACCTACACCTACAGTTCTTGAAATAGAAGATAGGTCTTGTGTTAAGCCCAAAGGAATTATTGAAGATGTGGTTATCACTGTGGCCTCCTGAAACTATCTGACTGACTTTCTCATTTTACAAACAGAATCCAATCTGAGGGTTCATACTTTAATCTTGGGAAGACCATGGATAGCCACTTCAGATGCATATATTGGATGTAGGTCCAGATCTATGGTGATCTTAGATGGAAGGGCCACTCAGAACCTAAAGCTTTATCCCCCAGAAAAATCTCATATGGATTTGAGTAGTCCCTGGTGGGACAAATTTGCACCTGAATCTAATCTTTCCCTACCTCTTCTCATGCTTGGAAAATCACAATACTTTAAGGATGAAATAGAGGATGATATCATTAATGGTTTTATGAGTAATTCACTCCCTGTTGCCTCCATTAGAGATCTGGGATAAGAAAATGAGAAAGATAATTTAATTTTTGAACATTTGAAAACAACTCCACTTACTATCAGCAGTCCCATTGAAATCGAACTTGGAAAATTTTTAAACATCAATCCTAACCTGAGTACTAAACAAAACATATTGTTGATACAGCTATTACAAAAATATAAAAAGGCATTTACATGGGACTATACTGATATGAAAGGAATCCATCCTACCCTATGCACTCACTGCATTTACCTTAAAGAATATTGCGAACTGGTTAGACAACCTTAGCGTCGAATGAACCCCACACTTAAGGAGATAGTAAAATAAGAATTGCAGAAACTCCTTAATGCTAATTTCATCTACCCCATTTCATACAGTCAGTGGGTGTCTCCGCTTGTCATAGTTCCGAAGAAGAATGGAAAATGGAGGGTCTGTGTCGACTATAGAGAACACAACAAGGCCACTCAAAAAGACCATTTTCCATTACCATTTATTGATCATATCTTGGACACTCTTTCTGGAAAAAAATTCTTTTGATTTCTAGATTGGTTTAGTGGCTATAATCAAATACATATTTCTCCAGAAGATCAAGACAAGACAACCTTCACTTGTCCATGGGGTACTTTTGCATATAAAATCCTTCCCTTTGGTCCCTGCAATGCACCAACAACCTTTCAAAGGGAAATATTAGGTATTTTTTCTGATATTTTAAATGATTTTCCTGAAATATTTATGGATGATTTTACACCCTACAGGGATGCCTTTGAAACAACATTAGCTAACTTGGAAAAAGTGTTGGAATGTTGTGAAAAAACTAATGTTACTCTGAGCATGGAAAAATGCCACATGATGATGACCAAGGGAATTGTGCTGGGACATTTCATTTTAGCGGATGGAATCAAGGTAGATCCTGCAAAAAATGAGGTAATCTCGAAAATCTCAACCCCTAAGACCCCGAAAGAGTGTTAGGTCCCTATATTACTAGTTCAGCCCCTTATTGTTAGTAGTGTAGCCCCCTTATTGTTATTATTGTATCCCCCTCTAACCCCAATATTGTTATTATTGTGCCCTTACATTGTTATTGTTAAGTCAACTAGGATTACATTGTGGCCCCATGGACTCCTATATATAGAAAGGGGGTTTTTTCATTTGTATCATCCAAGAATTGTTCATTCATGTAATGTATTGGAGGTTTCCCCCTCGAAGTGGCCTATTTCTAAGGCGTTGATATCTCTTTTCTTCTATTTTTTGAGCTTGTTTCACAACATTTGGTATCAGAGCTTTGGATTCTAGGGTTTTGCTGTTCCAAACGGGTCATCATGGAATTTTCACTATAAATTTGTTTCTATGAAGGTTCAGATGCTGAAATTTTCAGATTACGAAGCTAAAATCCTGAGGAACATTGTCGCAAAATTTCAGAGCTTGGTTCATAATATTTTCGGAGATATTATCTGTTGAAGTTAGGTCTTTTTGCAGGCTTGTCAATTTAACCTAAACAGGTCATCGCAGCATTTTCTCTATACATTTTTTTCTACGAAGGCTCAAAATATGAAATTTTTAGAGCACAAAGTCGAACTCCTGAGGAACATCATCGCAAAATGTCAGATCTTGGTTCGCAATATTTTCGGAGATATGGTCTATGGAAGTTATGAATTTTTCAGGCTCCCGAATTTCATCTCAAAGAGGTGATCATGGGAAAATCTTCATAACTCTCTCTCTCAGCATCGGATTGGAATTCTGTAAAAAGTGGATGCAGGAAAATGGAATGATGTTTCCTATCTATCAATTTCAAAGCCGAAGGAGGAAGCAGTGACACGTGTAAGGTCATACAAGTTCACTCTACTGGAACCAGTCCATAATTTGGTCATCGAAGGAGATTGGGCACAACTTTACCTTCAAGAATCCAAATCAGGTCATAATTGTGGCATTTGAAAGAGGATTCAGAGGGCTACCGCAATACAAAATTTTAGATATTGAAGATCTGAAATCGTAGAGATATTTCAGTTTCAATATCACACTCCTCAAAAGAAAGAAAAAGGTGTGTATTTTTTTCAAATTACATAAGTCTTGTTTGAAAAAAATTACCTAGAATTTATCCCAAGGGCATATTTAAGAAAATATATCAGTATTGGGTTCTAAAATGTCCCCTAAAAAGAATTCAACACCCATTAAGCCTTCAGAAGACTCTAATATGAATCATGAAGACGAAGAAACACAACATGATATATCAAAATTACAAGAGCAAGTGCACCAAATTTCGCTATCGCAAAGAGAAACAAAAAATGAAATGGAAGTTTTCAAGAATGGCATGGAAACTAAGATTGATGGTTTGAAGAAAGGCATGGAAGCTAAGATGAATGGTTTGAAAGCTAATATGGAATGCATGGAAGTGGGCATGGAAGCTAATATCGATGAAAAAATGGAAAACATAAAAGTAGACATAGAAGGTTTGGCAAAGTTGATACAAGAAATGTTTCCTAATGGCGAAAAGATAGTAGAGGAAATTCATGATGAGAACAAAATAAATTTTAATCATGATTTCATAAACTCTAATGTTGGACGGAAGAACCACCATATTCCAAAGATGGATATGAGGAATTTTGATGGAAAGGATCCCGTAACATGGATACTACAGATGGAGCAATATTTTGATCTCAATAATGTGCAAAACACACAAAAGGTACGCATTCCAACTTTACATTTAGATCAAAATACATTTGTATGGTATCGATGGCTTTTCTCCCATAAAAAAATTGTCACTTGGTCAATTTTTACGGAGGAAATGATAGCACATCATGAGGATACAAAGAGAAACGCCTTCTTTAGCCAATTGATAAATATCAAACAAAAGGGTTTAGTGGGGGAGCACATTGAGGACTTCCATAAATTGAATATAAGGGTAACTGATATTCCAGAGGAACATAGGATTGATCTCTTCATAGGTACTTTAAAGGATAACATCCAACATGAAGTTCACGTTTTGGAACCTGATTCATTGGTGAAAGCATTCAGATTGGCAAGAAAAATTTAATGTAAAATTATGGTGACAAGGAAGCCTACCACTCACTTCCATAAAGAGGGAAGTGTTGCTACTCCTAGATTTCCACAACCTACAAGTTTGACACCACAAAAATTGGAAGAAAAAGGAACAAAAGGGCTTTGCTATAGTTGTGATAGCAAATACACTAAAGGTCATAAGTGTGTTGAGAAGAAATTATTTTACATAGATTGTGAAGAGGAAGAAGAAAATGAACAAGAAGAGGATATACACCAGGAACCAACCCTAGAAGAGGAATAAATGAGTCTGACCATATTGTGTAATGCATTTGTAGGAATTACCACTCCTCAAACTCTCAAGATAGAAGGACATATCAAAAAGAAAAAGGTAATAGTGTTGATTGATTTAGGTAGTACCCATCATCTTATTCATTGTAAGGTAGCCAAGGAATTGAATTGTTTCCTATACCTAGCACCAGAATGTGAAGTGATGGTTGCAAATGGAGGAACTATAAATTGCTTTGGAAAATGCCATATTATCAAGCTAACCGTGGGGGAATATGTATTGAATAGTCCAATGATTTCCATTCCTATGGAAGGTTCTGATGTTGTACTAGGAGTACAATGGTTACAATCTTTGGGGACAGTAGCTTTTAATTTTCAAGAAAATTTCTTGAAATTTTTTCAGAAGGAAAGGAAGTCAAATTACGGGATATCGCAGGGAAGAAAAAAAATATAATAATCTCTAATGTCATGACAAATATTCTGAAGAAATAACAACAAGGCATAATTGAACAATTATGCTCACTAGAAGTTTCAACATCAAAATCATCTATTTCTGCAGATCTCCAAAAAGTCTTGGACAATCATTCCAAGGTGTTTGAAACTCCCAAAGGACTCCCACCTATTCGCGATCAGGATCATGATATTCATTTGCTTCCAGGAAGTATTCCTCCAAACATCAGGCCTTATAGATATCCTTATGTCGAAAAGAGAAAAATTGAACGTATGATTGCAGAAATGTTAGAGGGTGGTATAATTCAACCTAGTCAAAGTTCCTTCTCTGCTCCAGTAGTATTGGTGCACAAGAAGGATGGATCATGGTGCATGTGTCTGGATTATAGGGAGCTCAATAATCTCACCATTAAAGATAAATTTCCCATTCATGTGATTGATGAATTATTGTATGAACTACATGGAGCAATTTATTTTACCAAGTTGGATCTTCATTTAGGATATCTTCAAATTAGAATGAAGACTGAAGATATTCTGAAAATAGCATTTTGAACTCATGAGGTTCAATATGAATTTTTGGTCATGCCTTTTGGCATTACCAGTGCACCTTCTACATTTCAAGGGTTGATGAATTCCATTTTCAAACCCTTCCTTAGAAAATTTGTGCTAGTATTTTTTGATGATATACTAATCTACAGCAGTTCTTGGAAGGATCATGTTCAACATGTTGACAGGGTGCTCAAACTATTGTAGGAGAAACAATTATATGGAAAATCATCCAAATGTTTCTTTGGAGTACAAGAGGTGGAATATCTGGGTCATATTGTATCTCACGAGGGTGTTAAGGTAGACCCTAACAAAATTAAAGCCATTAAGGAATGGAAATTCCCCACAACTATAAAGCAGTTGCAAAGATTTATCAGTTTAACAAGGTATTATTTCACGTTTGTTAAGAATTATGAGAGAATAGAAGCACCTCTAACAAAATTATTGAAGAAAGATGCATTTTCATGGACTCTTGAAGCAACTAAGGCCTTTGAACATCTTAAAGAGGAAATGTGCCTAGCACCGGTCTTAGCTACGCCAGACTTCACAAAAACCTTTATTGTGGAATCTGATGCCTTAAAAATGGAATTGGTGTTGTTTAATGCAAGAAGGAAGACCCATTGTTTTTGAAAGTTGTCCAATCAAAGGAAAGTATTTACAGAAACCTATTTATGAGAAGGAAATGTTAGCAATACTGCATGCACTAAATAAATGGAGAACTTACCTAATGGGAAGACACTTCAAGGTAAAAACTGATGATGATAGTCTATGATTTACACGGAACAAGACTATCTTGAAGAAGCAGAAAAATGGATCCACCAGATGTTGGAGTTATAACTTTAGAAATAATCTTACAAAAAGGAAGTTGAATGTTGTTGTGATTTCATATAGAAAAAATGAAGAGGTGGAAAATTTGCTGTGCCATTTCTATTATCAAGCGAAAACTGAATACGTAAGCTTAGGATATTAGTTAAGAGGAGAGGATGAGAGTGTGGAGAGCTCATTCAAAATTTGCAGCAAAGATCCTAGTACATCGATACATTTATTTGGAAATGATTCATGTAGTACAAAGATCAAGCTATATCTTGTGACAATTCCTAATTAAATCAAAATATTCTTTTGGAATTACACCCTTTGCTCCTTTAGGGACACCTCGGGATTTTAAAACCACAGGGTGAAGAAAGATTTTTTTTGGGATGGCCTTAAGTCTGATATTCAAAAGTTTATGGCAGAATGTTTGGTTTTCCAGCAAAATAAAGTTGAGACAATTAAGACCTCGGGTCTTCTACAACATTTATCCATTCCAAGTCAACGTTGGGAGGAGATTTCAATGGATTTTCTCATCGGTTTACCTAAGTCCGAAGGAAAGAGTGTCATCATGGTGGTTGTTGATAGACTTACCAAATATGCACAATTTTGTCCATTATCTCATCCATTTAAAGCAAGTACAGTTTCCACTACATTTATGGAAACAATTCAAAAGCTACATGGAAACCCAAAGGTTATTGTGAGTGACATAAATCCCATTTTTACTGGAAATTTTTGGATGGAGTTATTTTCTTGTTTGGGTACTCAATTAGCTCATATCTCATCTTATCATCCTCAATCGGATGGTCAAACGAAGATAGTGAATAAATGTTTGGAAGGATATCTTCTTTGTTTTATATTTGATAAACAAACACAATGATCAAATAGTTCCCTCTGTTGAATAGTGGTATAACACCTTCCTTCCATCACTGAAAAAAATGACCTGATTTATAGCTAGTTATGGATATCATCACAATCCCAAATACATCATCTTCTAAAGAAAATTATCAGGTTCAAGCTGAAGTGGAAAATCCTCAGGCATCAGCAGAAAGTTCAACTCTTAAAGATCCTTCATTGGCACAAATCGAATGAAACAAAACATATCAACATCACGGCGAAAAGGTTGATGTAGAATTTGGGTATTTTACGGCTACAACCATAAAATGTCCCTCAAGAAAGCTAAGAAGGATAATAAATTATCCAAAGTACTATGGTGTGTACAAGGTGTTGCAAAATGTGGTCTTATGTATGCAATTAGACTGTAGCTGGCAACAGAATTTTATCAATTTTCCATGTTTCATGCTTAAATAAGGTTATAGGTGAAAATATTCCAGTTCAAACAATATTGCCAGAACTTGATGAGGAAGGAAAAATCATATTGGAACCTGAAGCGGTCACGGAAACAAGAACTCGACAGCTGTGAAATCGATCAATTTCAGAGTATCTCATCAAGTGGAAGAACTTACCCACTGAAGATTCTACATGGGAGGATGGGAATTTTATACAGAAGAACCTAGAGCTACTCAAACGTTGAGGACAACACGTTTTTGAAGCAGAGGGGCATGTTAGGTCCCTATTTACTAGTTTAGCCCCTTATTTTTATTAGTGTAGCCCCCTTATTGTTATTATTGTAGCCCCCTCTAAACCCAATATTGTTATTATTGTGCCCTTACATTGTTATTGTTAGGTTGGATAGGATTACATTGTGGCCCCATGGACTCCTATATATAGAAAGGAGGTTTTCTCATTTGTATCATCCAAGAATTGTTCATTCATGTAATGTATTGAAGGTTTCCCCCTTGAAATGGCTTATTTCTAAGGCATTTATATCTCTTTTCTTCTATTTTTGGAGCTGGTTTCACAAAAAAGAGGTACGTAGTTTTTTGGGACATGCAGGATACTATAGGAGGTTTATAGAGAATTTTACAAAGATTGCATATCCTTTATTTTTATTACTTATCAAAGATGCGGAATTTGTCTAGACAAGAAAGTGTGAGCAGGCCTTTTCAAAGTTGAAGAACTGTCTAACAATAGAACCTGTTTTATGAGGACCAAACTCGTAATTGTTGTTTCATATTGCTACAGACGCATCTGACATGGCTATGGGTGTTGTTTTGGTGCAGTTGTAGGATATGAAACCTTATGCCATTTATTACATCAACAAGAACCTAACTCGAGTATAACTCAACTACACTATTACTGAGAAGGAATTCCTAGCAGTAGTGCATGGTATCAACAAAATATGACACTACATCATTGGGTACCAAGTATTTGTACACACTAACCATGCTACAATTCGATTTTTAATGAAAAAGAATGTTACTAATGGTAAATTTACATGATGGTTATTGATGTTACAAGAATTTGATATTACTATTTTAGATAAACCCGAAAAAGATAATATAGTTGCTGATTTTCTTTCTATATTAACTATAAGTGATGACTGCACTACTACTGCGGTTTCATTTCCATATGAGTATATTTTTGCAATCTCTACTCACTCACCATGATATGTAGATATAGCCAATTACCTTGCTACAGGAAAATTCCCACACTAATTCTCTTCCAAAGAAAGAAGGAGGTTTATACAACAGAGTGCTACCTACTCCTGGATAGAAGGAAATCTCTATCACACCGAGCCAGATTTTCAGATTAGGCGATGTAGAGAAGATGAGGTATTTTAGATCCTAAAGGCTTGTCATGAGGAAACTTGTGCAGGACACTTCATTGAAAAGAGGATAGGATATAAAGTACTCTCAATAGGGTACTACTGGCCAACAATATTCTAGGATGACAAGAAGTTTGTGAAAGGATGTGATAGTTGCCAAAGGATGGGACAGCCTCTGAAATCAGATGAGATGTCATTACAGCCTCATATAGTAATAGAACCATTTGAGAAGTGGGCCCTAGACTTTATGGGGCCAATTAATCCTTCATCACAGCAAAACTCATACATATTGGTCTACACCGATTATGTCACAAAATGGGTCGAAGCAAGGGAACTAACTAGAGCATTAGAGTAGGCTGTTTCAGACTTCCTATTTCAAGATATTTTTGTTCGCATTGGGATACCTAGAGAGATAGTGATAGATGCGGGTCCTTAGTTTACATCTCATTTGATCAAGAAGTTGGTTGAAAGGTATGGAATCCATCATAGAATCACCACACCATATCATCCAAAATAAAATGGTCAAGTAGAAAGCACCAATAAATTCATTGAGGGAATCTTAATAAAGACAGTAGCTAGTCACTGAAGAAACTAGGTCGAGAAAATTCTAGAGGTATTGTGGGCTTACAGGAGAACATGGAGGAATAATACAGACTTCTCACCATATGAGTTGGTGTATGGTAAGGATCCCTTATTCCCCATACAATTTGAAATAAATACATTAAGAACAACATTGCAGGTTGATCTGGATTTTAGTACAGCATCAAAGATTGAACCATCTCAATGAGTTGGAAGAGAAATGATTGGATGCCATTCAAAATATAGAAATCATTCAGCAACAAAGAGCCAGATGGCATGATGGGTTTATTAAGAAGAAAAATTTCCAAAAAGGAGACTGGGCTCTTTTGTACGGTTCAAGGTTCAAAGATGTCAAAGGCAAGATCTATACCAAGTGGCTAGGTCCTTACGATGTGGATATGGTCTTTGAAAATGGGATTGTAAAATTGGTCACCATTGATAGTGCTAAGACATTGTTACTGGTTAATGGGCATTGCCTAAGGTTATATCATCAACCTGCTTCGAAGGAATCATTTTTCAACATTATCGCGGACTCTGATCTTCATGTTACGACAGCAGGGGAACATTCTCTTGTGCAGCCTTAAAAAATGAAATTCTAATCAATGCAGAAGTTGAAAACCACCTTTGTGGTAGCTATTACACATTTTTTTTTAAAAATAATAAAAAAAGGAAAAAAAAAAATAAAACAAAGAAAAATTAAATTTAAAATAGAAATAAAAATAAAATAACAAAATAAAATAAAACAAAAATAAATCTAACTGTGAAAACCCCTTTCCGGGGTGCAGTCACACAACCATTAATAGCTGAAACCACAGTTGTGGTGCGTGTTAAACCCATGTTTTTCTTCCTGTAATATCACCTTCCCTTTCTGATATATTTCATAAGATGATGGTATTCATGTAATTCCTTTTATGTACCGATTTCTTCTGATTATTATGTTTTTTTAGAATAATTTAAATGTTGTCTTGGTTGTTACACATGTAACATCCAACAACCACGAATACTATTCTTTATGATTCATTCCATAAACATCAATAACTATTGTAGCCAAACACAAGAACACAAGCACTGCAAGAAAGACGTTGTTAATTTAAATTCTTCCTCCATGTCACCACAGGTATGTCATTGTAAAGGTAAATGATTGTCATTGATGATTCAATGATTAATTGGAAAAGTAATGATGCTCCTGTGACGACCATGGGCGGACATAACTATTAATGTGGGGGAGGGGATATGACTTGAAATCATTGAGAAAAGGCCATAACCACAAATATCTATTAAATCTGGATGCACCTAATCAATAAAAAAATTTCTAATGATGACAAAATCTGGTTGGAAAAGAGCGTGTGTATGAAATCTCATTACTTTCCATAATGAGCCATTTATGAATATTAGTGTAGGGTACAATTCGGTAAATATGTGAAAGTAGTCACCTTCCATCAACCTCCTTGACTGAAACATTCCATTCTCATTGTAAAAGCACCAATTGGGATAAGCAGAGGTGCCCAGAAGCAGCTAGTTCAAAGACACAGTGATGTTATAGCAGGACTGAACAAAAAAGAAGTGAATTCAAAAACTCGGTGATATTACAGTGTGGAAAAACATTAAGAAACAAAATTAGAAACAAACAACAGAGATGGGTGGAGTAGCAGTTAGGCACGAGCCAAATTCCATGGATGCCCTACAGAATTTTCCAGAAGCTTACCATATATTCTAAGATGTTGGATGGGTTGATTTTTTCCAAAAGATTGAAGGCTCAGACGAGGCAGTGGCAATTGAATTTTCTCAGAACTTGAACAATAATCAAAACCAAGGGGCATGCAAGTGGAGGTGAATGAAGTGGTAATCTCCCGGGTAACTTCATTACTAGTAGAGCGGCGAAGGTGGTTTAACAGAAAAATCAATGACCCCTCCTTGAAATAAGACTTCCTAGTCGAGGAGGAAAAACTAGAGAAGAAAGGAAGAGGAATTGACAGATTGTCACTTCCTCATCCTTGGGAAGACGTTTCCCTGGGCTTGATCAAATATATCACTTATGAGGGAAGATCCACGATAGTGTTCAACTATCAATTTCCTCTACTTAATCACCTTCGGCACCAACAAATAATCAATCTTCCATTCTATTTGATAGGGAACATCAAGCATATGGCGACAGCAGTGAAAACAACAACACACCCAGAGGCATGTGTGACTAATCATGACCTCACTAAACTAATTTCGCTGGATGCCCTAGGCCAGCAAGGAAAAACTTGGGAAGAATTCAAGATAAAGAGGCTAAGGACAAGTTGGGGGAAACAAACCACGACTTTAGGAGGAATTCAGGCAGAGGGGGAGACCCAAACTTGGCCTGTTGGAGTTAGGATTGGGAAGTATCCTATTGATGAAACAATTGGGAAAATAAGACCGAAACAAAGAGTGAAGGTAAAAATGCCTGCAAAACCTTTGCCTACGGCCGAGAAGAAAATGAAAGAAGAAGTTTTAGAAGAATAAAGGCAACCCTCCTCATTAGGTAAGGACGAAACCAATGCCTTGTTTTTAGAAATTGAGAATTTAAGAAAGGAAAATGAGGAATTGAAGCGAAATTATCTGAGGGGAAGGAAATCCCAATGTCCATATGCATGACATGTTTTCAAGACTTAACAGAAACGAGATATAAGGCCTGTAGAGAAAATATCAGCCCAATGGAAATAGAAACAGAATAGTAGGAGGCTATTACATAAGAACCTGCTGATGATACTACTGTTACACAAGAACTAGCAGTTAAAGTAGAGCCTCCTGTAATAATTGACCTAGAAGCCAACCCACAAGAACCTGTGGAGGCCACTCCTATTGTAGAGTAAACAACAGTGGACACAGAGGCTGCTCTAGGTAAAAACAAAGGGGCTGACACACAAGAACCCACCGAAGAGGCTATTGTTACACAAGAACCACCAGCAGAGGTGGAACAACCACATGTAGCGGAGATTGATAAACCCATTGTTGATGAAGGTGTTGAATGTAGGAGAACGCCGAGTCCCATCTCGAGATGGAGTTCTGAGAAACTCCTGTTAATTTCTGAGCTACAAAAATGGAAGAAAGAAGCAATCTCCCTTTGGGATGGGATTATTTCACTAAAGTAACATTAGAGAGAAATAAACATTTTACATGAAAGATGGATGGAGGCAGACATGAAGAAAGGGTGGGAGAATCACAAGAATAAGGAAGCTCTAAAGAAACAATAAGAATAGTTGTTGCTGTTACAACAGCAGGTTCACAATCTCACCATAGATAAGCAAAAACTTCGTGATCTTTCCCTCAACTTGTTGGGTTGTAGGCAACCTTCTCCATCCTATCCTATTTTTCTATGGGAACGTTACTTCTTTCTTGAATTAAAAGCCATTATGGAGGACAGACCTTATTTACGTTCTTCCACTTGTACGTTTCTGGATGTTTTCCGTGCCTCTGATTTTGATGAGCAAATTTTGTTGTTTGAGTTGTTCTTACACAATATTATTTGTGAACTTGTGAGTACGGAGATGGTTGTGACAATATTCTCTTATATGGGAGATCTTCAATTAAGGGCTTTTGTGTCCTTCATGAAGAATCAGATTGAATGGCATCTGGCCATTAAATATATGGAGACTAATGAGGAGAAGATAGTATTGTGGGTTCGGGCAAAACTTGGACTGGCTTCCGAGTTGAGACGAGAATTCAGGAGAATGCTGAGCACCGCTGGGATTAAAGAACCAACTGCCACTTATAGAAGAAGAATTTTGATCTTCTACCTCAATCAATTCTCAATGATGAAGAGCAAAGCTTTGACAGGGTGCTTAAAACACACGGAAGCTAGCATTGCTAAGCTATTGAAGGGAGATCCATTCTCAATCCAGAATTTCGTGGTGGTTGTTACAATTGTAACAACCTATGCACAGATTGTACAATCAAAAGTTCTTTGTGGCTGGAATTGAAGTTCAAGTTTCCTTTGATCTAGTTTCCCATTGAGGATTACTAGATCAATTACGAATTGAGTAAGTATGAGTCAGAATCCTGGGTATGACAGTTGATCGCCAATCAAGGATATAGGTCTGCAGACAAAGACACAGTTGGTGCTTATGATCTCACCGACCTACACCGAAGATATTCCCATGAGAGATGAGGATTGCATGAGGACATGCGAGTATTTTAGTTGGGGGGAGATGTTGGGTGCTAGTTTTGTACTTTTTTCCTACACTTATATTCCTTATTTTTCCTGATAAGCATAACCAATGGAGGTATCTTTACCCCTTTTTCCTACCTTTTTACCCTAACTTGTGTTGTTTCACCTTGCTTTCGTTACTTTATCGATTCACCAATTATTATGATATATTATACCTTTTTATGACTAATTGATGGTGAATGTTTGGAGAAGATCAATGGTCTTTGTGTTGTATTTTCAGATATCATTTGTAGCACCAAAGATCCCGAACATGAAGTTCACAGGAGTAGTTCAAATGGTGTTGTTATAGCAAAGTAATGCTATTACATCTTGCTGGTACAGACCCAACGGAAAACTGCTGTTATACTCTACTGTTACAAACTTATTGGAAAATTGCTAATAGAATTGTACCATTGATGGATCTCATCAATATTGTTGCTAATCTATCCTCTGACCATTATACTACAACTATGATTCCATTACGATAGTTGTGGAAGTTGTTTAGAATTTTATTTTTGGGATAACAACCTAAGGTTGGTTTCGATTTTAATATTTTATTTTCTAGCCAGAACTTTATTAGGAAGTGGTTATAACTATACATGTTATGTTTCAAACAGCATGAGAATCATAATAGTCTCATGACTGATCTATCCTTGAATTTTCTAATGTAACCACTATATAGTTCTCACCCCTAAAGGTCGAGAGGTTAACAGAGAACGACATTATTTTGGCTCTGTAATTGTGTTCAAATTAATATATATTGCCCTATTATTGTTGTTACATGTGTGATTTTATTTAATTTCCCTTAAAGCTTCCTCTCTACTTATGCCCTGCTAGGGAGGAAGAGCCCTCCTTCTTAGGAGGGATTGCAGTGATTAAAGTAGTTGTGTGTATGTAATTTTATTTTAGTTTATGTATTAATAGAGTGTTCTTTCTGTTGTTTAGTTGAGAATATATCTGCTTCGATTTCAATACTTTATATTTTGCTACAAATATGATAATAGAGACACCAGCTCGGTATTTTTTGTGTGACGAGATAGACATATCAATTGAAGTGTGATTTCAAACTTGTAGATGCTTTTATTTCTGCATGAGTGATTTATTTCCAGCATTTACTTCATCAATGATTTATTTTCTTTGGAATTAATTCTAGTTGGTGTATTGGCACAGAAAGTGCAACTACCATTGGAATAAACAGACGTCCTTGGATTGATAATTAAATGTGTGTTATTCAACCATTTAATAAGTGATTTATATATTCCAACACCAAGCTCTCCCTTTGGACTCACCGTGCACTCAACATCGTTGGACGTCTCATCCTAATCAAATATTTACTCCAATAAATGCCCTTATACTTATTTTCTGTTCTGGCAGCCCCCAAATGGGTTCTCAAGTAAACTCATAATATTCAACAAAATTTTCTTTAGGGTAGCAAGAAAGAAAACAGGAAATGGGCTCTTGTAAAATGGACAGAAGTTTGTATCCCTAGAAAATATAGTAGTCTTGGGCTCAGATATCATAGTCATAGAAATGTTGTCATGGGAGAAGGAATCTAATGGAAGTGGGTATCCAAACCATCAGCTCCCTAGGCCCAGTTATGGATGTCCAAATATGCAGGTAATTTATCTCCCTGGGATTTGATTAGATTTAACTTAGAAGAGGCGGGCTCCTGAATTTGGAAAGTAGGAAAGCAGCAGAAATCCATCATCCAAGTGCACAACTTTTGGGAAATCCTCCCTGGCTCACACACTTGGCTATGGGAGGACACATGGAAACAATTTCCTAAACTCACCATGCTTTTTCAAACTCTGCAATGGAAATCTATCCTACAAGCATGGGTGAATAATGAAATTAAAATTTTTTGGGATACCTCTCTCACCAATGGATATCGTCAATGGCCTCCCACTGAGCAATGGCAAGATAACTGGAACCAAGAACTATATGAGGAAATTGACAAGGAGCTTCACAAGAGGAAAATCAGGTTCATGGAAGGAGAGGAAATCCTAAGATGGGGGTACTCCATGCAAGGAACCTTCACCATCAAAGAATATTACCGCATGCTCCACCCCAATACTCTAGCTCCCCAAGATGCCATCAGGGCTAATATCTGGAATCCTCAAATTTATCCAAAAATATCCACCTTCTTATGGTTTCTTGGAAAGCATCATATTCTAACTTTGGACAATCTGATGAAGAGAGGTTTCATAGGCCCATCTCGTTGTCCGAATTTCCAGAACTCAGAGGAAACAATCGAACATCTCCTGGGCTCTTTTCACTTGGAAAACTCTCTCTCGAATAACATAGCCACACTTTGCAGACAAATGGATAGGAAAAAAGGGCGCATCCTTGGTTCTATTAGAATCTAGCATACCTCCCCTTTCAGCAGAAATATCTTCAACTATCTTTGGACCATTTTGCTGGAGCTCCTCCTTTGGATGATATGGAAAGAGAGAGACTGATGCATCTTCAGGGAAAAATCCAATCCTCAAGGGATCCTTTGGACCAATCTATGTAGCAATATTAAGGAAACTCTAGCTCTACATCACTGAAAGGACATTGATCTTCCCTCTCAACCTCCTGAGAGCATCATCTCATCTAAATTGAACCTCTCCATCCCCTCCCAATTGGTTTACGAGCCCCCTTCAAACCATTCTCCCATCTCCCCTTTCTCTTGAATCCCTCCTCCTCAAGGCCTTTTCAGACTCAACTTTGATGGGGCCTACAAAGGCAATCTAGGGGATACTGGCTTTGGGGGTATAATTAGAAACTATGAAGGAGAGCCATTGTTGATCTATCTTGGTTCCATTGGATGGGACACCAACAACTCTGCTAAATTGGAAGGTCTTATGCAAGGTCTCTTTTTGGATAAGGATAGTAACTTCTTCCCTCTGGAAGTTGAAGGGTATTCTGAAGTCATCATCAACATTTCTCATCGACTCCTCCTTGGATCCTCCTCCACCAAAATCTCCAAAAGCTTGAAGCTGGAAGGATTCTTTGAAATTTTGGAGCAATGGATGCATCTCCATAAATATATATCCTTCAAACATATTCATAGATAAGCGAATGTGGATCAAAGCGCTTCTCTTCTCTCTGGTAGACTCCACAGTTTTGATGATGAAGCACTCCACATAGAATGCACCCATTTGGTGCTCAAAGATACCCAGCTCCTAGATGCAGGTGTTAATGCTGGTTCCAAATAGTTGCCACTTGGCTAGGTCATCACCCGGAAACCGTCCTCATCTGGAGGAGGCACATGGCCCAGGAATGGTCAATAAAACTTGGGGCGTGCGTGATATTTACTCTGCCAAACTTGATCTGAGTGTCGTTTCCTATAAAGACCTAGTGGGAATTTCTTTCTTCCACTGCACATTCAATCATCCTTCCGCACCTTTATTCCTCCTACAACTTTATATGGATAGAGGAAATTTATCTCAGACATTCTCCTTTGGCCCTCTGTCATTCTCAGCCTCGGGTCTGTCTCCTCCAGTGATTTCTCTACTTCTTCCACCATCCTGCTTCACCCAAAAATTTATTGTTGGCACACTTCCGACCCTCATTCTCTGCTTTCTTCACTTCCCTGCATTTCGGCCTCAGACATGTCAGGTTGCCATCATATATAGTGTTGGAGAGGGGGTGGCAGTGGCCTTCCATCTCGTCCTCCCATCCCTACCTTAGATGCTAGAATTCTGGATTTTTCTCTAAATTGGGTTGCGCCTAAAGTCCTCGACCCTCCTAGACTTTCTGCTCATCTGTCCATGCAACTCCTTGAAGCCTCATCCGAGCCCTCTGGTTCTCGCTCCAAGAATCAAAAGCATAAGTCCACCATGTCCCCCACCTCCCACAACCTCCCATGCAAAATGGTGGCCTTCTCCGTTAAGCTAGCCAAGCTAGACCTGAACAGTGATAGAAGCTGCAGCTTAGACGAAGAATGCAAGGACTCTGAGACAAGTTCCCGCTCATCCCCCTCTCCATTGTCGAACGCCCAGATTTCCAAGCTCGTGTATGACAGCTCCGAGTACAGGTGCCACATTGTGGAAGAGCTGCCTCACCCACCGATGCAAGATGAAAAGAAGCTGCCAGATTAATCTCTTGGTTCCCACTTGTCTCTTTTATATTCTATGGTTTTGTTATGTTTTTGTTATCATGACTTTTTTTACGCACTTCTTCATGACATTGAAAGCTGGTTTCCCTTCAAGAGAAGTGCTTTCTCTAATTTTTGGACAAACTTATCAAGCTGGTTTCCCCTTTGGGGGAAGTCTCTCTTTTTCAGTTTTGAAGCAGTTATTTCCTTCTCAAATTGGCTAATGCAACAATTCCATAGGATTATGATTGTATTTATGTGACTTGTATATTATAATATAAGTATCCCTATTTAGAAAAATAAAAAATAATTACTCTATTTATTTCACTAAACCAATCATGGATTTTCCGCCATCCAATCTAATATAATTTAGTGTGAAAATGAAACAATCATTATAGAATTGGAGTGGTATTACATTGTCCCCCATTTTTTATTTACATTATCACCGATGTTTAGTCGCCAGTTAATTCCCTCGGGAAAAGTGTTGGATAGTTATTATGCATAACAACTTCCCATTCCCATGTGACCTCTTCAGGAGTAAAGTGATTCCATTTCACTTTAACCGGGACGATGGTTTGATTCAGGACCAAGATCTCTTTCCGATGTAGGATACAAAAAGGTTCAATGAGGAAGTCTCCTTCGGGTTCCACCGTTAGAAATTTCCAATCAATTATGTGAGAACCATCATGTACATATTTCTTTAGCAAGGATACATGAAAAATATTGTGAAATTTAATATGGCTAGGTAATGTTAATTAATAAGCTATGGGTCCGATTATTTCCATAATTTCAAAAGGCCCACGGAATTGCGGTGAAAATTTTATATAGGTTCTTGTCTTTAAGGTGCTTTTTTTTTCACCCTTAAATAAACATGATCTCAAATTTTGAACTCTGTTTGTGTTCTCTTTTTGTCCGCATAAATTTTTTGTATGTCATGTGCGGTTTTTATGTTTTTCCGAACCATCCTTACTATTTTCTCCATTTTACTGCAAAACATATGGTCCCAGTATCAATGTATCCTCCGAATAACTCAAACTGAGAGGTTTATGGCATTTTCTGCCATACATGGCTTCAAAAGGGCTCATTTTTTATGGATTTTTGAGAGAGGTTATTGTAAGTAAATGATGCCAAATGTAGAAAATCCTCCTATTTAATAGGTTTTTCCATGACATACATCCTCCACATGTCCTCTAAATTTTTATTGGTTCTCTCAGTTTGTCCATCTGCTTGAGGATGGTATGTTTTGCTGAAATTTAGCGAAGTTCCCATGCCCCCAAACAACGTATTCTAGAATTTTGAGGTGAATTTGGAATTCCTATCGGACACTACCATCTTGGGTACTCCATGTAGTTAAAAATTCTTTTTCATGAAGATATCATAAATCCTTGTTGTAACATAAGTGGATTATACAGGTATGATATGTGTGGCTTTACATAAGGTGTCTACCACCACCATAATAGAGTTGCGCCGCATTTTGGTCCTTGGTAGTCCCGTGATAAAATATAGGGAAATTATTTCCCATTTCCATTTAGGGACACATAGTAGATTCAACAACCCAACAATGTATTGATGTTCAACCTTCACCTGTTGACATTCTAAACATTTTGATAAATATCTGGCTACCTGTTTTTTATACCTGGACAAAATAAGTTCTTTCTTAAGGCTATAATCATTTGCTGGCACCCAGAATGTACTTCATATGTCTTATTATGATACTCATATAGTACCATTTTCTTCAGGGCATACACATTGGGAACATACAATTGTTTTCTATAAATCAGCAATTTTTCAAAATTTTCAACATAACTGAGAATGTTAGTCTGTTGCAATTTTTGTTGAATCTCCAAGTATTTAGGATCAATGGTTATTGAATTTTTAATATGCTCCAAAAAATATGTGATAACACTGCTAATAGATACCTCCATTAAATTATAGGCATTTCTTTTCAAAGCATCTGCTATCTTGTCTTCTTTCCCTTTTATGTGTTTAATGTCAAACTCAAACTCACTAAGAAATGCCATCCACCTAGCTTTTCTAGAATTGATATCTAGTTGGCTAAAAATATATTTTAAGCTACTATGATTTTTCAACAAAGTGAATTTCTTACCTAACAGATATTGCCTCCACATCTTTAAGGCATGTTTTACATCAGCTAGCTATAAATCATATATAGCATAATTTCTTTCATGTGTTTTTAGCTTTCTAGACTCATAAGCTACCACTAAATTTTCTTACATTAAAACTCCCCTTACAACCTCGATATAGGCATCGAACCAAACTGTAACTCTTTATTTGGATATTCAAATTTTAGGATAGGAGATATTGTAAGTAGGTGTTTCAACTTATCAAAACTTTCCTGGCATTTGGTTTTTCATTCAAATTCTACTCCGTTCTTCTGTAAGGATGTACTAGGTTGTGCTAGTGTCGAGAATCCCTCTATAGATATTCGGTAATATACCGTGATTCCCATAAATGAAGGAAAAATAGACACATCCTTTGGTATGAGAAAATCTACCATGGATCTAACCTTCTGAGGATCAATTGCTAGTCCTTCCTTTGAAAGGACATGACCCAAATACTATATTATGTTTTGAAAAAATCACATTTTATAAGTTTGGCATATAAATAATGTTGTCTTAGAGTCTGAAACACTAATTTTAGGTGTTCCTTGTGTTAATATTCATTCTTGGAATACACCACAATATCATCTCTAAACACCAGCACAAATTTGTCCACTTATTAATTGAGTATATTATTCATCAAGCACATAATGGTTGTTGGGGAATTAGTAATTCCAAATGATAATATGAAAAGCTCATAGTGAACATATCTAGTTCTAAAGGTTGTCTTGTAAATATCCTCATCCTTGATTCTTAAATTGGACATATCCAGTCCTTAAATATTTTTTTGAAAAAATAGTGGCCTCCCTTACTTGATGATATAGATCATCAATACGTGGAAATGGATAATTATTTTTAATGGTTAACTTGTTTAATTCTAAATAATAAATGCACATCCTAAATGTGTCATCCTTATTCTTGAGAAATACATTGGAGCCCCCCCACGGTGATACACTAGGCCTAATATATTCTTTATCCAGTAGTTCTTGTAGCTTCATTTTTATCTCCAATATATGGTGGACTCATTTGGTAAGGGGCTCTAGACATTGGGGCTACACTAGGTACCAAATCAATGGAAAAATATATATCTCTATGAGCAGGTAAACCTGGGATTTCCTCTAGGAAAACATCTTAGAACTCCTTAATAACTGGAAGGGTGTTTAATTTTAATTCTTCGGTTTGTTTCTCACTTGCTTGCACATGAATAATAAATACTTGACACCCCTTCAGTGCACTCTTTTTCATTTTTAAGGTTAAATTTTTTCTAACATATATGGGTTTTGGTAAGCCTTGGATCATTTGATTTTGTCCCTTCTTATTCACACAACTCACTTTTTTTTCTTAATAATTTATTATGGACCCATTTTTTTCCAACCAGTCTATATTTAGGTTGAATGCTATAGAATAACTATTTAAATAAAGATGGAAATGATTTACTTGGCTAATTACTCTTTTCTTGGTGACAGTTGCTAAATATAAAAGTCAGGAAGTCTTACACTTTTCAATTTTAATTTTACATTTTTCTACCACCTATGGCCTAATGTAACTTAAACTAACTCATGGATCAATTAAAAACAAATTATGTTGTTTTAAAATAGTAACTTCAATCTCAATCATTGTTTATTGATGCCATGCTTACCTATCCTCCAATTTTTCTCTTATTCTATGAATATTCATAGCAACATCATTCACTGTGGTGGCCTCGTGTATAGCTTGCATATTTTGGATAGATCTAGGATTATGTGGACAATCCCTCAAAAAATGAGGCTCACCACACCCCCAACACATAAGCGGTTCCTTTTCTTTACCTACGTTGATATTTTTACTATTCATATCCATGGGTTTGGACCTAGTTTGAGATTGTACTGACTAATTTACATTTCCCTTACTGAAAATTTTCCGTTGATGGTCCGTCCCAAAATTTTTAAGATAGGGATGTTTTTGTCACTTTTCCCTATTATAGATTTGGCTCTGTCTTTACTTTGCTAAAATTTGATGCCTTCACCACTATTCTTAAGTTGTGGATACCAAAATTGTGCCTTCCTTACTACTCCATCCATTTTCATATGATTGTCAAACTCAATCCTCTCCTTGTAGATGGTAAGTAAATAGTTTACAAGTCATTCCACGTTGGCTTTATCTTCTTTAATGTAAGGAAGATACCATAGTAAATTGGTAAATTTTGCCACAAACTCGTCTAGGGATAATTATCCAAGACTTAACTCATGGAACTCCTTTGCAAGGTCATCATAATAAAGTCCACTTAGGTAGTGTGACTTAGAATTTTTTTAGAACTCCTCCCAATATATTATCTTTTCTTCCAAGAAATGCACACTTTTAGCTTCCTCCCACAAGAGACATTTTTTTCCTTGCAGTTGATAAATGGGAAACATGGCCTTCAAGTTACTCTCATATTCATCAAATTGAAATTATTTGGTCATATTAAGAAGTGATTCTTCTGCATCCTCCTCCTTCTCCCCATCAGATGTAGGGGCCTGGATTTTCCTAAATTCCCCTTATAGGTCCATTTGTTTTTTTCTCTTATGTGTTTTTGGATACGTTCTATTTGAATCGACCCAACTTTTAGATTACTATGATTTTGTGCCCATTGGGGCTTTATATTCCTAAATTCCCCTTGCATCTTCATTTGTTTTTTTCTCTTCTGTGTTTTTGGATATGTTCTATCTGAATCAAACCAACTTTCAAATTCCTCTGATTCTGTGTCCATTTTATTTATTTTCAATGTTCAGGTTCTAAAGTTTTATGGATATACTTTTCAGTCACTCTCTTGATCATCATTTCCTTCACCTCACTAGCCTTTAGTGGGCATTCATTTCTACTTCTCAGATAATCAAACTCATGCTAGATATTTATAATAACATCCATAAATTGAGAAGTTAATGCGGTCGCCCCATTTCCAACTCAAAATACAAGTATTCATCTCTGTTTATTGCTGGAGGGGGATCCTCTACCATTATGTTGTAGTCATTTCACTTGATTACCTTTTATTTCAAACATAATAAAATATTGGTTTTACATTACTTACTACAATTTTTCAAGCCTACATAATTATTCTTATTTCTATGGTGATTCCTTAAGGCCCAAATTGTGAACATGTGCTATGATACAATCTATCACAAACCCACAATCCACTAATATATATATATATATATATATATATATATATATATATATATATATATATATATATATATATATATATATATATATATATATATATATATATATATATATATATAATCTTATTGTTATGTATGATCTTGTTTCCCTATAAAGATGTTGTGGATAGGGTATTGGTTATGAATGCTCAGAACCATCCCCCTTCTATAAGTTTATTACATGGTATATATATATATATATATATATATATATATATATAATTATTCACTTCACTCCTTTGTAGGCTTCTTATAACATGATTTTATACCTAACATGTAATTAAATTTTAACACTCATTCATATTTTTAATATACACATCAAAGAGCGTAATACTAATGTTGGTATGCACCCCTTGATCAATAATGTTATGTTTAACTTCAGTTCATTATTGGACTTATGATATTCACATTATGTCTATCTATGCATGAGTAGGCAAGAGTATGTGTAGGTGCCCCTATATGATGTTTGGTAATAGACGTAGATAATTGGGTGCTGCTAACAACACAAAAATAGCAGAATTTAAATTTAAAAGGCACATATTTAATCACCCTTGAAATTTGATTATACAAAACCCCAACATTTTTAATGCCACATGTTAAGCTCTCCATTCAAAAAGAAATTTTTCAATCCTTGCTTAGAATGTCTCCCTACTTCATAAGGAGTGGATGTGACCACACTGGCAGTGCTTGAATCACGAGGATGGAAGGATGGAAACCAAGGGATGGGATATAATTACGAAAATCATAATATATTTATTTCGTATACTTTTGTCTAGTAAAACATTTTCTTTCTGTCTTTTTCATTTGGGTCATTGTAGTCTTGGTCTTCAACCATTCCTCTAATTATGTCCTCTTGGTGGCGCACAAAGGTCATGGAGGTAGGGAAAACTCTGTCAACCTTCAAATTTGTCTCTTCCCAAATTTTACAGGTTTTTTTGTTTTTGTTTGCTAAGCTAATTTCGCTCCCCTTTTATGTCATTCATGTGGAGTGATCCTCATACATTTAGCTTTTATTTTTTATATCTCTTTACATTCAATGATATTTTGTGTCTTTTACTCTGGTTCCAGGTGTGACTCCCATATTGAGGTACCCTTCCTTAAATTTTATTTCTCATTTTACTTCAGGTTGATTTTGGTTTTCTTTTTTCTCGGTGGTTTTGACTCATCGATTTTTACACTACTGTAAGAGCGTCATGTTCATAGTCAATAAAATTAGCCCCATTATTATTTTCCTTCTTGCATAGAGAATGACAGAAAACAGGAAAAATCGATTCGATGACCCTAACTTCGATGGAGAATACAAGGTAAACTCTTGAGACATTTTTGGTTTTTTCCTCCTTGGTTTTCCCTCTTGTAATATCCCTGTCATAAGGCACCATAAAAAATCTCGTAAAATGAATTTTATTGAATAATTTAATATTATTAATTTATACATGGATATTACAAGAAGATATTCTTCTAATTATTAATTATAAGAATATCATAGGAAATAATTCCTAATTCTTATATTAGGAATAATTTATATTCTTCTATGTAAATAAATTATATTTCCAAGTTGGTATATTTTATGAGTTTTAGAACTAATAAGGTATAGTTTTAGAAAATTTATGGATGAGTGATATTTTCTCCATAAGGAAAAAGAAAATCCATCTTGGGAAAACCATGAGTGATTTATGATTTTATAATTTATAAAAATATGATTTATGGAGTGATTTTATAATTTAGGAAAAATCTAATTTATGGAGTGATGAATAAAAGAGAAAATTATTTTTTATTTTAATATGGAAAAATGAGCTGCAAATATTCATTCACATCTTCGAAACCGTAACACCTATGTAAACACTAAGAGAGTTTTTTCTTAATGAACCCTTTCCGAACATAAACCTATTTTGGTTTTAAGAAATTTGTTTCCTACTGCTCAGAAACTGCATCCAAAGTTGATGACTAAAACATAAAAAACAAAGTGTTGTCATTTGATTTGTTAGAACGATATGAATAGTTGTTATGTACATATAGAGATAAATATTTTGTTAATGTTCTTGAAAATATATAAATTACTTTCACATTGAAAAAACCAATGACTATTAAGATACATATTTTGTAAAAAGAAATAATTTATTCTCATACATAAAAAAAAAGAACAATTATCTTGATAATCCTTGAAAAGGAATTAAATTATTTCATTTAAAACATTACCAAGGATGTTCTTGTGATTCATATGCATTAAATTAAAAAAAAAATATTAGACTGTTAAGGGGAATATGTGCTTAGGTGCATAGGAATAATATCTAGTATATTGGATATACTCGAAATGAATTTGTGATTTTACATCCATGGGAAGCTTGGGTCATGCAGAAAGAGATAAGTAAATTTTTGAGAAAGAGTTGACATAAAACCTTGGCATAAAAGACAATTTTCTTTGTTATTTGAGAAGGATTTTTTATGCATGTTGTTTCTTGAGGAAATATTGCAAATTTGTTTGATGTGTGAAATGATAGGAAAATATTTTGTATTTTATACATAATAGATAGTGATTTAACTGACTTATGGAAAAGTAATAATTAGCGTGTTAGATTCCTTGTATATATATATATATATATATATATATATATATATATATGCAAGGAAGTATTTGTCGTGTTATAACTCTTCCAAAACAAGAGAAGAGAAAAACATGTCTGTATATGCTTTATTGAATTAGACTCTTGGAGAGAAAAACTGGTAATCACGTGCTTTATTGTGTTAAGATTCCTTTGGAATATTCTTTAGAGAAACATATACACTTTCATGCACGGAAAAGTATAGTTTTGGTATTATGTTTCTAGAGAAAATGAAGGTTCAATCACATAATATTTATTGTGTTAGCCTTCTTTTGGGAAAAAATATATGCATTTACACTCCTAAAGGGATTAGTTATGGTACTAGTTTTGTTTTGGGAGAAGTTTATATATAGATATTGGGCTAGATCTTTTGGTAAGAGGAAAAAAAAAATTGCATGAAAGAAGAAATGTTATGTGTTTAATCCCCTGGAAAATAAATGTGTTTATTTTTCCAAGCAATATTTATTTAGTTTCCTTTTGAAATAAATATATGTTTCACATGCAAGAAGAACAAGATATCCAGTTATTTTCCATTGGAAAGGACAAGTAATCACATGCGTGAAATTATAACTATTATGTCAACTTTGTTTTAAATATAGCTTGAATTTTTATACATAATAGCCATTGTAAATAGCTCTCATGCAGAAAATATGATTTTGGAAAATAACATTCATTCACATGCATAAGTATAGAATCTATTGCGTTAATACATTTGGGAAAGAAAACATAATAGTAGGCACAAAGAAAATTTATTGTTGGTCTAGTTCTCCTATAAGATTTTTATTCATTTGCATGCACAAGAACAATATCTAGTATGCTAGCTTTCCTTTGCAAAGAATATGAAAGTACATTCAAGGTTTTGTTAGTGTTTTGTTAGAATGATGATGCTCGATGGTGATATGTTTGTTACTAATGCATTTGGAATGATGTTAAAGAATTAATTTCATGACATTATGTTTATGTCTTATGCATGCATACAAATAGTCATTGAAGTGTCACAAATACATATTGATTATTGGTTTATTAATATTTTATCTAAACATGATATAAAGTGGGATGACGACAAAAAAGGAAGGAAATGATTTTGACTTGGGAAAAGGATAGTTTATGTTTAATGTTGTGGCAAATAAATATTTGTTAGTCCATGCAGGTTGAGGAGTTCCCATTGTAGGATGATCCACTAATGGAAACAATCTCACCATAAATACATAGAGTTTGAAGATTCGTGGGTAAATGATATCATGATGATTGTAATAGCTCATAGCTATTTCTATTTCATTTAAGATGATTTTTATATGTAATATTTTACGAGAATGGTCAACGGAAGGACTCCCTTATAACCATTGAGTGAGTGTTGAACACCCTCACGATCGTTGAATGATAAAATTAAACGTTTGTTGGTTTTCACCCTGCGAGGTTTCTAGGGTATATCGGCATCTAATGATGTGATTGTTCATAATGTCATTTTTATGATATTAATTTCCTTCATGATGTGATGTTTATATTATGAAGTATGTGATTTAATAATTGAGTTAAAAGAATCATGGAATCGATGCATATTTATAGCAGAAAATTCAAGTTAATATGCTACAAAAATGGTAGTTAATGGTTGTGTAACTCACTATGATTTTACTAAATGTTTATCTATGTAATGATGATGGTTATTTTAATCATCATTGAAGGAATATAGAAAGAAATTTAAAAGGTTACACATTGAAAAATGTTGAAAAAAATTCCTAACTCCATGCTTTTTCCTACGAGGTTACTCGGGGATGTTACAAGTGGTATCAGAGAAAAAGGTTGCAACACTAGTGACTTTTGGGAATCATTAAGAAAAAAAGTAGATGTATGATGCTAGTGGGCATCATCATAGGTATGATCTAAATTTTCTTGTAGTAGACTACAATTAACATGATATGCGTGATGCATGATTGATGATCACATTAAAGATTACAAATTGATCATGTTTCTTTAGACATTGTGCTCATGAAATTTGAATATGGATGTAGATAACAGACAACAAAAAATTTGTTGCACTTATGAACAATCCTGAATGCTCACTAGTTATAGTGAGGATTAATTACCAACCTTTGCATGCATACTATTACAACAATTATTATGGTGCATAATAAGAAGAAAAAACATGACTAAATTTACAAGGAAATTCTAATAAAGAATGAATGCATGTATGGCTTGTGTGATATGTAAAGAATTTAGAAGTTGGGGTTGACCCTAAAGAGGACAATGTAATGTTGAAAAAAGACATTGAAATAACCTCTTTAGCTATTAAAAACGAGAAATGTGTCAAGTGTAATTCATATAGTGAACTTAAATTCAATAAAAAAACTCATAATAGAATAATTTTGGGTTTTATTTCTTCATGTAGAGTTGTAGAATAAAGTTTGCATTCCATGTGTTTGATAAAAGTGGTAAATGAGATCAAAAGTTTTGTTGTTTTAAATAACTTCATCCATGAGAGTTTTGGAGGCGATTCAGCTAAACATAAGGTGTTATTCGTACCATATGGCCATGTAACCCCACTTCTATTCCAAAAAATATATTTTTAGACTTGGATTCCACAATCTGGTCGATTTTGTTGATTTTTGCAATGCCCTGTAGAATTGTTGATTATGTTGTTTTGCAAAAAAATCACCATTTTTGAAATTAATATGATTCATGTTGTTTTGTAAATTCTAGTTTTACTGTATTATAATAGTTTAAACATTTCTATGGAAATTTATTTCATGTCTGCTAACTATTTGTTAAAATGCCTCAATATCGATAGATCACATGCTTGTAAATTGTTGCTTAAAATTATTCAATGGTTTTAGATTCCATGCTGGCAAACTATTTGTTAAAATTCCTCAATGGATGTAGATTTCATGCTTGTAAACTATTTGATAAAATTCCATTTTTTTTGTGGCATGATTGCAAATTGTTTTCCCAAAATTCCACAATGGTTGTCACTTAAATGGTTGTAGGCTAAATGTAATGAAAGAAAAAATCACAATTTGTGTCTTAGTTGTCAATGAGACTATTATTTATCTACAATATTGATGGTTGCTAATGTGGGGCCCTACAAAAAGTATAATGTTATGGTATGCAAGGTATTTTAATATTTTTTTTCTAAGTTGCATGATTGTTGTTATGTGAAAATTTGTAATGTAAACCACCTCTATGTCATGCGATGAATTTTTTTCAATGTAATTTTATAGATTGTGGGACCCAGTTAAGGTTCAAGTATATATGCATTATGTACATAAAATTTTCTTTAATGATAATATGAAAATAAAAAATTATGTAAATTACAATGGATTTTTAGACATTGAAATATTATTGAGTTGAATGGCTATGGAAGCTATGATGGGACCGATGTGATGATGTAATCTTTTATTTTATTATTGATTTAATGAATACATTGTTTGGTATATTCAGGAAATAAATCTAGATTTTTAGAAGCCTTATTTCTAGTTTATAAAAATTTATTGGTGGTTAAGTCCAAGATGGACATTCCCTAAAAGTATCGTAAAATATCCTATGAGAAAATAATAAAAAGGAACATATTAACATAATGGAAGAGAAATACTATGTTATTCACATAGCTGGATATAAATACTAAGTGGGGTGAAATAAAGCACATTGGCAGAAAAATAAGTGCTTCAAAGAAAAAGAAAGATTTTTTTTCAAATAAAATAAAACAAAAAGGCCTAGGAAAACAGTTGCCAAACCTTAAAGAAGTACATTGCTAAAAAACCTATTGGGAAGAAACCACCAAGGTATCAATAAATTTATTGATTCTAGTGGAAAGTAGATCTTAGCTCAGTGATGAACTATTGTAGAACGTTCACAGTTGGGTGGAATATGCTTGGTTCCCGAATAATTCCTAGACATTGAATATGGTTAGATAATTCTTTTTTTATTTTTTACTATTGATTCCTAAGTATTCTAAAGATTTTGGCTGTTAGAATAGATTGTAAGTTGCATGTCTCTAAGTTTTTGTATTTGTTACAGTATTGCATGCATGATTTATTAATTTATCTAAGTGAGACTTTCGATGAAATAGGTTGTGTTTGTAGATTTGTATGAGAAAATGAACATGTCATAAATGAATTATCTATATGAATGCATAGATGAAATAAATTGTTAATGTATGTTCTTATGATTTAACTTATGATGGAAATGCTGAGGCCAAAGGAAACTGGCTGGAGATAAATGCCGCGAGTTTGAATTTGATTGAAATTTATTTGGGTGAAATTGCTTCGGAAGAGAAAGAAAGTAATTTTCAAACAACACCAGTGGGAAAGAATCATTGGTGTAACCCAAAACAAAATACAACATCCACTTGATACTATAATTTTATCATTTTGATGATTAGAGGGCTAGTGCTCTTTGAGTACTTGTGGAAGTATTATGATTAAAGTATTAATTGAGATTGCATATATAATCGATAATAAAAAGTATTACACTGGACGTACACTACTGATTCTACTGATTAAACATAAAAATTCTTCATTCTAAAGGAAAATGATTCCATTTTTTGCTATTTAGATTGTTATATTAATAGTACAACTTAATTTTCCAACAAGAGAAGAACATCAAGGATAGTATTCTCTTTAAGGCGGGGGGGATGGTATGTAATATCCTTGACATAAATGACTATAAAAACTCTCGTAAAATGACTGTTATTAAATAATTAAATATTATTAATTCTTATATGGTTATTACAAGAAGAATATTCTTCTAATTATTAATTAGAGAAATATTACAAGAATTAATTCTTAATTCTTATATTGAAAATAATATATATTCTTCTATGAAAATAAATTATATTTCCAGGTTGGTATATTTTATGAGTTTTGGAACTAATAAGGCATAGTTTTAGAAAATATATGGATAAGTGATATTTTTTCCATAAGGAAAATGGAAATATACCTTAGAAAATGCATGAGATATTTCTTGATGATTTATTAGGTGATTTTAGAATTTAGAAAATTGTGATTTACGAAGTGATTCATGCATTATTTAAGGAGTGATTTTAGAATTTAATAAAAAATTGATTTATGGAGTGATTTATGGAATGCTTTTAGGATTTGGAAAAGCTATTTCATTTTCTTAATTCTACTTATTGTAAGTGTTGGGTCAATTTACTAGGTAAACTAACACAAGTATTTAATTATCAATCCGGGATTGTAGAGCTCAGAAGCATCTCCAAAATATATGGATTTCAGCTATAGTCAACTTTTGAAGATGAATTATTGAAAATAAAGGAAATTCATATTATAAATATAAAACTTAACTAAATAATTTCTAATTCAATTATGTAATAAGTAGCAGAAGGAGCTCCTCACTTGGGAGAACTTATTTTGTCCTTCTCTACAATACTACTTCACAAACCGAAATCAAAACCACTAATAAATAATAGCTCAAGATGCATAAAAGAATAATAGAATAGGCTCCTAACTAAGGAGGTCCTTGCTGTTCTTCATTACAAATTCATTAATCATTAATGTCATTGTTAGAAAACTGGAAATTCATAAAATCACTTAAAAACAAGATGAATTCTAGTTTCTAGTCTTTGATCAGATAGAAGAAGTGTTTAACTTAACCACTGGTTTGACTCTTCATATGCATAATATAAATTAGATTAAGATTCATCAACAGTCATAAAATATCATCCGACATCTAATTAACTAATTAAGCATGAAATAAAACTAGTTCAGGAAATTGCAACTAAATTAACAAGAAAGTGCACTTAGCTCAGTCTGGGGGCCCTCATCATACATATAATTAACTGATTAAGAATGAAATAAAACTAGTTGAGGAAATTGCAACTAAATTAACCAGAAAGGGCACTTAGCTCGTTGTGGGGGCCCTCCACCCTTGCATCGCACACTAAGTGTACTTTCATCTACTAAAACTCAGTCAAGAAATAACTATATAGAATAGCAAAAAAGAATATAGGACTAGTTCTTCAATTAGCTCCCAAAGTTTCAGAAATATCCAAGTGCAATCATACAAATTCTACATCTGAATGCCTTCAATGTATTAGGATTAAATATAGAAATATGAAACAAACTCATATAAAATGTCTCCTACAGCCATATCTATCCTTATCCTATCTATTTAGGTAAAGCTCATCCATATAATCTCTCAAAATCTGGAAAATCCCATAAAATGCTAAATTTTACCTATTTCCTAGGGATTTCCATAAAACGAGGTCTTGTTTGACCACCTTTGTCTGGGCCTGTTTAAGCTTGGTTTGATCGAACCAGTAGGTGTACATCCAATATTATTTCCCAAGATTTCTAGAAATATATTCAGCTCAAGCCTAGGTGTCCTGAAAATATGATGCCAATGAAGCCATTACGGGAATTTCTAGTCTGGTCCAAAGATGCACTTAAAATTCAATTTTTATAAATACTTCTAATAGTTACAAAACTTAACTTATATACCTGGATATGCATTAATTGGTCAAAATAGAGTGAATATGTATGGTATATGGATGGATGACATGGAAATAAAGTGTTTTTAAATAAACAAAATAGGATAAAATATGAGGACCAACATCTACCCTTTTCTTACTCTCAAGCATGTCCTCATGCTTACTGCTATCTCCTTGACCTTCTGTGACTGCCCTACTAATTTACTTGTGACTCTGGCTCCTGATATCGAAGCTTCCTGATGAGATTCCTTTTTTTTTTCTTCTTTAAATCAATCTTCTGTTCTGAATACCCACTAAGATGAGGAGAAATTTTTGAATTAAAATACCAAATTTTGGACTGATATATGAATTATTGGTCACTAAGAATAAAGAGAAATTTCTAAACTTGTGATGTCAAATTCCTAGTCTGAAATGAAAATAAAATTTCACTATTGAATGAGATAATTTTTGTGCTATAATGCCTTCAAAAATCCATTTCTGGGAACAAGAAGCAATATCTTTGTTGTAATTCTTTCAAAAATCGATTTCTAGGAGATATCTAAGCGAATTTACTATCTGCTGGGACCTCTCTTTTCTCTGGCAACTAACACTCTATTTTCAAAAATTTCATTCATAATTCTTGCACTATTAGGCATTCACCAAAACCACTTGACACCATCGTGCACGAGCTCTGTATTGGAATTTTTTGTAAATAAGAATGAAACTGGGGTCTTAAAATTGAAGTTTTTAACACCAAAATTACACTTGGAACTTTGATCTTGAACCTACGCTGCCACCAATGGACTTGGGCCACGATGTCAATTAGATAACTGGAGTACTCAGATTTTCAAAGTATGTAACTATAACTTAGACATGGATTTTTCACTAACATCCAATTTAAACAAATCTCTGACCTTGATTTCTAACTGAATTTAAACACTCCACATAATCTCCAAAATAATGGTTGAAAGAACCAACAAAATATCCCAAATAAAAATTAATCTGGGAAAACTATCCATGATGAGTCTAATTGGGCTCGTTCTAAAGAAAACCCAAGTTTCTATTTTTCAAATTTCATTTTCGTTTGCTTAGAAAAGACAACGAAAAAAAATGTCTTCCTAAAAATTTTGAATTTTTGAAACTGTAGTTGAATTCAAGATATGGTGTCGGAATCCTTACCTCCTTCTTCCACTTCTAGTTAGCTCGATATCCATTGTATACCTTACATGCCAATTTCTTTCTGGAATGTTGAGATAAAATTCTTGATCATGTTATTGTCATCAACAATATTTTTCTAAACCTTTCTTATGATGCCACTATTTTCAAAACCTTTCTCATCATGTTATTGAAACCAACTATTATCAATGTCTAGTTTGATTTCAAAAAGAATTGTTAGCATGCTTCTCCTATAATGTGATTTCAATTTCTACGAGCTCATCCATCATTTTATAAATATTTTATTGCCAGGTGTTTTCCCTTCAATTCCCAAACTGAACTAAAAAATTGAATGATTTCAAAAATTTCTGGGAATTTCAAATGTTTCCAATTTTTAATCAATTTCCATTTACATGAGATTCTGGAAAATTGCGGATTTTTTTATATGAATGAGGAAATCGTTTGTTTTTAATGATACATGGGTTGCAACAAAACAAATTAAACCATATATCTCTGTTTCGAGCAATTAAATTCTCAAAATATGAAATCGAATCCTAGAAAGGATTAACTCTCTGCTCCTTTAGAAATTAGAATTGATTTCTACTTTTTATTTTCATAACTTAAAAACAAATTCTGGTAATGAAAATTTTTATTTTCATTACCTTCTCTCTCTCCTTACGAATCGAAATCGAACTTCTGGAATTAGACTAGATTATTACCCATTGTCTTCTTAGAAATCGAAATCAATATTTTGTTCTTTCATTGTAATCACTGTGTTCTTTGAACTGGAAGAGGGCTCATTGAAAAATTATGTGTTAATTATTTATGTTCCTATTAGTCATATAGTTTAAAACCTAGTTTCCTAACATTTCGAGAAATTTTTGACTCTTACAGGTGGTAGAGGATTTTAAGCAAAACAAATTCGGAACTGAAGTCTTATGTGACACATTTCAACAAAAATATGAAGTTTGGTTTGCAAAATAAATCCGAAACTGAAGTCGCATTTTTTTATTGTAACACATTTCAACAAAAATTTGAAGTTCAATTTTCCAAATCGTTTTTTTAATTGTTGAGGAGACCAATGCTTATCTTCACTAGGAGTTCACTACACAATTTGATGGATTCTCTACATAAATTATGGCTTGAAGAAAAATTTTCCTTCTTGAAACCACCTTTAAATACTTCTTCAATTTTCCACACTTCTCAGTGCCTCTCTCGTTTCCCACGTTTTTTATCTTCCACACAGCACAGGTTTTTTTTACTTATTTCTCCACGATTATTCTACGCAACACAAGGTTTTTCACACTACTCTTATTCCTTTTTTTTCAGCATGAGCTTCCAATGTTTCTCAAAATATCTCTTCTACGTAATTCTCTTTCACAATTTCTCTTTATGTTGAGAATACCTCCTCTCTACGTGATTTCTCTATGCTTCTAAGCTGAATGGCTATGATGATGTGTAGAGAATGCCTTTTAAATTTTATTTTTTTGACCATATGTCAATTTCAACGATGCTATGATCTAAACGTTTGTTTCATAAGGCCTTAACACATATGTACTATGGCTCCAACATATTTCACTTTTTTGACATTTGTTGCATAGCCTTAAGGTTATGAGTATTTAAGTTATGATTCTTAGATATGCACTATAGTCATATTCCTTTAATAACATCTCTATATTCATTATGTGCATATTTGATTTCATTTTTTATCATTTTCCCTCCTTTTCATAATATGCTTTTATGTATTTGATTTAAAAATGACCATAGTCTTAGGTCATTTTAAATCAAATATTTTTTACAATGATACTAACGCTTTGTTGTTTTGTAGGTCAACAAGGATTTGAATATTGATCCTTTAATTCTTGATTCATATGCTTAGGAAAATAATTAGGATTAATGTGATGGTTTAAAAATGATTGGAATGATGGTATATGGAATGATGGTTAAATGTAGGAAAAGGGTAATGAAATATGGTATATGGAATGCTGGTTAATGTATGAGGGTAAATGTAGGAAAAGGGTAATGAATAGGTGATTATAATGGTTAGGATAATTAAGGTAGTGGTAGGATATAGGTAAAATGTAATGGAATGCATATCAAGCACTAAATTAGTATTAACAATTTCTAGACAAAATTTAAAAAATCGAAATTTTAAGAGCAAATGTTTTCACTTACTGTACTTGTGATCCCATAAAATACTTGATGTCAATGATGTCCTCCAGTCAAATGATGGTCAACAATGTCTTTATTATCATAATGAAAGATCTTCCAGGATATATTGAAATGCAGAGACTTATTTCTTCTTCATGTTTTCGCATCTGATATTGATTTAAGATCTTTGAATGTTGATGTTGTTCTGGTCCCTTGTGTGGTGATATTATAAATAATGTTTCAGGTTCGTTCTGAAATGTAATTTTGAACAATGTCTCAAGTTGCTTCTCTCATATAATACAGGTCCCTCCTGCATAATGATATCTCAGGTCCCTTCTACCCAATACGTTCAATGATGTATCAGGTCCCTTATGCATAATATTTTCAACGATGTATTAGGTCCCTTTTGTCATGTAATTCAAGTTACTTATGCAACTCATCTGCTCCAACTATTTGCATAGTTTTATTACTAACATCCCCCTCGCTGATGTTAAGACTTTTCCTCAAGTCTTACATGTCATGGAGGATTAACTCTAAAAAATCATACTGAAGTAAAAACAAAACAAAATAGAGAATTAATATTGGCCAAACAAGTTGGTTTTCGATATGAATTTGAGTTTTTATTGTGCCAGTCACTTGGATTTTCACAACCAAACTCTTTTATTATTTTTTATTATTTTTTATTTTCTTTTCTGAATGGATGTGGGGTATAATGGAGTCGGAAACTATGGAATTATTATGAAAGTAATATATGTTGAAGTCATCGTCTAAGAGTAGATGGATAGATAGATAGAAAATAGGTTTGGACTTCAACGTGTCTGATTGCGGAACTTAACATACAATATGGTAGATGAATGACATCATGAACAATATGGCTTATGAAAGGCTTCTTTGAAAATGGATGTGACTTGACATTGTACAAAAATTGACTTCTTCTTATTATTAGCTTCATGTCTTATGCCTCGATCTCGATCATCTTGTAGGGTTTTTGGTGTTGTTGGTCAACAACTGAGAGCAAGCTTCATGAGTTTTGAGGTTTATTAGATGAACTCAACATCCTGTGAGTTCCATTTTTCTTTTACTTGAAAATTTGTTTTCATACTCTGAAATATGATTTTTTTTTTTTAAATTGACTTCGAAAATATCTTTGTCGATGCAGTTCTCCTCTTAAATCTTTGTATGACCTGCAAAAACATAGGATTTTCATGCAACACAATATTAGATGATGGACGAATAGAGGTGTATAGTCTCTCTTCTTCCAAGGAATATGTAAAATAACTACAATAATTTTTTTTTAACAAGTCAAAATATGATATACAAAAAAATGCATTTGTTTACCCCTTGGAGGAATGGTGGCCATCCTATACCTCCTAGCGGTATTTTGTTCACAAAATCTTTGTTTTATGTCAAATTAGAGTGATTCAAAGGAAAATTTAATTTGAATTAGTATGGCTATCTCCAGTATAAACAGGTTTTCAAAATGGTTTAAAATTATATGCCAAAAATGATGAGAAGTACCATGTTTGAAAGAGCTTCTTGTGAATTGTTTACTAGACCAACAATCACTATTTGGAGTGTAAATTTTTAGTTAAAGATCGGATCGATGTGATTCCAATTGGAGATTAAATTAGATTCATTTTTTATTTCCATTAGAAATACATTTTTAAAATCAGTAGGTTTGATATCACAAAATTGGTGATGAACAGACCTAGGAGGCAGAATTTGACTATGCTGATTTTAAGACATGCAGTCATTAAAAGTGGAATACCTTTTCCACCTGACCTCCAAATGGGATGATTCAAATTTTTTATTGGACTAGACTTCAATATATGTCTCCCTTAGAAACATGTTTTGGAAATAATATGATTTGATATGTGAAATATGTCAATAACCAGTCAAGACCTAGAATTGTCACATGCAGATTTTTTGACAAGCAGTTAGTATTTTGAGCATAGATTTTTCATATGATGTCGGATTGAGCTGATTAAAATTTATTTCAAAACTATATTACAAGGGATATCTTACCTATTAATATCATTTAAAATTTTTTCCATTAGAATCCTAAAATCAATGTTGTACTAACATTATCCTTAAAATGTTTCCTGAAATCTAGTGTTTATTTTGATCATTCTTTTATTTTTGATCCAAATTGAAATTTTCAAAATGGATTTAAAAAATAGATTTAAAGAGATACATTTTTTAAAAACATGTTTTTTTAAAAAATGATCCTATTTGGTTCCCCAAAATAATATTGTCCTTAGTGCATATTGTCATGAAATCCTTTCAAATGAGTATTGAACAATGATGTGAAGAATTATTTATGAGAAAAGGTCTTATTCTGAACTCATTCCACCCATTTATTTATTTTATTCTATTCTATCCTACTCTATTGTATAAAAATAAGTCATTCTCTCAAGTATAAGAGAATTTCCAATACATCCGTTTGTGTAGCAAGATCATAAGTAAATTCATATCTATGTTTGAAAAATATACTTTATTGAATCATATAGATTTGATGACAAATAATGTTGAAAAATGGAGTGGTTTTGTGACCTAATGATTAGTTGAAACTGATTTTTAAGATGATATGTGTTTGCCTGGCTCTCTTTAGTTGTTATATCACAAATTTCTTCGTGTAGCACTTGTTCAAAATATTGAACGCACAACGAATCTTGTGATATACATGCTACAAATTCTTCAATTTTGGGTTCTAATGTTTGATATTCATCGCATGTGATTCATGACTCATTCACCTCCTTAAAAAGATAACTAGAAGAATATTCTAAGTTTTCTTCTTGTGGATCCTCTTCGTGGATCCTTTGTTCCTCTTTTAACTTCTGAAATGAAGATTCATCCCTAGTAATCACTCTAAATTATGGACAAGGATTTAAGAAGATCCTTGTACTGGCATACCGTCCTTCGCTAAATGACTTCTTTAACATAATATTTTGGAGATATTATTGGGAGAATGGATTTGTATTTATTTAGATTATTTTTTTGTCAGGGGGGTTTTGTTTAATGAATCTACCCTTCTAATCTCTATCTCTAGGTATAAAGAAACATATATAAAAGAAAAACTATTTTTTGTAGTTTTTGTTGTGTTTTTGTTTTTGTTTTTTGTTTTTTATTCCTAATTGACTATGTTGAAGTATGCTTCCCCGGAAACGATGCCAAAATGTTGGGTTGTTTATTGGGTAAACTAACACATGTATTTAATTATCAATCTAGGCTTGTAGAAATTAGAAGCATCTCCAAATATATCGATTTCATCTATACTGAAGTTTAGAAGATGAATTACTGAAATTAAAGGACACGTATATTACAAATATAAAGCTTAACTAAATAATTACTAATTCAATTATGTAATAAGCAGAAGAAGAAGCTCCTAACTTAGGAGAACTTGTTTTTCCTTCTCTACAATACTACTTCATGAACAGAAATCAAAACCACTAATAAAAAATAGCTCAAGATGCATAAAAGAATAATATAATAGTCTCCTAACTAAGGAGGTAATTTTTGTCGTTCATTTCAAATTCATTCATCATTAATTCCATTGTTAAAAAACTGGAAATTCATAAAATCACTTAAAAGCAAGAAATATGAATTCTAGTTTCTAGTCTCTGATCAGATAGAAAAAGTGTTTAACTTAAAAAATGGTTTGACTCTTAATATGTAGAATATAAATTATATTAATATTTATCGGTAATAATAACATATTATCATACATCTAATTAACTAATTAAACATGAAGTAAAACTCGTTCAGGAAATTTCAACTAAATTAACCAGAAAGTGCACTGAGCTCAGTGTAGGGGCCTTCCACCCTTGCCTCACACACTCGGAGTACTTTCAACTACTAAAAATCAATCAATAATTTACCATATAGAACAACAAAAAGGAAGATAAAACTGGTTCTTCAGTTAGCTCCCAAAGTTTCAGAAATATCTAAGTGCAATCATACAAATTCTACAGATGAATTCCTTCAATGTCTTAGACTTAAAAAGAGAAATATAAAAAAAAATCATATAAAATGTCTCCTACATCCATGCATATCCTTATCTTATCTATTTAGGTCAAGTGGATCCATCTAATCTCTCAAAATCTAGAAAATCCCTTAAAATGCTAAATTTGGCCTATTTCCTAGGGATTTCCATAAACACATGTCCTATTTGACCGCCTTTGATCAGGCATGTTTAAGCTCGGTTTGATCGAACGAATAGGTGTACATCCAATATTATTTCCCAAGTTTTATATAAATTTATTCATCTGAAGCCGAGGTGTCCTGAAAATATGACATCAATGAAGCCATTACGGGAAATTCAAGTCTGGTCCAAAAATGCACTTAATATTCAAATTTTTATAAAAGCTTCTAAAAATTGAAAAAAATAATTTATATACCTGGATATGCATTAATTGGTAAAAATAGAGTGAATGTGGATGGTATATGGATGGATAGCATGGAAATAAAGTGTATTTAATTAAACAAAATAGGATAAAAAATGAGGGCCAATAGTAAGCCTATGCGAAAATATGAGAACTAATGATAGAATACATGTAGAATGGAGCCAATAAAAAAGAAGAAGGGATTACAAGCATGAATTAAAAGATAATTACTTATGCTCTTTGAAAATTATTGTGTTTTCACATGGTGCATAAAGAAATAATAATTGAATTTATTTGCTTGGAAATTTGCATATGATAAACAGTCGAGATTATTATGTCGAGATTATTATGAAATTTGATGTTTTAGAGGAAAAGTAGTTGAATGCGTGAAATTTTAACTTATTATGTTAACTTTGTTTGATATATAGATTTCATTTTTATAGATAATAGCCATTGTGAATAGCTCCCATGTGGAAAATATGTTTTTAGAAAAGAACATTCATTCACATGCATAACTATAGAATCTATTGCGTTAATCCCATTGGAAAAGAAAACATAAGTGTAGACACAAAGAAAAATTATTGTTGGGTTAGTTCTACTGAAATATTGTTATGAATTTGCATGCACAAGAACAATAGCTAGTATGTTGGCTTTCATTTGGAAAGAATATGAAAGTGCATGCAAGATTTTGTTAGTGTTTTGCTAGAAAGATGATGATTGATGGTGTTTTGTTTGTTACTAATTCATGTGCAATGATTTTAAAGAAGGAATTTCATGACATTTTGTTTATGTTTTATGCATGCATACAAATAGTTGTTGAAGTGTCACAGATAAAGATAGCTTATTAATTTATTAATATTTTATATAATCATGAGATCAAGTGTGTTGATGACAACAATGGAAGGAAAGGACCATCACCTCGGAAAAGTATATTTCATGTTTAACATTCTCACAGATAAAAATTTATTATTCCATGAAGGTTGAGGAGTTCCAATTCCTGGATGATCCCCTGATGGAAACAATCTGATGATAAAGGCATAGAGATTGAAGATTAGTGGGAAAATGATATCGTGATGATTGTAATAGCTTATAGCTAGTTATGTTACATTTAATATGATTTTTCTATGTAATATTTTATGATAATAGTCAAGGGATGGACTCCCTTATAACCATTGGGTGAGGATTGAACACCTTCATGAACATTTAATAATAAAACTAAATGTTTCATGGTTTTAACCCTATGGGGTTTCCATAGTATATCGGTGTCTAATGATGTGCTTGTTCATTGTGCCATTTTTATGATGTTAATTTCTTTCATGATGTGATGTTTATACTATCAAGCATGTTATTTACTAATTGAGTTAAAAGAATCATCGAATCGATGTATAATTATAACAAAAAGTTTAAGTTAATATGCTACCACAATGGTAGTTAATGGTTCTGTAACTCACTATACTTTTGTTAAATATTTATCTATCTAATTATGATGGTTATTATAATGGTCATTGAGAGAATATAGAAAGTAATTTAAAAAGTTAAATATTGATAAATGATGAAATTTTTTCCTAACTCCATGCATTTCCTTGCGATGTTACTAGGGGATGTTACACTATCATTTTATTTTACATTTCTACAAGAGTATCGTGTTCAGAGTTAAAGAAATTGGCTCCATTATTTTTTTCCTTTATTGTATAGAGCGTGACAGAAAACGATCAAAATTGATTTAGTGACCCTAAATTCGAAGGAAAATCCAAACTAAACGCTCCAGACATTTTTGGGTTTTTCTTGTGGCACAATGCCTCTCTAGTTTCCTTGATTAAGGCCTTGTAACAAATTCTCACATGTTCGTCTCTCTATTTTTATTTATAGTTACCTTTTTCAATATGCTATTGTTTTGAATGATCCTTCCCATAAGTGTCTAAAAAGGTTAATTCTCTTTTTTATATACAAATGGGTGCATGTACCAATTTTCCTGGATAGGTATGAGCTTGATTGCTCCTGAAATGATTTTACTTTGTTAAGGAAAACTTTGAACCATTGGATAGTCGTACCTTGTATAATATGTCTCTCAAGTATTAACTACTCTTTATGATCACTCTACCATGTGTAGTCAGAAAACATTGTCATCACTGATATTCGACCTCTATGGTTTTCAGGTTGGTTAAATTTCCCTTTTCGGGGTTCGATTCAGTGCAATGTTCCACTAAGATTCAATTAAAACTACTGCTAATGTGAATTTCTCGTAATGCATGCCTTATTAGTTGTTTAGGAGCTAAGTCCTTGAATCAAGGGCATTATGTCTTTGGTTTCCTCCTTTTTTTTGTAATTACTTGCCCCGGTTCAATCGTACTGTGTTATTATGATTTTATTTAACTCTTAAATTTGAAGAGCCTAATTACTATGGGAGAAAACACTTGCTTAATATTTTGTAAAGCGTAGTTCACACATAGTGAAATGACCTATGTATGTTCTTATGGTCAGAATAGTTTGTTGCTAGTATGATACTCAATATAATTTATCCTTAACGCTTTGTTTGTTATTACGGCCTGCTCCAAGGCGATTTTGGTTGGATTACTACTTCAGTATCTGTACCATAGTATGTTCTTCATGCATTCCAGTATTTCTCGATTTTTCCTTCTACTTTTCAGTTCTGTATAAAGCCAAAAAAAGTGGTTATTATCTGGCTTGTTCTCTTGTGTACATGTTGTTTAGTGGTTTCCATTCAAAAATCACACTTGTTTTCTTATTACAGGTGTGCATATTTAATATCTTGGCTATAATATGACATTTTTAGTCTACGTTTCGAGTCTGGATGTAGACCCATCATCAGGATAGGTTGCTAAGAAGAGAAAAGATCAAGGTTAATAAATAGAGGTTAATTAGCTGGTCTTTTCACCTCTATTTATTAACCTTGATATTTTCTCTTCTTAGCAAGCTGTCCTGATGATGGGTCTGGATCCAGACTCGAAATGTAGACTAAAAATGACAACTGTGGTTATTCTGAGTCTTACACCTGAAAAACTACACCACAGAAACCTCCAATCTACTATAATATGACATCTTCACTATTTAGTAATTGGATGAAATTTTGACACGTTTCCTACTCTGATATTTTTCTTCAGTGCTTTCCCACTATAATTAGTGTTATTTCAATTATATCTCACTAGAGCTTAAAATTTTCTTGCATTTTAAAAGCTTGACACCAGGAATTTACAACTTGGTTTTTATAGTTAATTCATTATTACCCTTCTTGGGTTCATTAATTGTTTTCTACTATATAATTTTTACTTCTTGTCCTCAATACCTTTCTAACTATTACCTCTTCTAGATGTAAAGAAAATAATATGCACATTTTCCCTAGACCATTGTATATATGAGTACATTTACTGTAAAGACATAAGGATCTTGTAGATACTAAATCCTAGCATTAATACACCTGATTTCGGTCAGAAATATAGTTAATTAATCTTTGACTGGCTATCGTAAAAAGTCCACTAATATGTGGTAACCATATATTTCTCTAAAAAAATAATAAAATTCCTAATAGAAAAACACATGCATCGTAGAAGTGGAATCAAATTCCAATCCAAGTTAAATTTACAATGACAAAACGCATGCTTCTTAGCAATAGAATCAATTTTCAAATGAAATTAAATTTCTAATGACGGTACACATGCATCTTAGCAGTAGAATCGGATTTCAAGAAAAAATAAATTTTTAATAATAGATCTCATGCATCTTAGACAATGTAAACTTTGAAATTGGAACTGATACAAGTACCTGTTTTTTTGAGGTAGCAAAAAATCATCCGATTTTGAAAAGTGCACATTCAGAATACATATTTTTTTTACCATATTTTGACACTTTTAATTTTCTTATGTATCAAATATAAACTTTTTTTTTAAATATTAGTGATTCTCATGATGATTTTAAAAAGTGGTGATGAAGCATACCCCATTTTTATTGGAGGCATTATTTTTAACACTTTAAATTTTCTAATGCATGAAGTGTTGATATATTTTTTTAAATGTTGGTATTTTCATGTGGATTTTGAAAAGCATCAACAATTTTTTTTAAAACATATTTTTGACACTTTAAATCTTCTTATGTCCTAAGTATGCACAATTTTTTTTTAATGTTGATTATGTAACAATTTTTCTAGTTGTCCTAAATATCTTCTTGTTTTTCATCCTAGTATGTTGGTTTTTTAAGAGTTTTCCAAACATATGTGTTTTTTTTTTTAATTTGCAATAACATTTTATAATGAAAATTTTAATTTTTTTTGCAAAATAAAAAATAATAATAACATTATATATATATATATATATATATATATATATATATATATATATATATAACAAACAAAACAAACAAACTTGTAAAACATAAGAAACTAAAAAAAATAAATAAATAAAACAAACTATAATAAAATACAAAAATATTTCGAAACAAACATAATTAAAAAAAAAATTAGAACATTAACTTAAAAAACAAAAGACAAAAAAAAAAAAAAAATAGATAATGAAGAAAAAGCATTAAAATGAGATTAAAAACATTAAAAAAATCAAACATTCTAAAAAAAATTACAAACATAAAAATATAAAAACAATTAAAAAAATAAAACTAAAAACATAATTAAAACAAAAATTAAAAACATTAAAAAACACATAATAAAAAAAAATTAAAAATAAAACCATGTATAAAGATTTTAAAAAATGAAGGCCCCACCCGTTGTGCACCTGCCCTTCCCCGCTGCATTTGTCTTGGCAGGGTCGATTGTCAGAAATGGCATAGCCCTACAGTTCTCAGAATCGGCCAAACAACCCATGGTCATTGAGATGCTCACGACTGCCACAAGTCGTCCAAACCCAACGACTTAGCAGTCCTGGATTGTTTGGTCAATTTTACGTGGCTGCCATGGCCCCACCATCCCAAAGACCTCTCATAAAAAAACTTTAAAATTTTACAAATGTTTTTATTTTAATTATTTTTTTATAATGTTTAAATTTTTATCACTATGTTTTTGTTTTTGTTTTTATTTTTATTTTTATTTTTTTATTTTTTTTTATGATTTTCTGTTTATATATTTTTAATTTAATTTTAATGTTTCTTGGTTTGTTTGTTTTATCCATTTTTTAAATTATCTAAAATTATTTTTATTTTTCCATTTTTTTTGGGTTAATTTTCTTTTTTTTAATTATGTGAGTTTTGAATAATTTTTGAATTTTTATTATATTTTATTAATTTTTGCTTTTGTTTTTTTTTTCATTTGTTATCATTTTTTCTTAATTTTTTGTGTTTTTATTTTTATTTTTATTCTTCTCAATGTTTTTTTTGTCACGTTTTTTTTTTTTAATATATATTTTTATTTACTTAATATTATTTTAAACATTTTTTTGTTTTTTTTCAATGTTTTAATTTTTGCTTCCGTTATATTTTTCATTTTCATTTATTTATATATTTATTTATTATTTTGTTTTATTTTATTTTTTTTAAAGGGTTCGTATCAATCCTCAACTAAAAACCCGATCTCATTATGTGTCAATGTAATTTCCGATCTCATTATGTGTCAATGTAATTTTTTCTTTTAAAGTTTTCATTATAAAGGATCGAGTCTGCCTTCACAATGTGTCAATTTCGTGGTTGGTATTTAAGTTTTCATTACAATGGGTCGAGTTTTTCAACACCATGTGTCAATTTGATGGTTGAATTTTAAATTTGTGTTGCAATGTGCCAGTTTGTATTAGGTTAAGATTTTAAAGTCATTATATTTTTAACATTTAAAAAAAAAATTACTCCTGGTATACTGACTCTTTTGTTGAATCTCTAATTAAACTGAGAGGGGGGGGTGAATCAGTTTAATACATTCCTGATCTTTTAAACTTTTCAATAAACTTATTTACACCTTCATTTCAAACTCTATTTAATGAGAGAGTAATCTTAGAATGTAATCTGAAAGTATTAGTTTAATAGAGCAGTAGGCTTAATTTGAGAGCAGCAGGTATTAAGCAAATGATACATATCAGATCAATACATAAATATCATGCACAGAGACACCAGATATAAGTGAAAACCCATAAAGGGAGAAAACCACATCTTATTATTGTTGTGATGCAAAGGCAAGCTCCAACTCCCTCTCACCACTGTTTTTCTGCAGGCACCAACCTACATGAGGCTCCTACCTCAATTCTGCAAGCTACAACTTGCAAGGAAGCACCAACTCCCTTCAGTTTTCTGCAGGCACCAACCTACAGGAGGCTCCAACCTCAGTCAGCTACAACTGACGACTATCAAGCTGCAACTTGATAGGGAAGCTCCAACTTCCTCAATTTATCAAACTGAAAGTTTGTTGATTTACCTCAGATATCAGCTCTGTTCTGTAGCTTCTCCTTCTATTCTTCTTTTCTTAATCTTCTCTGTCTTACTCTTCTATATTCTGCCTTCTCTCGATTTACTCTCTTCATTTAAAAAAAACTCACTCTGCATATCAAGATGATATTATTTATAGATTTCCTCACATGACTGTTTGTATGCTGCTTGGAATTCCAAATGGAAAGTCATGTCTCTTTGCCTTCTGCCTTCTCACTCCTTTTATCAACTTACTCAGAAATTATAACTGTAGGTGTCAATTTTAACATTACAGTGGGAGTTTGTTTTCTCTCGGAGACTTGCCAATGCATCACAAACAATAAAAATTTAAATAAAACATTTACATTCAAATTTAAATGAGAACTCCAGCTCAACTCATTTAGTCTTTTGAATTGGTACGTATTTGTCTTTTCTTTGGCTATCTTTGTCTTTTCTGTGACTGTGTTTTATCTTCTTTCGGATCTGTTTGCTCTTTTGTCCTCTGCTGTGGTGTAACTGCTGCATATGTGTAAATGTGCCTTTTATATCCGCTGACTGTAAATCTGGAGGAATTCCAATCCCTTTTATGCCATTAGTGTCTTGTTGATGTGGCAGGTTCCGCAGGCCGGAATATACATATATCACAAGCGTTAATAATCGCCCTCCCGTAAAGCTAAGGTCCGTGGGTCTAGAGACCACGCGGCTTATCGCAACCGTGTTATATATATAGCTCAATAACCATTATATATCATATGTGTTATGCCCTCGGATCATATTCAAACGTTATTCAACATATATAATATATACAATTTATTTGCAAATAACCCGACGTCCATAAGGATTGGTTGCCAATACGATTAGACCTGGAACTCAAGTTGTATATGAGTCGTAGTTTATATACCAATCGGGTCTGGATTTCCAATCGCAATCGCAACTCTTATATTCTCCGATGCGATTGACCATTGCCAATGCGATTAGAACCTGGAGCTGAAATCTTTGTTAATCATAATTTATAAGTCCATCGGGTCCGAACTCTTAATCGCAATCGCAAGTTCTTTAATATGTGTTGCGATGGTTTGTTTCTTTCCGATGCGATTGGAACTGGACTTCAAACACTTTGTTAAACATGGTTTATAGACCCATCGGGTCCGGTCTTCCAATCGCAATCGCAAGTCTTTAACATATGTTCCGATTGACCAGTGCTGATGCGATTTGACCGTAACTCAAATATGTATTAACCCCTGCTTATAACAGGATCGGGTCCGCCATTTCAATCGCAGCGTTTTACAAAAGACATGCGATTGGGAACTCGGATGCGATTAGCATCTATCAACTCCTGCTTATAACACAATCGGGTCCGCCATTTCAATCGGAGCGTTTTACAAAAGACATGCGATTGGGAACTCGGATGCGATTAGCATCTATCAACTCCTGCTTATAACACGATCAGGTCCGCCATTTCAATCGCAATCGCAACTTTCTGTTGCGATGTTCCGCTGCCCTTGCGATCTCCGATTGCGATTGGGGAGGGGTCCCACCTTATCAAACTTTGTTTTATGCGCTCCATAATATAACAGACATATATGTATACTTTTCCAAAGGGTTAAGCGATTCCCGGAATATGGTTTATATGTTATATGTAACGCCCATCGGGTAATGATTCTCGGAATTATACATACGACTGTATCTGCCGGCTTGGGCGATTCTCGGAATTTTATATCTGTCCTCCGGGTTGGGCGATTCTCGGAATTATACAAACGACTGTATCTGCCAGCTTGGGCGATTCTCGGAATTTTATATCTGTCCTCCGGGTTGGGCGATTCTCGGAATTATACATACGACTGTATCTGCCGGCTTGGGTGATTCTCGAAATTTTATATCTGTCCTCCGGGTTGGGCGATTCTCGGAATTATAACAGCTCTCTGCCTCTGTCTCTGCCTCTGCTCCGCCGGTTGGAGTGCGGGACTTCGGAATTTTGTAAATCGCTCTCTCTCTCTCTCGTTCTCTCGCTTCTATCATCTCCGCCCGTCTCTATCTTTCCGATACCCGTTTTTCACCGTGCTTCTATGATCGTTACATTTTGACTATCTTCTCTGTCGGCCGCACGTTTCCCCGCCGTGCCTCTCTTTTTCCTTCCTTTATATAAATACGCGCTTTGCCTCGAGAGGCCGCCTCCTTCGGTGTCATCACGCCAATATTTCCAACTAACAAATTTCCCAATCCACTTTCTCTGTTTGCTTTCTCTTTCTCTTGTTGCTTGCTCTTCATGTTTGCTATTTGTTCTTCCTCCCCCTTTGACATCAATGGCAAAGGATGACTCCTCATCCCTCCGTATGGGTTCTGTCGTTGTATTTCCTTTCTCTGAGTTACGTTTAGGTCCTCTTCTGCCGAAATTGGACTATGCTGTGTTTCATTTGTAGTGCCTGTAATATGTGCTAGATTGCAGATAGAGATGATGCATTTTACGATTGAAAGGTTCTTGTTGCTTCTGAATGCTGATAATATTGATAATGCTGATCCTGTGGACTTGTTTTATGCTTATCTTGCTGGCTGTTCTCCCCCTGGAATGATATCTTCGTTTTGTTCTCCCCGTGAGACTGTACTTTCTCTTCATATTAGAGAATAGTATCTACGGATACTACCCCTAGTTTGTCTCTCAAGTATTCGAATGGTTCTCTGGCAAGTGGTTTGGTAAATATATACCACTCTCATTCTTTAGTTAAATCATAGTCAGTTTTACTATCTTCGAGCCACTTGTTCTCGGAGAAAATGATACTTGATTGGTATATGTTTAGTTTTTGAATGAAATATATTTGATTTTTAGTTATACTTATAGCACTTGTATTATCACATTTGATTGAGATGGTTCATTTAATACTTTGTATGTCTTGGTCAGAGTGTTTGCTTAATCCACATGGCTGTGTACAACATCTTCAGCTGTGCTATATATTCTACTTACAGCAAGACCAATCAGAGAGATGGATGTTTGTTTCTTGCTTAGCCATGCCACATGACTTTTTCCTAGATAGAATACCTCCTTGTACTCTTCCTGTCATCCACACGACTGGCCCAATCGCTCCCCATGTATCTTTGTCCAGTGAAGCTTTTGCCTTTAGGATACCAAAGCCCATGTTGTGCAGTTCCTTGTAGATATCTGAGTATTCTTTTTACTGCCAGAAGATGGTTTTGTTTAGGTGCTGCTTGATATCTTGCCACTAGTCCTACTGCTAGCATGATGTCTGGTCTTGAAGCTGTCAAGTACAGCAGGCTTCCTATCATGGATCTGTAGAGTTTTTTTATCTACATCTGCAGACCTATCATCAGCACACAGCTTGCATCACGTGATCATGGGGGTTGTCATTGGTTTGCAGTCCTCCATTTTGAATTTTTCCAGCATTTCTTTTAAGTATTTTTCTTGAGAAATGAATGTGCATGTGTTCTTTTGCTGAATTTGCAGTCCCAAGTAGAAACTGATTTCTCCAATCATAGACATTTCAAACTCTATTTTCATCTCATCAGCAAACCCTTTTGCTAGTTCATCTTTGTTTCTTCCAAACATAATGTCATCAACATATACAACAACAATTAGGAGTTCATTTTCATGCGCTTTTATGTATAGATTGTTGTCTACTCCACCTATCTTAAAACCCTGTTTTTGCAAATATTTGTCCAGTCTTGAGTACCAAGCACGAGGAGCCTGTTTCAGTCCATATAGGGCCTTCTTCAGTCTGCACACATATTCTTCTTTGTCTGTCAATGAGAAGCCTTCTGGTTGTTCCATGTACACTTCTTCTTCTAGATCTCCATTAAGAAAAGCGGACTTTACATCCATTTGATATACCTTGAAGTCTTGATAGCATGCAAATGCCAGGAACATTCTGATAGCTTCCATTCTAGCTACAGGGGAAAATGTTTCATCATAATCAAGTCCTTATATTTGTGAGTATCCTTTGCAGACCAGCCTTGCTTTATTCCTGATTACTTGTCCTTGCTCATTCATTTTGTTTTTGAATACCCATTTTGAACCAATGATATTTTTCTCAATAGGTATAGGAACTAGTTCCCAGGTATTGTTCTTCTCAATTTGGTCCAATTCTTCATTCATTGCTTTTATCCAATACTTGTCCTTGCTGGCTTCTTCAAATTTATTTGGCTCTATTTGTGATAACATGGCTATGTATACTTCTTATGTTTGTTCTGTTAGCTGCCTTCTTGTCTGGACTCCTGCTTTCTTGTCTCCTATGATCTGATCTTCAGGATGATTCTTCTGAGTGTACCTTGAGGGGGTTTTTGAGCTCAGCTCTGCATCTTCTATTGTCTTGCTAGTTTCTTCATCATTCCGGTCTTCTTCTTCATGATTAACTGATGGACTGCAGCAATCTGTATTTCTTGTATTGTTTGGAAATTCTTCATCAAATCTCACATCAATACTTTCAACTATTTTCAGAAGAGTCTTGTTGTAGCATCTGTATCCTTTACTTTTGGAAGCATATCCTAGAAAAATCCCTTCATCTGCTCTTGCATCAAATTTCCCAAGGTTTTCATCATTATTCTTTATGTAACACTTGCTACCAAAGACTCTAAAATGTTTTATTGAAGCTGGCTTTCCATGCCATAGTTCATATGAAGTTTTGTCACTGCTTGGCCTTAAGTGAGCTTTATTAAGGATATGTACTGCTGTGTGTACTGCTTCTGCCCAGAAGGTTTGAGCAATATTATTCTCTTGCATCATAGCTCTGGCTATTTGTTGTACAGACCTGTTTTGTCTCTCTGCTACTCCATTCTGCTGAGGTGTCCTTGCAATAGTAAATTGTTGTTTTATTCCATGTTCATTACATAGGTCTGCAAAGTCATAATCTGTGAATTCTCCTCCTCTGTCTGATCTGATACATTTCAGCTTGCATCCAGTTTTATTTTCTACTAATGCTCTGAATATCTTAAATTTTTTCAATGCTTCTGATTTATTTTTGAGAAAGGCAACCCATGTCATTCTGGAGAAGTCATCTATTATCAGCATGAAATAGGATTCTCCACTTGGTGTTCTAGTTCTAGTAGGTCCACATAGGTCCATGTGCACAAGCTGGAGTGGTCTTCTTGTTGACAACTCCTCTTTAGATTTAAAGGATGTGCGAGTCTGTTTCCCCAATTGACAAGATTTGCATATAGTACTTGAAGGCCTTTTTATTTCTGGCATGTCTTTGACAGATTTCTTCTTGCTCAATTTGATGATATGGTCAAAGCTGAGATGTCCCAATATCCTATGCCACAACCATGACTCCTCAAGTTTTCTAAGATGGCAGGCTTCATCTTCCTCTTTCACTATGTATACATTGTTCTCTGTTCAAACAACTTTGAGCAGAGTCTTTCCTGTTGTGCTTGACCTGACTACACAATCTTGTGCTCTAAAAAGAACTTCACAGCCTTTGTCACACATCTGACTGACACTCAGTAAATTTTCTTTCAGTCCATCCACAAATAGTACCTCTTGGGATTTTCCTCTGCCATTGTCTATGCTGACTGAGCCTTTTCCCTTGATCTTTCTTGATTTATCATTACCAAAAATAACATTGCCAGATTTCTTTTCATCAAGAGTTATAAACTTGCTTCTGTCTCTAGTCATGTGTTTGGAGCAGCCACTGTCCAAGTACCACTGGCTTTTCAGATCTTGAGCAGTTAGAGCCAGGTCACAGTTATTCACCTTCTTTATCCACTGGAGGCCCCCTTTTGAACATTTGATTATAGTTTTTGCAGAATTGTGAGCATGAAAAAAATTGCTTTGACTCATAAACCTCCTTGAGGTATTGAACATCGGTCTTTGTCTATACTTTCTACATTCAATAATTTTATGGCCAAATTCCTTACAATAAAAACAATAACCATAGAAATTATTTGCATACCTGATGTAAGGTTTTTTTCTCCATTTGTTTGTTTGAGATAGCCTCTTCACTGTTTGCATATTTTGCAGGTCTGAATTACTCTTCCTTGCATAACAATATGCAGCAATGTGTCCTGGCTTGTGGCAGACATAGCAGGTGGCATTCTTCATAGGAGGGAAGAATTTCCTCTGATGACTTCCAAATTTGATATACTTAGGGGCATATGATTCTTTTTATGTCATCTTAGTATTCATTATATTCTTTGTTACTAGAGGTTTCTTCTGCTCTCTGTCTCTCTTATTGCAGATTTCTTCTTTTGTAGGAATTATTTGAGCTACTTCCTCATCCTTCTTTGATTTTACAAAAATAATCTCTCTGTCAACCTTTTCTTTTCCTTTACTTGATTCTCCTTCGTAGCCTATTCCAGTATTTATCATAGGGGATCTTTGAGCAACCAAAATTTCATTCAACTTAATAGAGCTTGTTGTTTGAGAAGGGTATATAGAAACTTTATGTTGAGCATTTTCTAATTTCTTTCTCAGACACAGAATTTCTTCTTCCAGCTTCTCTTGTTCTCGAGATTTATCTTTGATTTGTTGAAGTAACATATCTTCTATCTTCTTGGCTTCTTCAAGATTTACCTTCAGCTGCATGAGGACTTCTGAATTTTTTTCTTCTTTCACACATTTTAGGAGAATCTCTTTTTGTTTTCTGCATTTTAGTTTGAGTCTGTCAATCTCCTCCAGAGCACTTCTTAGCTCCCCCTCAAGGTCTACTTCCCCTTCTTCTTCTTCATCTTCTAGTAGGAGTCCCTCAAGATCTTCTATGGCCATCAATAAAAATTTTGAAGTTCCTTCTTCACCTGAGGGTTCATCTGAGTCTTCAGATGCACTGCTGTCTTGCTGAGCATAGAAGGATTTTCTGCTGAATTTCTTTCCTTTCTGCCAGAACCTTGATGCATCTTTATCTGATTCTTGAGCTTGATTTCTTACTTTCTTGTGAGGACATTTAGCAGCATAATGTTCAACTCTTCCACAGTTAAGCATTTGAAGGGAAGTTTACCTTTGTATCTACCTAAGCCTCTGTCCAATTTCTTGACAAATTTAGCCTCTTCTTCATCAGAGCCAGAGCATATTTCTTCCTTTTCTTCTTTCCTTTTTTCTGTTTTGAATGTTGCTTCCCTTGTACTTGGCTTCTTCTGTGGGAGCCTCATTTCATAGGCTGTTAGATTTCCAAGTATCCGGTTCATGGTCAGAGTCCCCCAATCCACTGTCTCTTCTATTGCAGATACCTTGGGATTAAATCTGGATGGGAGTGATCTTAGAATCTTTTGCACAACTATACTTTCTGGTATGGTTTCTCCAAGAGCTTTCATATTGTTAACAATTTCTACAACTTTTAAGAAGAAGCTGCCAACATCTTCATCATCATTCATTTTTAAGTTTTCAAACTGGGCTCTATATACTTGAAGTTTGGCAGTTTTTACTTTCTGGTCTCCCTCATGTATGTCTTCAAGAGTATCCCATATTTTCTTGGCAGTGTCTTTGTGCATTACTTTAATAAACTATGCTTCACATAATCCATTCAGGATGGCATTCATGGCTTTTGCATTAGCCACAAAATCTTGTTTTGCGTCCTTTTCTGAGTCAGTTGCCTTCGGGGCATATCCTAATTCCACAGCAGCCCAGACTTCTATTCCTAGAGACATTATGTATGTCTTCATTATGATTTTCCAGAAAGCATAATTTTCACCAGTGAAGAAAGGGGCTTTATTGGTTGAGCATCCTTCTTTACTAGCCATCTTGGGAACCTAGGATCTCCTTTCAGTTGTTAGACTTGTACAAAGGAACCGACTTTGATACCAATTATTGAATCTCTAATTAAACTGAGAGGGGGGGGTGAATCAATTTAATACATTCCTGATCTTTTAAACTTTTCAATAAACTTATTTACACCTTCATTTCAAACTCTATTTAATGTGAGAGTAATCTTAGAATGTAATTTGAAAGTATTAGTTTAATAGAGCAGTAGACTTAATTTGAGAGCAGCAGGTATTAAGCAAATGATACATATCAGATCAATACATAAATATCATGCACAGAGACACCAGATATAAGTGGAAACCCATAAAGGGAGAAAACCACATCTTATTATTGTTGTGATCCAAAGGCAAGCTCCAACTCCCTCTCACCACTGTTTTTCTGCAGGCACCAACCTACAGGAGGCTCCTACCTCAATTCTGCAAGCTACAACTTGCAAGGAAGCACCAACTCCCTTGAGTTTTCTGCAGGCACCAACCTACAGGAGGCTCCAACCTCAGTCAGCTACAACTGACGACTATCAAGCTGCAACTTGATAGGGAAGCTCCAACTTCCTCAATTTATCAAACTGAAAGTTTGTTGATTTACCTCAGATATCAGCTCTGTTCTGTAGCTTCTCCTTCTGTTCTGTTTTTCTTAATCTTCTCTGTCTTACTCTTCTATATTCTGCCTTCTCTCGATTTACTCTCTCTTCATTTAAAAAAAAAACTCTCTCTGCATATCAAGATGATATTATTTATAGATTTCCTCACATGACTGTTTGTATTCTGCTTGGAATTCGAAATGGAAAGTCATGTCTCTTTTCCTTCTGCCTTCTCACTTCTTTTATCAGCTTACTCAGAAATTATAACTGTAGGTGTCAATTTTTAACATTACAGTGGGAGTTTGTTTTCTCTCGGAGACTTGCCAATGCATCACAAACAATAAAAATTTAAATAAAACATTTACATTCAAATTTAAATGATAACTCCAGCTCAACTCATTTAGTCTTTTGAATTGGTACGCATTTGTCTTTTCTTTGGCTATCTTTGTCTTTTCTGTGACTGTGTTTTATCTTCTTTCGGATCTGTTTGCTCTTCTGTCCTCTGCTGTGGTGTAACTGCTGCATATGTGTAAATGTGCCTTTTATATCCGCTGACTGTAAATCTGGAGGAATTCCAATCCCTTTTATACCATTAGTGTCTTGTTGATGTGGCAGGTTCCGCAGGCCGGAACATACATATATCACAAGCGTTAATAATCGCCCTCCCGTAAAGCTAAGGTCCGTGGGTCTAGAGACCACGCAGCTTATCGCAACCGTGTTATATATATAACTCAATAACCATTATATATCATATGTGTTATGCCCCCGGATCATATTCAAATGTTATTCAACATATATAATATATACAATTTATTTGCAAATAACCCGACGTCCATAAGGATTGGCTGCCAATACGATTAGACCTGGAACTCAAGTTGTATATGAGTCGTAGTTTATATACCAATCGGGTCCAGATTTCCAATCGCAATCGCAACTCTTATATTCTCCGATGCGATTGACCATTGCCGATGCGATTAGAACCTGGAGCTGAAATCTTTGTTAATCATAATTTATAAGTCCATCGGGTCCGAACTCTTAATCGAAATCGCAAGTTCTTTAATATGTGTTGCGATGGTTTGTTTCTTTCCGATGCGATTGGAACTGGACTTCAAACACTTTGTTAAACATGGTTTATAGACCCATCGGGTCCGGTCTTCCAATCGCAATTGCAAGTCTTTAACATATGTTCCGATTGACCAGTGCCGATGCGATTTGACCGTAACTCAAATATGTATTAACCCCTGCTTATAACAGGATCGGGTCCGCCATTTCAATCGCAGCGTTTTACAAAAGACATGCGATTGGGAACTCGGATGCGATTAGCATCTATTAACTCCTGCTTATAACAGGATCGGGTCCGCCATTTCAATCGCAGCGTTTTACAAAAGACATGCGATTGGGAACTCGGATGCGATTAGCATCTATCAACTCCTGCTTATAACACGATCGAGTCCGCCATTTCAATCGCAATCGCAACTTCTTTCTGTTGCGATGTTCCGCTTCCCTTGCGATCTCCGATTGCGATTGGGGAGGGGTCCCACCTTATCAACTTTGTTTTATGCGCTCCATAATATAACGTACATATATATACTTTGCCAAAGGGTTAAGCGATTCCCGGAATATGGTTTTGTATTATATGTGTAACGCCCATCGGGTAATGATTCTCGGAATTATACATACGACTGTATCTGCCGGCTTGGGCGATTCTCGGAATTTTATATCTGTCCTCCGGGTTGGGCGATTCTCGGAATTATACATACGACTGTATCTGTCGGCTTGGGCGATTCTCGGAATTTTATATCTGTCCTCCGGGTTGGGCGATTCTCGGAATTATACATACGACTGTATCTGTCGGCTTGGGCGATTCTCGGAATTTTATATCTGTCCTCCGGGTTGGGCGATTCTCGGAATTATAACAGCTCTCTCGCTCGTCCTCTGCTCCACCGGTTGGAGAGTGCGATTCCCGAAATTTTGTAACTGCTCTCTGCCTCTGTCTCTGCTTCTATCACTCTGCCTCTGTCTCTATCTTCCGATAACGGTTCTTCACTGTGCTTCTATGACTGTTACATTTTGACTATCTTCTTGCTGCCTCTATTGCTTTCGCTGTGCCTCTTTTGCCTTCCTTTGCTACAGCGCTGCCTTTTTTGCCTGAGTGCTGCCTCCTTTGCCATCAATGACAATATTTCCAACATCTTTCATTCAGGTGTTCATTTCTAATTTTTTTTTACTCATAACTTTTTTTTCCATGATGTCATGTTGAAAAATTGTCAAAATTTTAAGGTTTTCCAACATTCCATTATTCCAACAACAAAATTTTTCATTTTTAGGTTGTTTTTGATGGTTTTTTGGGGGTTTTTTTGGCTAGAGCTCTCGTTTTGAGATTATAGTTCTCATTTCAAAGTTTACATTGTTCTTAGCAGTAGAATCAAATTTTCAACAAAATTAAATCTACGATAACAATGTTCTCAAAACAACATCTACATATAAATGTTCATATTAAGAAAATAAAATAACAGATAATATAACGAGTATCATCGTTAGGGGAACAATTGGGAATTCTACGCCTTTTCCACCCAATCTTAAACTGAAATCCTCGAGTTCACCCACCAGTTGAGATGTACTTGCAAGGGTATAAACAACCCCCATTGCTCCCTTGAGTAGGTATTTTACACCTTTTCTTCCATAATCTATTTTCCTCTCAGCGGTGTCCCACTTTTGTGGTTCTGAAACTCCACTTGCCCAGTAATTTCCTTTAAAGACCGGTTTTCTCTACCAAGACACTTTATTCTTATCCATGTTTAGAATCTTTCTCCAACTAAGGGATTTAATAAATTTTTCTCTCCTGTCCATTAAATATTATCTAGGAATCCTTATCATGAAATATTTATCTCAATCTCATCGTTTAGTGAGATTTTTGTTTTTCTTTCTTTGGAAAGAATCTCTTACTCAAGTGTCTCATTCCCAAGTAGTTGTGACCTTTTTTATTTATTAATAAAAAATTACTTATTACATAAGAATTTACTGTATTTATTTCACTAAATCAACCCTTTTTTTTCTCCATCTAGTCTAATATCATTCAGTCTAAAAAGGAAAAAATCATTACAGAAACGAAGGAGTATTACAATCGACCTCTTCGTTTTATATAGAGAAAAGGAAAGTTACATAATGATTTCCATCATAAGTGGTCTACATATATACAAATAATCCACTTGAACATTAAATATAAGAAGGAGAACACCAATTATGTTCCATTTTCACTCAACTGCCCCCTAGGCGCAGCACTAAGTATTGTTCTCGTCTCTTATGGTGACGAGACCTCTAGATGTACGCAACTATACAATAATGATCCATAGTTCGCCACCCCATACTAGATGCCAGTGGATGGAAAGCAAGTTCCCCATTTTCACCTCTAGGACACATTGCTATGCTACATGGGCCACCTTTTTGTTCCTTCAAGCGAGCATGCCAAACTGATTTGAAACACTAGTGTGGAGGAAATTGTGGTCATACTATAAGCATTTTTTTATTGATCGAGACTCGGAAAGGATTTTGGAAAATATATCAGATCATGCACTGCTTGTGCCATCGCCAAGCAAAATATCAAGAAGAAAAGCTTGTACAATCATATTCCTACTCCCATCCATCCCTAGGAATCCATCTCAATGGATTATTTATTTTCCCTGCCTTCTACGAAACATGGTAATGATTGTATATTTTTGTGTGGGTAGATTTTCTAAGATGACAATTTTGGTAGTTAGCAAGAAGAGTATCACAATAGAGGACACTTCTAAAGTATTCTTTGAACGAGTGTAGGTATACTTTGGTATTACACAGACCATTATATCGGATCACGATAGAAGGTTCTTGAGCACATTTTGGTTGAGATTCTAGACATTATTAGACACCAATCTCACCAAGTTGAATGTATTCCATCCCCAGAATGATGGCAAAACAAAGGTCGTCACCAGGATGATAGTGCACATACTACACATCTACAACTCCAAGCATCCACGAACCTAGGATTAGAGCTTTTATTATGTGTAACACAATTATAACATAACTCTCCATAGATTGAGTTGTCATTGTCCCTTTCAGGTGGGTCTAGAATTTCAACCATTGTTTCTGATTGATGATTCCATGCCCCATGCAAATACACAGAAAGAAACCACACATGTAGAGTTTAAGGCTGACAAAAAAACCAACTTTATTGAATGCATTTAGCACATCTTCGAGCAAGTTCGCAACATCTTGGATTAGTCCAATGCAAAGTAGAAGAAGCTGCATGACAAATTTTGGTTGCATTTGCAAAAAAAAACGCCTTTACCAGAGCCCATTGGAAACTACGACCACTCTGATACGGGCCTCAAACCATCATCAAGGTTACGGGAGAAAATTATTTCAAGCTTAACATCCCCCCATTCCTCCACCTACACCTATTTTTCAATGTGGACTTCCTTCGACCATACTCTCCACCAATGTTTGACGCATTAGACATTGCAAAACAACTAACACAAACAAAGCGAAAGCCACACTGCATGGAATATGCCACAACTGATCGTATCATAGACATGCATATCAATAACACCTTGAAACATAATATCTAGCTTCATTGAGTTTTCAAAGGTTTCCAAATCCTGCACCAAGCCAAGTGGCTCACTAGGGACAAAATTCAGCAGAAGTTTCCCGATCTCATGTAGGCACCCAATGAAATGGGTACCATTGCTTCCTAACTATGGATGACTAATACAAGTGGATATTGGTTGCCACGTGCCTATTCCACTTGAAACCCCAACATTATTTCTTCTAGTTTCCTTAATTGTAGGACAATTTAAAATTTCTGACATTTTTTGGGGTCCTAAACTTCCAAAGTCGTTTTGAGGCCCTAAATGACATTTTTTTGGAAAATGAGCAAATTAATAGCTCGAGTAAATCGGTTTTTGTCACAATTTATATTAATTGAATATATCGTTCTAACGTGGTATCATCTGCATCAAACAGATATAATATGGAAAAGTTATGACATCAGGAAGTTGATGTACCAATTTACCCAAACAGGGCCCATAAAATTTTGGCGGTTCATCTCTTGGGGTTAGGTTTTTGGATTTTTATGGATTTCCATTGTTTCTAAATAATACATAAGCCATTGAGCCTCATTGCCACACATTTAATAAGGCATGTAGTTGCCACATCTCTTCTCAGAGATAAGTTACCAACACCTAAGATACTTTATTTCCATTCTGCATGTAAACAATTTTCAATACTTTATTAATAATGAATTGGAGTTATTTTTTCATTGTAACTCTATGTTTTTGTTTATATATGTATTTCATTTTGTTCCTTCATAAATCCATATCAGACGAGTCCTCTAATGGAGTCTTCTTGTCTCAATGGTTCGTAGATTATAAGGAATACAAATCATTGTCCTTCTTTACTATATGGGGCATTTGGAGAGCTACAAATGCTAATATTTTTATGGAGAAAAGTCTCATCATATAAAATATAACAAATGAATATATGTTATGAAGGATATTAGGAATAGTTTCTTGGCTCGATTTTTCGACAAAGTCTCATCATGAGAGCACTGCAGCAATAAGATGTTACTATTTATAGGGCCTAGAGATTTCTATCAATTTAGATGGTTTAGTGGTAGAGGTTCTAATATAAGAGTGAAGTTACTAGCATTATGGGGTGTCCTCTATTGTGTCAAGTGGCTGGTCATCACTAAGGTTGGTCTATATGGTGATTCTAAAGTGATAATCGAGTGGGAAAATCGAATAAATTCATTAGAGGATCTAACTCTCTTGTATTGGATGGATAAAATCAGGTCAGTAATTTATGAAAGCCCAATCATGAACCTGCTAAATCCCAGTGTTATCAAAACCCATAGCGCCCAAGTTGGGCCACCAACGTGCTTCCTTCACCCCGTAGGGAGGTAAGTCCCTTTCCAATACAAGTGGTGGCACTCCAAGGATATACAACCCTCCTTTAAAACCACCGGTTCAAGCTCGGAATTTAATCTCAACCCATTTTATGTAATCTCGGACCTCTCTGTAACCTTTTGTCTGCAGTCTCTTTCCTTTGTTAATATATCCTCAAGGACCGTTCTAAAAACTCACGCCTCAAGAATGGATACGTTTATTCAGTGATCCTTATACCATTCCATGATCTCGAACCTCGGAATTCTTCCCTTTATCCCAATTTCATATCCTCGATGTTCTACAATCTCAGATCTTCGACTCTCGGAAATCTATTTAAATTCAATTCCAAAGAGTTCTGAGATTATGACCTTGCGTTTTCCGATCTTGGGTCTCGAGTCTTGGCTTTCCTTGGCTCTCGGCTCTTCTCTCGGATCTTGGCTCTTGCTATCGGATCTTGGATATCAACTCTCCATGTTTAAGGAAATTCCATTTAAATTAGGCTTGCGAGATCCCGACCTATGATATGGCCCACACCATTTAACAAAGGTAATCTCTCCAATACATCTACAATATTTGATAGATCCAGGGAACGAAAAATATTTCTGTCACCGTCTCTTGATAATCTCAGATATCATAACTTCCTAGAATTTCAATTTAAAAAACTTATGATATTATGTATTTTTGAGGTACGGTCTTTGTCTCGGTGTTTGTTACTAAACGTCACCTTTTCCCAACAATTGATGAAATTTTCTCCAAAGTGAATTTTTCTCCATGCTTAATCTTAGTTCAACACTCTAACTCCTTTTGGCTCTCTGTGTTTTTCTGTAATCAACATCTTATGTTTTGATCTCTCCTATCAGCCTTCATGCTTCCGCTACGCTACAATGATGTTTGCATTCTCCACTTCAAGATCGACTTACTTTGTGTTTTTAAAGAGCTTCCTCTCGTTAATTTCACTTGTCTCTCCTCTTAGAATCAATCAAAACGCTATCTCTTTTTTTTTTTATCAGAAAGAAAAAAACATTGTATATTAAAACATAAACAACACATTAGGGCAATTATTACATTCGATGTTGTTAATACAACAATGAAAAACATGAATTGTCGGCATACTATCCAAAAGCATCTCTTCTAAGAAAGAAAAGAGACCTCCAGCCTCTATGGCCAAGATAGCATAAATCTGATGGCTAAAACAGAGATAATTCTCCAAATTTCAGCATGTAAAAAACTATTTGTGTCATGATAGCTTTTTGTCATTCCACACTTTCCATTTTAATACATGTATAGTTCATTAAGTCATATGACAGTAGTAATTAAAACCTATTATACCTTTACATGTACCAGACATTGACCATATTCACTTTGCATGGTGCAGCTGCTGTGAGATAAAAACAATACAACAATAGGCTCGCTTGAGGAGGAAAACCATCATTAAATTAATGTGGTTTTCATGTGACCATGTCCGCATCGCCTGTCATATAGAAGCATCGACAAGAGATCTGGAGGCAGTTGGGAGAGACTACCCAATATATGAAAGCATGATAAAAATAGGCTTGCTTGTTAAATGATCCCAACAATTATGGAATTGGAATAGTGTTATTCCATATTTGATTGCCATCCCAAAATTGTGATACCTACAAAACCCCAAAATTAGCATTGATACCTCACTTAGATAAACCATATGCTCTTGTGTTGTTTTCTCTGTAAACATGACATAATGGTGGCATGTTCAATTGTTGCCACAACATTTGAGTCGTTCTTAACTAACCTTGTAAGACTAGATTGGCGAGTTTGAGGCCACCAGATATGAACCCAATAATCAAACTAGAATCACCATAGATGCAAACCTCCTTTAGATTTAGATAGATAGCCGCAAGAAGGCCACCCCATAAAGCCATCAGCTCTACCTTGTTGTTGGTGCCCGAACCTCCATTCCAGTATATATGGATTCTTTCCCTATGTGAAATTTTAATCGAAGCCCCGCATCCTAATTTTCCTTCATTGCAAGCCCCATCAAAAAAGATGGTAGGAAGCGAAATCTCATGAGGGCGAAGCTGACGAGAACCATCCAATATACCAACGTCAGCAGGAACCCTATCCTCAATCCATCTCATAATGGAAGCATGAATGGAGAGAATCTCAAAGGGTCTATTTTCAAAGATGAGCCTACTGCATGCAAGCCATACTTCCCATACAACAAAGAAGGGGAGAGATTGAAATTTATCAGATAATTTGTCCCAAGCCAATGCCGAGCTTATGAACTCCCTCGGGGCCCATAAAGGATGCATGAAAAAATGAGTGAACAACTTCCAAAGAAGGATATAATGGGGCGATGGAAAAAAACATGATCTGAAGATTCTTCCTATTGACAAAATATAGCACATATACTTAGCCCCATAGTACCTCTTCTGATACGAGTATCCCATGTTAGAATCTTATTTCTCCATACCAGCCACCCAAATAGAACAATTTTAGTAGGTATTTTCCTTTTCCAGAAAGGCCAAAAGATCCTGGAGAATTGGTCCTCATATAAATTAAAATTGATGTGGTCATATATATCCCTAACTATAGCAAAATTTCCATCTGTAGGCCCATCCCATAGAATGTGATCCCCTAGAGGTGAATAGCAAATCCCAGGCACCCTGATTGCATCAAAGAAAGTGATCCAGTCCTCCGCATCATTGTTATACAGGCCCAACTGTTCAGCCGATTTGAAAACAGGAGCGCCCTGAGACCAGCAATATATGGTATTTGATAAGAATATAATTCCCCAGTGAGAAAGACGGTGGATAAGCCAAGGGGAAGGCTGCATCTACCTAGGCACACCAATAATGCCATCATACCCCAAAGAGATGTGTCTACCATCACCAAAACACCATTACAAACGTTCAACCATACACATCATCACTTTCTTGAAGCTCCGCCAAATGGTCAACATGGCCCGCGAGAATGATAATTCATGACAATATATGCTATGAAACACATCACCAGATAAGTATTTAAACTTGACAATGTTAACCTAGATAGTTGTACCAAATATAGCCCGCCAAAGGGACTTCATCAGCAAATCTTTGTTGAAGGCCCTAGAGTTTAGTATCCCCCAACCATCATGTTGTTTTGGGCGACATAATAAATCCATCTTGCATATATGATACTTCTGCTTCATGTTTGTGCCCCCCCATAGAAATTGTGTGAGGGTCTGATTAATGGTGGATATTACAAAAGGTGGTTATGTCTCAAATTCTTCTTGTCTCCCTCTCAACGTTCTTACCTATACACTACAAACACTCACTCACCTTCTTTTCTTATATAATAAAAGCATACCCACATAAAAATTCAAAATAAAAAGACTCCAAATAGAACTCACACATTATCTCATTCAAAGATATATATTTACAATGATTTTAAAGACCCTCTTGGTATGATTTACAACATATCCCATTCTAGCCTCAAGCTAGTTCTTGGCTTATACAAGCCTCTCTCCTGTCTCTCACACACTTCTTTTCCTATCCTATATTATTCTATATTACATATGAATTACATAAAATAGTTTTATATAATAAAGGATTGAAACCAATTTTGGTTTTAGATCCAAAAATTCTTTAGATCCACAAAATCATCAACTAGACTCTCTAACTTAGAACTATTTTAGTTTCATGAATTTATCCATAGTCTAACTAACTCTAAAATATCTCTAACTCTCCCAAATACTCTTGATATCTCGAATTAGAAGAATATTTGGTTATTTCAATCCTCACTTTAAATCATCTATGTACAATTATTCTAAAAACTTAAGGAAAATATATTAATTAACAATTTCACACGACTAGGGAACAAAGTCCCTTTGTAAATGAAAATACCCTTAACCTAGTCAAAAAAAAATTTAATTGGAGGTAAAACTCTCCTGCATCACTGATCTTGAATTTCAAAAGGATTTATGTCTCTCACATATAGAGAGAACATAAGATTCAGGTTGATTTATCGTCAAAACAATTGATGAAGCCAAGTGTTGGGTATGATAAGTTACTTTGCATATTCTAGTGGTGTGTTCTAGAGGTCTAGGTACATTGAAATCTAAGGGTAGTTTTAACATAATACTAATCCTTTTTTTGGTTTAACTAGATTTAGTTTGTAATATTTATTTACAGTATCCTTTTTTAGGTGTGTGCATGGGATCCTTATTAGTTCATATGAGTTTATTTATGTAGGAAGTATGAAAATATGTTGTAATGATGGATTGAGGAAGTTAGTAAAGTATCTACTTCTTTGAAAGTCTTTTTTTGTGGGTTAGGAAAAATAGAAGAAAATCTATGTACATGAAAACTTCTTTTTCCTAAAAAACAAGTTTGTTTTTTCTTTTTGAAATGTAAAATTTCATATGATCTAAAATATACATGTTTTAACCTCATAAATTGTTTTTTATATTTAAATTTAGCAATGATAAAGACCCTTGCTCAAGAAATTTTCTTTCCATAATACCACATGAAATGAAATACAAATGTTTCCACATGAGTGCCTCTTTTGTGTGTTCCTTTTTAGCAATGATGAGGGGAATTTGATAAAGAAATCTTGTGGCATTGTGAGTCTGAGATTGTTTGCTAAAAAAAAATATGATTTAAAGAAAATATGTGGTATTACTATTATAAGATTGTTTCTTAAAATTAAAAAAACTTACTTTGAAAATTGAGGGCTAAAGTTTGAAAATTGAGGGCTAAAGTTGGAGTTTATATAGAGAGAAATTATATTTGAGTTTGAGATGTGTTGTTGTTTTTCTATTTTGACATGGTTTTTTTTAAGGTTGTAATGTGAGGAGGACTTTAATATTCATTTATAGCTCCAACCATAATTATAATGATGGGTCCTTTGCTTATGTTATTTTATTTGAGTAACTAAATATAGGATATTTACATTGATGTATTTTTGTTTTTTAATATAGATTTAATGTGGTGTTATTAGTGAACTCACTATTAAATATGTTATTTCTATCATTGAATTATAAAATTTCGGCATTCATATTAATCTTTGAATGAAATGAATATGAAATCTATGTTCATGGAATTATCATAATGCATGTAATTTGATGAAGGGTTTCCTTCTCTTTTATTTTTCTTAGATGAAAAAAACTGTAGGACCATATATATATATATATATATATATCCCTTTTGTATTTAATACTCTTGAATATTTCTCAATAAAGGATACATTTGTTGCTGCTATAGAACCTACTAAGAAGCTCCTTATTTCGATGTGGTCTCAGAAGTTTCATCCTCATCAGGCCTTCCCTCACACTTCAATAATCACAATCAGATGTGAAGCTCACCTTCCATGCTAGGAAAAGTAGATTTTTGTGTGATTCCTTTCCATGGAAAATTCTAATTCTTAGATGGAAATGCAAGCATAACCTTACTATCTCATATTCCCATTTAGGAAATTGTGCAAGCTTGCATGACAAGTTAACTTTCCACGGCTTCACTCTTGGGTAAAATTTCATTAGGATTCAATGTGATAGGTTGTTTGTACTAGGAAAGCAATAATGCCTTCATAGTGTGCTCCCTCTAGAGCTAGATGATCGACACCAGTTTTGGTATGTTTAGTTTTTTTTAAGTTTACAATTTAATCTCTCACCTTCAACTTGGTTTTAGTCATTTACTTGTTGATGGCACTGCTCGAACCCAAGGTCAATTCCTATGGGACCTAGTTAGAAACCTAAGACATGGTCTGACAACAACCACTCTAGCTAGCCCCGGGGTGACACTTTTCCCTCTCTTGTTTCACTCACTGGGAAACATGTCCTGGAAGTGCACCAACATTAGATGTAGTGCTGCCTAATATCCAAAAGAAGGCTGCTCCATAGCCTAAACTTAGGTGAAAAATTCAACATAACACTACACATAATTGACCCCCAAACCAATACAAGAAGAGATAACTTAGGTTGAACAAGATCTCTTGAATGAGATATACAACCTCACAGACACAGAGGTGCTTGATATGGTTGTTGATTGGGTACCTAATGCTTTCCATACAAAGGGTAGATAAATCCAATACATGTATACATTAGATATGTACTAACATATCAAATTTCTCCTAAAAAAAATCTTGGTAGACCATAATGACTCAAGAATGATGTCATTTTATCGCTCAATCAAATACAAAATTTTATGATGGCGCTCGACAGTAAACTCACAAGAATTGAATGACATTTGGGACATCCTCCTCATCCCAACTACTCTTCTAGTAGTAACAAAAAGCCCATACATATCAAAGCCATATGCTAAAAGAAGATATACATATACAATTGACATTGTACTTTTTGTTTTCCTTTATGTTTTATTTTACTAGCACCATATTAAAGAAAGGTCCAATTGGTCATCTAGACTTTCTAGATAATTTGTATTTTGTAGTTAAAAAAAAAAAATTTAACTTTTGTAATTTTCGAACCATTCAAATTCTTTGTCTAGTTTCCTTAATCGCACAATAACACAAACTTCTGATCTCCAAAATGTAAATCTCTTATTTCGAAAAATACAAATCTTTATTTTCCCAGAAAGAAACAGTAAGTTTCTTTATTTTATGATATATGTATATAATTATTTTAACATTTAATTTTATAAAAATCTATATTTTTTTATGGAAGCCATGGTACGAAGGCGCTTTTCGCCACTAGGACTTTTCATACCAACTGAGATTGAAAAAATTGAAGCAGGGAATTGATTTATATCGAAAATCAATGCTCCGAGATCGGCAGGAATCTTATTATCATGGGGTGGTTAATCATGAAAACCCCGAAAATTAATGGAGAGAAGGTCACCTGAAGTGGAATTTATATGTACGAATTGGAATAGCAAAAGCTCTGAGAATGTAATCCTGATTTTCCCACCAGAACTGAGACCAAAAGTCCAACGGATTTACCGTCAAAAACATTTTCTGAACTGTCAACAATCTAATAATTATTTTTGCATGGACTGGTTGACTATGGGGATCTTAATGCATGTGATTGTTATTTTCTTATTAATTTTTATCGAAGTTATGGATGCCATAATGCCGACAAGTAATTTTGAGTGAAGTGACAAATTTATTATGGGAATGTTTCATGATGCCATTATATAATAATTTAATATATACATGACAGTTGTCACGCATGCTGGGCACGAATATGTCTGCAATTCAGCTACAAACATAATATTTATATTTACCGACATAAAGAAAAAATATGAGGCCCCATTGTTTGCTTTCAGTGGTTTCACTCCACTGAAACTTTGGCATCAGGAATGGGGCACGAAGAAATAAAAGAACCCCATGATGGTCTTTTAACTTCCGGCAAATGTCATTGAATCATTACATGACTTCAATATTTCATAAATTCAATATTTCATAAAAGACTTCAATAAAAGAACCTAACCCCAAGATGATCTTTCCACTTTGGCCAAATGTCACTGGATCGTTACATGACTTCAGTATTTCTCTGAATTGGATTGAGAAAGATCTGATATGAAAACGAGTATGAAAGAAACTCTGTTGGATTCTATCTCTCTGTATTGAAAAAGTTGAGAATGAAAAAGTCGAGAAAGAAGGATTTCAGAAAAAATATAAATGTTTAATAAAAGATATTATAAATGTGAAATTATTGTGAATTTATTTTTTATTATTATTTAATATAACATTAATTGTGTTAAAAACTGTATAAATAAATTGTGTAATTTAAATTTGTAAATTTCATAAATTTTTATTAAATATTTCATAAAAGTCTTCAATAAAACAAATCCAAGATGGTCTTTCCACTTTGGCCAAATGTCACTGGATCATTACATGACTTTAGTATTTCTCTCAATTGGATTGAGAAAGATGTGACATTAAAACGAGTATGAAAGCAACTTTTTTGGATTTTCTCTTTGTATTGTAAAAGATGACAAAGAATGATTTCAGAAAAATATAAAAAACATTATAAATGTGAAATTATTGGGTTTTTTTTTCTTATTATTTAATATAGTATTTAATAAGATTGTGTTTAAAAATGTGTAATTTAAATTTGTAAATCTAATAACTTTTTATTAAATTTCAAGTAAAATTGACTAAAGACTTAACGGAAAATAACTTAAAGTTAAACAACTATAAATCTATTTTTTTCTCAAAGACTTAATAAGGAGTGCATTGATGTATAATTTACAAAATCATCATTTACACACAAGTATTTATTTTTATTAACAAATTTGTATTTATTTTTATTAACAAATTTGTTGAAATTAAATTAAAGATAAAAAAATATATTTATATTATAAGGAAAGTTTGATAATAATATAATTGTAAAAATATTGAATTTAGTAGAAAAACATTTTCCAATTTCTATTTGGTAATTTTAAAAAATCTCATATTAAAAAATACATTTGGTATATCTTCACTTATAAATTTGGTGTCAATACAAAAGGAATTATAGATTTTTGTCATCATTATGATAAGTAATAGCATGGGATAGAGGGCACCTACATCACGCCCACAAACCCCTTTTCTTAACGAGATTAACTCATATAAACTCAAAGTTTAGAGTTCTACCTCTATAATGGAACATTGCCTATGAAACATTGCTTTCAAGGGATTTGATCAAATTTTAAGCAATCTAAACTGCCCATTTTTTCAAAAAAATGATCAGAATGCATAAACTTTCATTTGGTAGCAAACCATGTCTCACTTTGAGTACCAACATACATATTAATAATTATAATTAAGAAAAATTGACCAAAATAAATATCATGATTTCATTCTTTTTATTCTTTTTTAAGATAGTAATATTTTTCACAACTCAATTATCAACGAAGAGCAAAGAAAGTTACCATTAAATTATTCATAGAAAATTTATAAAAAAAAAAGAATTTTGTTTAATTTATATGATATGTTAATTCATTTCTTTAAATCCAAAAAAACAGATTATAAAAACAATTTCAAATTTGAATAATATTAAAAAAACTAATATTTAATATAAATCTTATATATATAAAAATAAAATATTATCTTAATTGTAATTTAACTTAACACATTAAAAAATAAAATAAATAAATAAATTCCATTATCTTTTAACTTATAAGATATTGGTCACGAAGAGCACATGAGGGGAGTTGAAACAAGGGTTTGGAGGTGCAGTCTGATCTTTGTAGCAAGCTCTGGTGGAGGGCAGGGCCCTTTTAGCAGAGCTTCTCGAGGCGTGGGTCTGCTCTGGCCACCCAAATGAGAAGAGTGGGGGCCAATGGGGCCCCTTATTACAAACAAGTCACCTTGGACAAAGGGAAAGGTACGAGTGAAGGACTGTAGATTGTTGGGTCAGAAACTACAGGAAATGATGAGTTAGGTAAGAAGAAGAAAGGGAGTGAGATGACCAAAGAGGTACTGGGTCAGAGGAGGTCAACTGGTGCTAAAATAATGGAGAATAAAGACAAAGAATTCCTTAATCCCGAGCACGAAACTCTTGGGACAACTGAAGGGACAAAAGATGTTGTATAAAATCAAGCCCAACCCCAAGAGGGATTAAACCTGCCAGGATTGCCACATAGAGTAAAAATCAGGGGGAAAACAGTAGATGCAAGTCGAAAACCTGAGAAAGTTTGCGGGTTATCATTACAGATCCCGAAATGCAGAATTATAGGGACCAGATGGCAATACATGCACCGATTTGCAAATTTATGTGCTTTTGGCCAACTGAAAAAGCTTTGTGCCTTTGGATAAAACAACAGTGGAAGCCAAAAGGAGATGTTAGGCTCCATCTTTGGGCCAAGGGTTTCTTTACGATAATTTTTTCCAATCTGGAAGACAAAGATCGTATATTTGATGGGGGTCCCTACTTCTATGCCTTGATTGGTCTCTATGTGAGGCCATGGAAGCCTAACTTCGCCCCAGAATAGGAGACATTCACGCATGTGCTGGTTTGGATCCAAATTTTCTCTCTCCCTATTGACTATTGGAGACCTTTAGTGCTCAAACAGATTGGCAATAAACTGGGAAAGATTCTCCAAGACTCGGAGGCCACTTTACAAAAGATATACACCTCCTGTGCGTGGATCTATGTGGAAATGGACATCTCAGGGGCTATGCATGAAGGTCTGTGGCTTGAATTTAGAGATGAAGTTTTCTTTCAGGCCATTAACTATGAGCAGATTCCCTTCCGCTGCTGTAGATTTCATGAGCATGGACATCTATTCAGAGAATGCCCTCTAACGAAGAAAATAGAAAAGAGTAAGGAAGGAGCGACGAAAGATCAGTAAGGCTTTTCTTGCCCAAATGGGAGACAGGGAGCAAATTGAAGAAACCAGCCAAAGGTCGGGATATCCAACAAGGGCACTAGTAATGACTTTGAAGTTTTGGGATCTAAAGATGAAACAGTCGAAGAATCCCATCAGCAGGATTCTGTTCCAAAAACTTTGGGTTCTCCAAAGGAGGCATCACTAGATCCGAACAGGGTCAGTCTGGAAGATAACCCAGATGGCATCGGTTATGATGAAGATGCAGAGGGAGATGCGGAAATGGAAATAAGTGAAGTGGGTATGGAGGACCTTGAACTGGGGGATATCTTCGAACAGGAAGGAATGGAACTAAATACTATGGTGGAACAGTGAAAGCAAAAAGCATTGGAAAAAATCCTGGCAGAAGAAGTTGATAGGATAAATTTCCTCTTTCTGGCCCATTAGGAGGCAGAGAAGAAGGGTTAGAAAAGAGGGTATGGAGTGAAAAAGGGACTGGGAATCAAATTCCAAGGATTGCATCAGACGAACCAGAAGGCCAAGCATAGGCGCAAGAGAGGAAGAAAGACCAATAATGAAGCCCTCCAGGAACTTAGGTCAAATGCTCATAAATTCAGGTAAGATGAAAACCCTTTAGGCTTTCACCCCTTCGTCTTAACTCGATCTGTTTATTATGAGGATTTTATCATGGAATGTTGGAGGGCTAAACAGCCAAAGGAAACAAAGACTTCTGAAGAAGAAAGTTAGAACGGAAAACCCAGATATGATCTTCATACAAGAAACTAAATGTTCAAGTAAGAAGTTGCAAGTGATAAGTAAGAAAATTGGAAAAAGAATGGAATACCTAGAGGTGGAGGGAAATGGGATCGAAGGAGGTTTGGTAACCTTTTGAAACCCCCACTCGTTCCATCTAGTTAGTGTAGAAGCATCATGATCTTATGTATCCCTGGAGATGCATACTATAGGATAACCTCGCTCCTATTTATGCACTAATGTATATGGACCCCAAAGATTAGAAGAAAACCTGCTTTTGCTGGATCGCCTCTCAGATCTGAAACTTAGATGCTCTAGTGTTAAAGGGATCTTTGGGGGGGGGATTTTAATATGATAACCCCGTTAAGAGAAAATAAGGGGGGATTGAGGAGGCTTAACTGGGATGCTCAGGCTCTCAGCCATTTCTTAAGGTCTTGGGTTGCCTTGAGTCTTGATCGTTTCCTCATTACAGAATATATCCTCCTAGTGGGGGTCACAGTGGAGTGTGACACTATTCCAAGTGGGGGCTCTGATCATTGGCCCATCACCCTGAACGCGACTATTTTGGGAACTCCTAAAAACAGGCCGTTCAGATTTGAGCGTTTCTGGCTTGACCACCCAGATTTCAAATAAAAAATCAAGAAATATTTGCATGAACCCCTTACAATTAGGGGTACAAAGATGTTCCCTCTTCAAGCTAAATTGAAAAATATAAAAGGCCAACTTAGAACTTGGAACCAAGAGGTTTTCGATAACATCTTCAAGGAGAAGATCGTCTTGGAAGAACAACTGGAACGGATGCACAGGGCTTGGATCAATGAGGAAATTTCCCAAGACTCTGTCCATGTTGAGCAAGACCTCATGAAACAATGGGAAGAAATATTTTTGTAGGAGGAAATCCTGTGGAAACATAAATCTAGGGTCCAATGGATTAAGGAAGGGGAAAATAACACTAAATGTTTCCATAGATCTACAATAGACTATAGACGCACCAAAAAGATCATTAGGTTAAAAGATGGTCAAAGGAACTCTTATGAATCGCATAAGGACATCTCTACCTTGTCAGTCGACCACTTTGCTCAAATTGCCACTGAACCAGATATGGACAGAGAAGGGGCAATTCGGGAATTTTTGGTTTCCATCCCTAGGATTTTATCAGAGGACCACAACCAAAACCTGGACCGGTCTATAACTATGATTGAAGTGGAGGAAGTGGTTCATGAAATGCCTAATGTTAAATCGCCAGGCCCGGATGGCTTTACTATTGATTTCTTCAAAGCTTGTTGGAAAATTGTGGAGTTGGAGATTTGGGAAGTGATGGAGGACTCCGGTAAAACCTCCTCTATCCTGAAATCCCTTAAATCAACTTTTTTAGCTTTGATCCCCAAGGAGGAGACGGCCAGCACCCCGGAGAAGTTTAGGCCCATAGCCCTCTGCAATGTACTGTATAAAATTATATCTAAGGTAATGGCTAATAGATTGAAGCATATCCTCCCACTAATTGTTTTGGAGGAGCAATCTGGCTTTGTTGAAGGGAGAGAGATTATGAATTATATCATTCTAGAGCATGAGATGATCCACTCTCTTTAGTATTAAAAAAAAACTGACATGATTATCCAACTGGATCTATCCAAAACCTATGATAAAGTTAGTTGGAACTACTTGGAAGCAGTCTTGGAGGCCTTTGGGTTTAGCCAACACTGGATCAATTGGGTGATGGCTATGGTCAAATCCCCAATTCTCTCAGTCTTGTTCAATGGAGCCCTGGTTCTTACCTTCACTCCATCCAAGGGCATCCAACAAGGTGATCCAATTTCTCCCTTTCTGTTTGTAATTCTTATGGAGGGCTTAAGCCATATCATCAAAACGACAAAAGAGATAGAGGACATTATGGGACTTCGGTCTCTACTAAATTTCCTTTCCACCACCCATTAGAAATTCATGGATGACACTATGCTCCATGACATTCCTACTGTTATAGAGGCCAAGGGTTTTTAAGCTATTCTCAACCTCTTTGGACTTGCTTCAGGAATGGACCTGAACTTAGACAAATCTTCAATTTTCTTCTTTAATACCCACATGTCTATCCAGAGGAACCTTATGACCATCCTTGGGTTTAGCAGGAAGAGCCTCCCATCCAAATATTTAGGGATTCCTTTAACGGACAAACCCTGGCAGAAAGGTCATTGGGAGAAATTGCTTTCCTCCATTGAGGAATGGGGGAAGTATTGGAGGAACAAAGCTCTAAATTTTGCAGGTGGGTTGGTCATGACAAAGGCGGTGCTACAAGCGATCCCGCATTACATGCTTTCCATTCTTCTGGTTCCTAAGGGCATCCTCCAAAAAATCAGATATATTCAAAGGAAGTTCCTCTGGTCAGTTAAAGCTGACAGAAAAAAATGGGCCCTGGTGGCCTCGGAGAAGAGTTGCAAACCTAAGTCCCTGGGAGGTATGGGGCTTCAAGATCCAGAAACTGTTAATAAGGCGTGTGGAGCCAAGCTCTAGTGGAGATGGCTGAAGGAACCCAATACCCCTTGGGTGATTCTTTAGTGGGCTAAGTATGCTTATGATTGGTGTCCTCTGGACCTAGTCAGAATGATAGGAGTGATCACTGGATCCCCTATTTGGGTCCTTGCTTGGGCCAATATAAATATTATCCAAGACCACTGTTTCTGGGAAATTCGAAATGGCAGAATGGCCTTCTTCTGGGAAGATTCCTGGCAACAATTACCGAAGCTGGAAATCCTGGAGTATCTTCTTATTCAGCAATATTTTCAAGGGCTTGGTAAAATTAAGGTTTACGAGTACTGGACCAATGATCATTTGGACCAACAATGGCACCATTGGGCTCTCACCCCCCCCCCTCCCAAGAGATCCAAGTGGATAACCAGTGGATGTCTTTACGGCCGTGGGTGGAAAAATGAAGAATTTTCCATTCACAGGAGGAGGATCAGCTCCGGTGGGGAAAGATTGAGGGCAACACTTTTAACCTCAAAGAAGCGAGGCACCACCTTGAACAAAGAGAATTAGCAGAAAAATTTCACTGGCATAACAATGTATGGGATGTTATCTACTAGCCTAAGGTCAAAACCTTCCTGTGGCTTCTTATGCATAATCGAATTCTCACTTGGGAGAATTTATGTAGGAAAGGGCTCATTGGACCATCGAGATGCAGTCTATGCAGGATGCAGGAGGAAACCATGAACCACCTCCTGAACTCTTGTGATTGGGCCATTAACTTATGGGATTGGTTGGCGGAAACTTTCCAGAAAACCGACAGAAATAGAGACTCTATCCATGAGAGCATAGCTAGATGGAGGATCAAGTATACTGAACAAGAAACTATTAACCTACTTTGGCGTCTGGGCTCGGGATTCATTGTGTTGTCGGTTTGGATGGAAAGGAATAGAAGAATCTTCGAGGATGATATCCTCCATCTAGATAGCATTAAAATAGAGATCATGATTAATATGAGGGAAACAGTCCTTACCAAGGTCAAAGATGCTCATAGTGATAAGCCTTCAGCTAACGACCAGCGTATTATGAACCTGTTCGGGCTGGAAGGCGCCCCTAACTCTTGTTGTCCTATGCACCAATCGCCGCCTGCTCTGTCTCTTCTGGTTTGGAAACACCCTTCCCCGGGTTACTGTAAGCTGAATTTTAACGGAGCTTCGCATGGTAACCCTGGTCCGACTGGTTTTGGAGGAGCTATCCACGATGACAAAGGTGAAATTAATAATATCTACAACTTCTCGTTAGGTGAAGCTATGAATAATGAGGCAAATTTCACTGCTCTAGAACAAGGCCTGAAAATTTTGATCAGATTGGGAATTAGCAGAGTTATTGTGGAAAGGGACTCGATGCTAGCAATCAACGCGGCTAAGAGACTGCAGAATGGGTCGAAGCCCAGTAGGGTCACTAAACACTGGTGCCTTGTGTTAGTCTCGAAACTCATCTCGAACCATCTCTCAATTCTCCCAGGAGTAGTGTTCCAGGCTGTTAGGCGTTCAACAAATTCTATGGCGGATGTCCTTGCAAATCATTCGGTGGACAACCCAAAGACTATCCTTGACACCTGTTGGTAAGACTTTCCTTTTGATAATTTGAGAGAGGAGTGTGATCAGATGGCCATTAAGGACCTAACTCGTTCGTCAAGAGGTGCAGATAGGTCCCACGAAAATGCTCATTAATGATTGATGAAGTTTGGCCCATTTAATAATTTTTGGTAGTGGTTTCAAGGACCAAGGTACTTTGGATTTTGTGGTTGAGTGTGGGAGATTTACCTTACTGAGAAAGGATAGTACCCCGACTCCAATAAAATGAAGAGGTGGCAAAATCTAATTAAGAATAAGTGTGGCGGCTAGTGCGAAATGGACCAAGTCGATCGGCATAATATCCATCACTTGTCATCTAATAAGTCTGTCAAGCATAAGGTAGAGAAACAGAGATCGTTCAACTTCTTGATCTCGAGTACTGGAAACAAAATTATAAATTCCAATCAGGGGAACATATGAGTCACAAGTTATTTTACGCAACCCTTCCTCTATCTTATTCCTATAGATTGAGAGTGGAGTTGTGGTTTTAGTGAGATGAGCGTGAGAGGGAGGCATTGCAATATGGAGAAGCACATCCTCCGAAGCTCCAAAGTTGCCCGTGAACTGAAGGAGGATGAGGAAGGCTTTAATTCCTCTATTCCCCAGAGGGGATAACAGAAAATAGACATTATGCAAGTCGAAATGGACAGAGCGAATGAGAAAGTGGATGAAAGGGATATTCAGGAAGAAGTGGACTAGCTAAAAGACCCGAGCACACCAACCACCAGGTCTACCCAATTTCTGTGCACCCAACGCATGCCTTGGAAAATGAAGACCATGTTAGCCAAAGCGTTGAACATGTAGGAGGCGGCTCACAAGGATGTGTACTAGGCCTGTACCCTCGCGTTGGCAAAAAAATCGATTAGGCTAGACAGCCTGGAATTCACTTTGAAATATTTGGTAGAGGAGATGAAAGCCTTGTCGAAGCAGCTTGAGGGGTTTGTTAGGCTTTTAGATATTTATTTGAAACATGTTCTGAACATTTTGATCCAGCTGTCGGAGGAGAGCAACCGGACCACTATCATTCATCGTTAGAAGCCTCGAAGCACTCCTAATCACATGGACAATGCTGGTCCAAGTGATGGAGGTGAGCCTACAAAAAAGAAAAGGTACAACAAGGATGAAAATCCTGGCTATTAGTCTCTTTATTTGGGTCTTTGGCATTTGTTGGCCTCTGTTTAAGCTATTTATGTATGTCAGGCAGCTCGTTCGGGCCGATCAGTTTCCTAGTTTCTTGGTCCTGGAAAAGGATCAATTTTGTAATATGTTACAGTTTGACTCTTGGCCTGCTATGGCTTATAAGTGTCTGTATCTGTATCCATGGTTGTGTTTGTGTCGTTGGAAGTATATTTCTGGTAGGCCTTTCACTCTGCGTCTCCTCTTGTTCTGGGACAGGCAAGACCTTTTTGTAATACTAGGTACTATATTGGTGATCTAATACAACTGCTGATTTACACAAAAAAAAATAACTTATAAGATCTTGGTATAATTTCTTCAACAAATTTTTACTTTCACTTTCATCTTGTTATAATTTCCATATTATTTTCAATTATTCCTGCATGTCCCAAGCTTGGCTCTCAATTTTACTCTGGAGCTCCTCATTTCTCTATTCTAAGATGCCTGCACATATAGTGAGATGCCTCTCTAAGGATATCCACCACATGGTTTTAACACATCTCTTTAGTCTAGGACTAGGTTTTTCTTTTAGCTTATGTCTTGCCATAATGCATAAATGTTTCTGGGAATCTTGACATGTAACGCTGTATGTGCTATCTATATTATGAAATATACACCCATATTATGGGCCAAATACCATAATAAATAAAAGAAGTATGTTAAATAAATAAAAATATAAATAAACTAGAGATATGGTAAGTAAATAAAATAATTTTTCATATTTACTCCATAATTTGCTTTATATTTATGAACCTTCAAAAACTAATTTTTATTTAGGTGAATCCTATGGTCCAAATACCATGGGCTAAATTATTATTAATACCATGAAAAAAAAACATTATCAACCCTAATATAATATTAAAATATTATTATTATTATTAAATGTAATACTCATATTAATATATTATAATATTAATATGATTAAATTTAATAACTTTAGATTAATACAATATTAAATTTATTATATTATAATATATATAAATGTATCATGATATATATTAACTCTAGATATATATGGGAGGGGAGAACAAAGATATAGAGTGATAGAGGTGGAGATATATGAGGATTGACAAGGGAGGGATAGAGATAAACTAAAGGAAAGGGGAGAGGAGGAATGAAGAGCGAGAGAGGGAGACAACAATATGGAGGGGGGAGAGAGAGAGAAGGAGAAGGGGAGGGAGTTATTGATAGGATTAGAGGAGACATAGATGGCGGAAGAGAGAGGGGGGTAAGAGATAAAGAGAGAGAGAGAGATGACAAAAGATAGAGGGAGGTACGAGATAAAGGGAGAGATAGGAAGGACCAGAGAGAGGACATGAGAGAGGGGGGGATAGAGAGATGAAGTTGGAGGGGGAGAGAGGGAGGGAAGAAGAAATATATAGAGAGAGGGAAGAGGAGAGAAAGAGAGGGAGTGGAAAGGGAGAGATGGAGACAGAGTGTGTATTTTTAGGGGTGAGATAAAGAGACAAAGTAGGATGTATTAAGAGAATGGGGGAGAGAAGGAGAGAGGGAGGGATATAGTAATGTAATTGGACAGAGAGAGTGGCGGAGAGAGAGAGAGAGAGAGAGAGAGATGGGGAAGAGAGAGGGAGGTAGGAGAGAAAGGGGGAGAGAGGGAGGATGAGAGAGAGGACTTGACAGAGAGGAGGAAAATGAAGGGGGAAGAGAGAGAGAGAGAGAAAGAGAGAGAGAGAGAGAGAACGGGGAAGAGAGAGGGAGGTAGGAGAGAAAGGGAGAGAGAGGAAGGATGAGAGAGAGGACTTGTGAGAGAGGAGGAGAGAGGGATAAACAGAGAGATGGAGCTGGAGGGGGAGAGAGGTAGGAAATAAGAAATATAGAGAGTGAGAAGTTGAGAGAGAGGAGTGACAAGGGAGAGACAGAGAGAGAGCGTGTATGTTTGGGGATGAGATAAAGAAACAAAGAAGGAGAGATGGAGATAAGGGGGGAGAGAATGAGAGATAAGGAGAGAGGGAGGGATATAGTAACATACTTGGTAGGTGAAGAGAGAGAGAGAGAGAGAGAGAGAGAAGAAGCAAGAGAGAGGATGTGAGAGAGTCAAGAAAGGGAGGGAAAGAGAGATGGACTTGGAAGGGGAGAGAGAGGGAGGTAAGAGAAAGGACATAGAGAGATAAATGCAGAGAGAGAGAGACAGTGAGTGATAAAGAAGATGGAGAGAGAGGGTGAGAGGACAGAAGGTGGAAAGAGAGATATTAGCGGGGGAGAGGGAGAGAAGGGGAAGATAGAGATATAGATGGAAGGTGAAGAGAGGGAAGAAGATGGAGATGGGGAGAGGGAGGCAGCGGCAAAGAGATTGATAGATATGGAGTGTGAGGGCATGTGTGTTTAGGTGGGTGAGATAGAGAGAAAAAAAAAAAAGAGAGATGGAAGGGGATATAGATATGGTTGGAGGTGGAGAGAGGGAAGAAAATTTCTTGCACTAGATGGATTGATTTAAGTGGAGATGGTGATTTTTAATCATATTTGATTATTTGCGCTAGATTCAATGATTTTAGTGTAGATATTTATTTCTAATGATATTTGATTACTTGCACTAGATGCATTGATTTCAGTGTAGGTGGTAATTTCTAATACTATTTGATTGCTTGGATGTGTTGATTTCAATGTAGATGTTGATTTATAATTATATTTGATTTCTTGCACTAGATGCATTGATTTCAATGTAGATTATTTCTAATCCTATTTGATTGTTTGCACTAAATGCATTGTTTTCAGTGTAGAAGTTATTTTCTAATATTATTTGATTGCTTGCATTAAATGCATTGATTTCGACGTAGATTTTGATTTTTGATTTGATGTAATTGGATATATGATGGTACATTAATTTTAAAGTGATTGGATTAACAATATGCATTGATTGGATTAATTTTAGTGCAACCACAAAACTTTATTGACAATGCACATTGATTTTTGTGTTATAGTAATTTAACCTATTAATATTTTAGAGCAAGAGAGACAAGGTATCATGTTTACTACAACAGCTCGAGCTAAAGTTTTAAATGATTTTCGATTTAAATTTTCATTTTCATATAATGGATACCAAAAGATGACAAAAATAACAAGGGTAACAGTAAGAATAGTAGAAGTGAATAGTTTGAGATTGATCACAATGAAGACTTATTCGTAACGTGAATACATTCTTATTATTCACATTTTCACATTTTATATCTTTCAACATTATTATTTTCACTTTGCATTCAAAAAAATAATTTCATCATTAAATTTATTAAAAATATTTTTTATCTCAACAAACTGAGGTAACTAAGAAAATTTAAAATTAAAATGACCAAGTTAATCTTAGAAAGGTTTAGCATATTTAAAATGGTTATATTGATATTTGATATATTTACATATTATTGATGCAATTAATCATATCTTCGATAGATTTTCCTTGGCAACACATGATTGAAACCAGCCTAGATCCATCTTAACTCTTGATCTATCAAGCACCTAGAGGGATCAAACCTCTCGAGCTGCAAACATTTCCTAAAATTTTGCACATAAAAAAAAGGTTTTCACCTAGAGAGATTTGATCCCTCTCGGCATTTGATAGATCATAAGTTAAGATAAATCTAAGCTAGTTGACTATAGAAATTTTAATACATGTGATTGTTATTTTCTTATTAATTTTTATAGAAGTTATGGATACCATAATGCCGACAAATAATTTTGAGTGAAGTGATAAATTTATTATGGGAATATTTAATGATTCCATTATATAATAATATACATGACAGTTGTCACACATGCTGGGCACGAATATGACTGCAATTCAGCTACAAACATCATATTTATATTTACTGACATAAACAAAAAAATATCAGGCCCCATTGTTTGCTTTCAGTCGTTTCATTCCACTGAAACTTTGGCATCACGAATGGGCCACGAAGAAATAAAAGAACCACATGATGGTCTTTTAACTTCCGGCAAATGTCATTGAATTATTACATGACTTCAATATTTCATAAAAGACTTCCATAAAAGAATCCAACCCCAAGATGATCTTTCCACTTTGGCCAAATGTCACTGGATCATTACAAGACTTCAGCATTTCTCTCAATTGGATTGAGAAAGATCTGATATCAAAGCGAGCATGAAAGCAACTCTGTTAGATTCTATCTCTTTGTATTGAAAAAGTTGAGAAAGAAGGATTTCAGAAAAATATAAATGTTTAATAAAAAATATTATAAAGGTGATATTATTGTGAATTTGTTATTTTTATTATTTAATATAATATTTATTGTGTTAAAAATTGTATAAATAAATTGTGTAATTTAAATTTGTAAATCTAATAAATTTTTATAAAATATTTCATAAAAGACTTCAATAAAAGAAACCCAAAATGGTCTTTCCACTTTGGCCAAATGTCACTTTAGTATTTCTCTCAATTGGATTGAGAAAGATCTGATATTAAAATGAGTATGAAAGCAACTCTCTTGGATTCTCTTTCTTTATATTGAAAAAGATGACAAAGAAGAATTTTCTCGATTAAAAAACATTATAAATGTGAAATTATTGTGGGTTTGTTTTTCTTATTATTCAATATAGTATTTAATAAGATTGTATTTAAAAATGTGTAATTTAAATTTGTAAATCTAATAACTTTTTATTAAATTTCAAGTAAAATTGACTAAAGACTTAATGGAAAATAACTTAAAGTTGAACAACTATAAATCTATTCTTTTCTCAAAGACTTAATAAAGAGTGTGTTGATGTATAATTTACAAAATCATCATTCCTACATAAGTATTTATTTTTATTAACAAATTTGTTGAAATTAAATTAAAGATAAAAAGTATTTTTATATTATAAAGAAAGTTTGATAATAATATAATTGTAAAAATATTGAATTTAGTAAAAGAAACATTTTCCAATTTCTATTTGATAATTTTAAAAAGTCTCATATTAAAAAATTTGATATATCTTCACTTATAAATTTGGTGTCAATAAAAAAGGGATTATAGATTTTTGTCATCATTATGATAAGTAATAGCATGGGATAGAGGGCACCTACATCACCCCCACAACCCACTTTTCTTGACGAGATTGACTCATATAAACTCAAAGTTTAGAGTTCTACCTCTACAATGGAACATTTCCCATGAAACATTTCTTTCAGGGGATTTGATCAAATTTTAAGCAATCTAAACTAAAATGATCAGAATGATAAAATTAAAAAATGATCAGAATACATAAAGTTTCATTTTCTAGCAAAACATGTCTCACTTTGAGTACCAACCTACCTATTAATAACTATAATTAAGAAAATTTGACCAAAATAAATATCATTATTTCATTTTTTTTTTTAAGATGATAATATTTTTCACAACTCAATTATCAATGAAGAGCAAAGAAAGTTACCATTAAATTATTCATAGAAAATTTATAAAAAAAAATAAAGTTTTGTTTAATTTATATGACATGTTAATTTATTTCTTTAAATCCAAAAAAAAACCGATTATAAAAAAAATTTCAAATTTGAATAATATTAAAAAAATTAATATTTAATATAAATCTTAAATATATAAAAATAAAATATTATCTTAATTGTAATTTAACTCAACTTAATTAAAAAAAATAAAAAATAAAAATAAATAAAAATAAATAAATAAATTCTATTATCATTTAAATTATAAAATCTTGGTATAATTTTGCAACAAATTTTTACTTTCACTTTCATCTGGTTATAATTTCCATATTATTTTCAATTATTTCTGCATTTCTCAAGCTTGCCTTTGAATTTTACTCTGGAGCTCCTCATTTCTCTATTCTAATATGCCTGCCCGAATAATGAGATGCCTCTCTAATGATATTCACCACATGGCTTTAACACGTCTCTTTAGTCTAGGGCTAGGTTTTTCTTTTAGCATATGTCTTAACACATAAATGTTTCTAGGAATCTTGACATGTACCCATATTATGAAATATACATTTATATTATGAACAAGTTTAGATAAATTTTAAGTCTGGATCTATCAAGCATCGAGAGGGATCGAGGTGAAAACCTCTTTTTTGAGTACAAAACTTGAGGAAAGCTTTGCACCTTAAGAGATTTGATCCCTCGGGAGTTAAGATGGATCTATGCTGGTTTTAGTTGTGTGCTACCAAGGAAAATCTAGGGCATGGTTTTAACATGTCTCTTTAGTCTAGGGCTAGGTTTTTCTTTTAGCATATGTCTTAACGCATAAATGTTTCTAGGAATCTTGACATGTACCCATATTATGAAGTATACATTCATATTATGAACAATTTTAGATAAATTTTAAGTCTGGATCTATCAAGCATCGAGAGGGATCGAAGTGAAAACCTCTTTTTTGAGTACAAAACTTGAGGAAAGGTTTGCACCTTAAGAGATTTGATCCCTCGAGAGTTAAGATGGATCTATGCTGGTTTCAGTTGTGTGCTACCAAGGAAAATCTATTGAAGATATGATTAATTATATCAATAATATGTAAATATATCAAATATTAATATAATAACTTTAAATATGCTAAATATTTCTGAGATTAACTTGGTGATTTTAATTTTAAATTTTCTTAGTTACCTCAGTTGCTTGTTGAGATAAAAATTATTTTTAATAACTTTAATGATGAAAATGATGAAATAATTTTTTTGAATGCAAAGTGACAATAATAATGTTGAAAGATAGTAAATGTAAATAATAAGAATGTACTCAGGTTACAAATAGTCTTCATTGTGATCAATCTCAAACTATTCGCTTCTACTATTCTTATCGTTACCCTTGTTAGTTTTGTCATCTTTTCATATCAATTACATGAAAAAGAAAATTTAAATCGTAAATCATTTAAATCTCTAGCTCGAGCTGTTGTAGTAAACATGATACTTTGTTTCTCTTGCTCTACAATATTAATAGGTTAAATTACTATAACACAAAAATCAATGTGAATTGTCAATAAAGTTTTGTGCTTACACTAAAATCAATGCATATTGTTAATCCAATCACTTTAAAATTAATGTACCATCATATATCCAATTACATCAAATCAGAAAGAAACATCTACATTGAAATCAATGCATTTAATGCAAGCAATCAAACAAGATTAGAAAATAATTTCTAGACTGAAAACAATGCATTTAGTGCAAACAATCAAATAGGATTAGAAATAATCTACATTAAAATCAATACATCTAGTGCAAGAAATCAAATATAATTATAAATCAACATCTACATTGAAATCAACACATCCAGTGCAAGCAATCAAATAGTATTAGAAATCACCACCTACACTGAAATCAATGCATCTAGTGGAAGTAATCAAATATCATTAGAAATAAATATCTACACTTAAATCGATGAATCTAGTGCAAATAATCCAATAGGATTAAAAATCACCATCTCCACTTAAATCAATCCATCTAGTGCAAGAAATATTCTTCCCTCTCTCCACCCTCCATCCATATCTATATCCCCCTCCATCTCTTCTTTTTTGTCTCTCTATCTCACCCCCCTAACCACACATGCTTTCGCACACCATATCTATCAATCTCTTTGTCACTGCCACCCTCTCCCCATCTCCCTCTTCTTCCCTCTCTTCACCTTTCGTCTATATCTCTATCTTCCCCTTCTCTCCCTCTCCCTCGCTAATATCTCTCTTTCCACCTTTCGTCCTCTCTCCCTCTCTCTCCATCTTCCTTATCACTCACTCTCTCTGTCTCTCCACATTTATCTCTCTATATATTTCTTCTTAACTCCTTCTCTCTCCTCCTCCAAGTCCATCTCTCTTTCCCTCCCTCTCTTTACTCTCTCACATCCTCTCTCTTCCTTCCTCTCTCTCTCTCTCTCTCTCTCTCTCTCTCTTCACCCACCAACTATGTTACTATATCCCTCCCTCTCTTATTACCTCTCATTCTCTCCCCCCTTATCTCCATCTCTCCTTCTTTGTGTCTTTATCTCACCCCCAAACATACATGCTCTCTCTATGTCTCTCCCTTGTCACTCCTTCTCTCTCTCCACTTCGCACTCTCTATATTTCTTATTTCCTACCTCTCTCCCCCTCCAACTCCATCTCTCTATCGATCCCTCTCTCCTCCTCTCTCACAAGTCCTCTCTCTCGTCCTTCCTCTCTCTCCCTTTCTATCCTACCTCCCTCTCTCTTCCCTAATCTCTCTCTCTCTCTCTCTCTCTCTCTCTCTCTCTCTCTCTCTCCCCAATACTCTCTCTTCCCCCATCATTATTCTCTTGTCTCTCATCCTACCCCCCTCTCCGTTTATCTGCTACCTCCCTCTCTCTTCCCCATCTCTATCTCTCTCTCTCTCTCTCTCTCTCTCAGCCACTCTCTCCCTCCAACTACATTACTATACCCCTCCCTCTCCTTCTCTCCCCCCTTCTCTCCATACATCCTACTTTATCTCTTTATCTCACCCCTAAACATACACATCCTGTCTCCATCTCTCCCTTGCCACCCTCTCTCTCTCTCTACTTCCCTCCCTCTATCCCCCTCCAACTTCATCTCTCTATCCCTCCCTCTCTCAAGTCCTCTCTCTGGTCCTTATTATCTCTCCCTTTCTCTCATGCCTCTCTTTGTCCTCTGTCATCTCTCTCTCCCTTTATCTCTTATCCCCCCTCTCTCTTCTGCCATCTGTGTCTCCTCTAATACTATCAATACCTCCCTCCCCCTCTCCTTCCCTCTCTCCCCCTCCATATTTGTGTCTCCCTCTCTGGCTCTTCATTCCTCCTCTCTCCTTTCCTTTAGTTTATCTCCATCTCTCCCTTGTCAATCCCCATATATCTCCACCTCTATCACTCTTTATCTTTGTTCTTCCCTCCCATATATATCTAGAGTTAATATATATAATGATACATTTATATATATTATAATATAATAAATTTAATGTTGTATTAATTGAAAGTTAATAAATTTAATAATAATAATATTATAATATATATATATATATATATATATATTTTGTAACTAGAGAAATCAGCAACTGCGGAGGTATCGTACTCGCGTGACACGGGGTCGAATCCCCCCGGCTACCACTATGTACTCTAGGGGAGACGCAATACCCCCAGGCACGCCTCCCGGGTAATCGACTAAGCCTTTTGAGCCTCACGGTCGGGGATTGAACTCGTGACCTGCTTATCAGCACAAACATCTTAGCAGTACGTCCGCTGGCCATTAGACCAAGCCCCAGGGGAAATAATATTATAATATATTAATATAAGTATTATATTTAATAATAATAATAATAATCTTTTAATATTATATTAGGGTTAATAATGTTTTTTTTTGCATAGTATTAGTAATAATTTAGCCCATGGTATTTGGACCATACGCTTCACCTAAATAAACCTAGTTTTTGAGTGTTAGTAAATATAAAGCAGATTATGGAGTAAATATGAAAAGAGGTTTTATTTACTTACCATACCTCTGGTTTAATTATATTTATATTTATTTACCATGCTTATTTTATTTACTATGGTATTTGGCCCATCGGCTTGTTATATAATTAAATTTTTATTTAAAAACATATTTGATATATTTTTATTTATTTACCTTACCTCTTTATACCTCTTTTATATTTATTTATTTACCATACCTCTTTATACCTATTTTATATTTATTTATTTATCATACCTCTTTATACCTTTTTTGTATTGATTTATTTACCACAAATATGGTATTTGGCCCATGGTATCAATATTAATTTGTAGCATGGTATCATAAAAATAGGTTTTATTTATTTGCCATACCTCCGGTTTATTTAGATTTTTATTTATTTAAATTTTTAATATTTCAATTTTGATGGGGAAATATTTATATCTTTAAAGATTTTAATTTATCTATAGAACATGAGTTTTCTTTTTAAAGATTCATTTTACAAATATTTATTTAAAAGAAATATTAAAATATTTTAGATTTTGATTATTTTTGTTGAATTAACTCTTTTCCTTTGATTTATGAAATGGTATTGACTTTAGTAAAGAGTAAAGATGTTTAAAATTTCACTTAATTTGGAAATTCAATTTGGTAATTTTTTTTGTTAAAGGTAAATTTATGATCCATTCAAAATCACGTATATAATAAAGTAATTACTAAATGGGTGACATAATTTACTATCCATTTAAATTATAGAAAATTAAAGATTAGGCTAAAATGGGTGAGATAATTTACTATACATTCAAGTTATATAAAATTAAAGATTAGGTTAATGCTTTGGCTGATATTAGAACAATAATTTTTTATTTTTTTTGAGGACGTGACATACTTAATATCGAGGCCATACTGGCGCAATCATACTAGGATGTAGATTTCACCTCTAGGCACAACAAGTTTAACATGAGCCACCTTTGATAAAGAAAGTTCCTTCAATAACACCACATGAAATGAAATACAAATGTGTTTGTAACATCTACTAAATTACACCATGTTAAATTACCATCATAAAAAAATTTAAAATACATCTACAATAAACCTACAAGAATTACCTACATTACTTATTCAGGTGATTACACATGGTTCATTAAAATTCTCATTATATAGATATTAATCCACAACTTTAACAAGAAGTATACATATATATATTACCCTTGGATAAATTGAGGTTTGCAACATTATAGCTTCTGACATCATCGGTACTATGTATTAACCTTGAGGTACACCCGAATTGTATCGCGCGTACTCTGATAGATTTGGAAATCAAATGTTCTGCTCAATGCACCTTAACCAATGTGCCACTCTAGTTATCATTTAATTATAAAGTATTTGGTTCAATGCGACAGTATTGATATTTTCTCCAGCATTAAAGTTATGTCCTGGAATGAGGTTATGGTCTACAGTTGTACTTATGGACTGACACCCCCCTCTGCGGTTGGATCATAGCTTCTTGCGATCTACGGTGGTGGGATAGATGGGATGGGTTAGGGTAACAACCCATCCCCCCATCTCCTACCTTGACCTCATTGTTGTGTTCTTCCATTGAGTTTCTTTGGGCTCTGCAACTCCACTCTCCGCTAAAGCATGTATCCTTCCATTACGGTGATTTAGTTTACTGCCCATAAACTTGTTTTCATGGTTTTGCTCAGATTTTCTCATTTTAGAGTTCGCACGGTGAATTTATTTAAGAACCCTATTATGGTTCCCCAGATCTTCCAGCAAGGTAGATCCTTTGCTTGTCATTCTCTTCCGGCAGTAAAATCTTATGTCCAGGTTTCCTTACGGGTTCATGAAATTTCCCTTCACCTCGAACATGTCTATGAGCTTATAGCAGCAAGGTAAAATTGCTTAATCTTTATTTATTTTCCTTTTAGCAGAGCTTTTCATACAGTTAAACTTATTTATTTTTATTTTTAAACCTTAAGACACTTTCGATGCACTTGACCCATCGTTTCTAACCCAGTTACTTACTGTTATACTATGATTTTTATGGTAGGTACAAATTGATATTCTCGATGAACCAGTTTAATGACGAGGCAAGGATCCTCTCTCCCCTTATCACTGGTAAGTAAATATGGACATTTCGTCCAGAATTTCCTTTACTGTTCCACGTTGTAATACTCGTCTTTTCTTACTCTGTAGGCGAGGTCTTCTTCCTTCGGTGATTGATTAGTTGCAAATCTAAAATTCCACTTATTTTTATAGAATGAGCCATACTCTGAGGCTCGGTCTTACTGGGTTTTCTTTTGTATAATGATTTTTCTCCTTTCTGCTCTCAGACCATTGTCAAACTAAAAATGAGGGTTTTACCCCTATTTTATGAGATGATGCCTTACTTGGCGTTGCATATGATAAGTTAAAATTTCCATTAGTATGTTACTTATATTTCTTGTCTACTCAATAATTTCTATCATTCCAGTAGATAGTATTTTGAGCTGAGTAAAAAAGGTTAAATTGTAGCTTACATATCTTACGGGTTATAAACTATGGCTCGTTCATCAGTAAAGACATCACTTGTTTAATATATATATCAATGGAATTATTCCTTCTCACATGTTGAGTTTTTTTTAAATGATTTAAGAGTTCCCGCAAATTCTACAGTGAATTTCGAGTCCAACAGTTTCTCATTCTTGAGTTCTTTATTCGCGTCGTTTATCTGTTTTGAAAGCTAATGCATTTGTCGTTTTTAAGATATGTTCTCAATAGTCTAGATTGTTGGTATATATATATTTATACAGTCCAAAAATCTACTATGAAATGTTTACTCGAGGAACCCTCCTCCTATTTGTTTTCTTTTTGAAAGTTCAGATGCTTAAAAATTTTAGTTATATATATATAGTTTTCTTCCACATACAATTTTTGGAAATCCTGTGTTAATAGAATCTCATTATTTAAGTGTTCCTTCTAAAATGCTATATATATATATATATATATATATATATATATATATATATATATATACACATTGGAAAGCATATTCAGAGTTTGTTTGCTATAGTATATAGGATATAACCTTAGCTATGACATGTTATTTCTGTCTTTTCATATTTCATTGCAGACTTATTTTACTTCTGTACTTTCTATTTTCTCTTTGTAGTACAATATTCTTTCTTTATGTAACTAGTTTAGACTATATGACTGGACCATGACTGTCCGTGTATAATCATAGGCAGCAAGGACGATCTATCTAGAACCTTCTTTCGAGGGGTCTGGGTTTATTGTCCTCAGATTATCAATTAATAATAGTGATAACTTTTCCATATATTCTATTATCTGTAATAGAGAAGAACATGAATAGGTTCCTACTTAAATAACCAGACTTGTAACTTTCTGCAAAACTTCCAACTTAGAATTTATAGTAAAACATAATACTTATATGTCTTACTTTCCTTTGACTGATATTATGACTCCCTTCCACGAGCGAGACTATTACGTCCTCCAACTCTCCCCCATGCTCCAAGATTGAGCCTTGTTGTTAACAGAATTTCTAGAAGAGACTTCGGGACAATCTGGTCCAGTCTCCAATTCCAGTATTAACTAAAAAATTGGAGTAATCCACTAGTTAACACCAGTCCAGGAATTTTTCTCTAGAGTTTCCTTTTCCTAGTTACTGAACAGAACCCCCAAACCTCACTGGGATTCCACTTTTATCCTCATAGGTTGGGCAACTATTTGAATTGAATTATATTCAACCAACTCTCAAATTTTGAAATTACTTTTACCATCATTCTTTTACTTTCTGGAACCAATTCCATAATCAATTTCCATTATTCAAAATAAATAAATTTCTATCCACTATCATAATAATAGTAAATGTTTGTAAAATCCTAAAAAATAACTTAAAAAATAGTCAATGATTAAACCAGTGGTTACAACTTCCCCCCATGGAAGTGAACACCGTCCCTGGTGTTCTCATTCTACTGCAGCAAAAATTTCAGCATAGGCTTCTCGAACAAAATCTTCATCCTCCCAGGTAGCTTCTTCTGGGCCAAAGTGCTTCCATTGCACTTTAACCTGGGCGATGGTTCGTCTCCAAAGCATGATTTCCCTCTGATCGGTTATACTGTCAGGTTCAAGCAGAAATTCTCCGTCGAGCTCAACCTGCAAATAATAATCTTGAGTTAGTTTTACTCATAGATATTAACATTCTTTAATCAATCTGGTATTCATATTCTACCCGAATATTCTGCCAGTGGATTATATGTTTTGAGTCCTGAATGTATCTTTACAATAACTATACATGAAAAACATTACGTACTTGAATATGACTGGGCAAAGCCAATTGGTTAGCCACGGGTCCTACTCATTCCAATATTTGGAATGGACCGCAAAATCTAGGAGCCAAGTTGACACATGAGGCCCATCTTAAAGTTCTTTTCTTTCGCTTAATCCTTACGTACACATGCTCTCCCACTTCAAATTCCTGTTAGGTCCTTTTCTTGTCTGCATATACTTTTTGCCTATCCTAGGCTACCTTCAAATTTTGTGGGATCTTCTTTACCTCTGTCTCCCTTTCAGCTAACATGTCGGGTCCAAGCATCAACTTGTTTTCTGGGCTACTCCAATTAATAGGACTTCTACACTGTCTCCCATATAAGGCTTCAAATGGACTCATCTTGAGTGACTCCTAATAGTCATTATTGTATGAAAACTCGACTAGGTGTAAATACTCTTCCCACCTAGTTAGTTGTTGCATTACATACATATGTAACATGTCATCCAAAATTTGATTTACTCGCTCTGTTTGTTTGTTCTTCTGCGGATGGTAAGCAATGTTGAAGTTAATTTGAGTACCCAACTCGGTGAACAATGTTTTCTAGAATGTTGATGTAAACTTTACATCCCTATCAGATATGACAGTCTTTGCAATTCCATGCAATCTGAAGATCTCTCACATGAATATATCTGCTATCTACACTGTCTTATAAGTGGACCGCACTAGTATAAAGTGTGTTGATTTGCTTAAAACATTCACCACTACCATTATAGAGTCATTATGATTTTTATATTGGTAGTTCAGCGATAAAATCTAATGATATCCAGGATGTCTAGAGTAATTACTTCGATGATATTCATTCAACATCAGTCCCTTCAATTCCATTCGGTTTGGAACAAAATTTCTCTTTTTGAAAGTTAGAAAACCATCCTTATTGATTTCATATTCAGCAAATTTTCCTTAGTCTTTGAACTTTTTTTCTTGCTGCAACATAAACTTATATTCAGGATATTTATCTGCTTCTGCTTTTATTTGCTCTAGAAATTTGCACTCAACCTGATTATAATACAGTTCATAAACACCATGCAATTTTCTGCTTAATGCATCAACTAATCTGTTCTCCTTACCTTTTACATGTTGCATATCAATATCAAATTCGCTCAGGAAAGCATTCCACCTTGCCTAGCAAGAATTGAGATCAACTTACTTAAAATAGCTAGTTAAGCTACTCTGATCGGTTTTGAGCACAAATATTTTTCCAAGCAAGTAGTGCCTCCATACCCGAAGTGCATGCACTACTGCTGCCAATTCCAAGTCATAAGATGAGTATCGTTGCTCATACTCCTTTAATTTTTGTGACTCATAGGTAATCACTTTTCCCTCGTGCGACAAAATTTCTCCAACTCCTTCTTTGCACGCATTTGTGCAGACCTTAAACTCCTTATTAGCATCAAATACCTTTAACATCAGAGTAGTAGTTAATAACTGCTTCAGTTTTTGAAAACTGTCTTGACATTCCTTTGTCCATTTAAATATCTTTCCTTTCCTTTGTAATGAACTGATTGGAAAAGAAATTTTTGAGAAACCTTCAATAAACCACCGGTAATGACCAGCCAATCCCATAAAGGATTAGATGTCTGCCATGTTTTGAGGTACTTTCCATTTCATAATCATTTTGATCTTCTCAGGGTCAACTAAAATACCTTCCGTAGAAATTACGTGACCAAGGTACTGGATTTCTTCCTTGAAGAAATCACACTTGATGAACTTGGAATATAGATGATGCTTCCTTAGCATTTCCAACACTATCTGCAGGTGTTCCCTGTGTTCCTCCTCATTGTTAGAATAAAATAAAATGTCATCAATAAAAACTAACAAAAAATTGTCCAGATAGGGGTGAAATACACTATGCATTAACCTCGTAAAGGTTGCTGGTGTAGTGGTCAATCCAAAAGGTAGCACCACAAATTTTTAGTGTCCATACCTGGTACGAAATGAATTCTTATGAATGTCTTCATCCTTTATCAGGATCTGATGGTATCCTAACCTTAGATCTATCTTTGAAAACAAAGTCGCTCCCTTTACTTGATCAAACAAATCATAAATTCATGGTAGAGGATATATGTTTTTAACAGTCAGTTTATTAAGCTGGTGGTAATCCATACACATCTGCATGGTCCCATATTTCTTCTTCACAAACAATACAGGTGCTCCCCAAGGAGATAAACTTGGTCAGATGTATCCCTTATCTAATAATTCCTATAATTTCATCTTCAATCCAGCTAATTCATGTACACTCATTCGATAGGGCACCCTCGAAACTGGTGTTACTCCAGGTACCAATTCAATGGTGAAATATATGTCCCTTCTTGGTGGTAAACCCGATATTTCTTCTGGAAATACATCCTTAAACTCCTCTACTATTGGTATATCTTATAGCATTGGAGCCTTCTCTCTGGCATTGGTAAATCCCACCTGTATGGCATACAATTGGCATCTCTTCCTCATGCACTTACCCATTTGAGATGCTGTGATTGGACGTAGCTGTAAAGGTTTATTTATCCCTTGAATTTCCTAGCGGGTTCCTTCCTGCATTCTATAATATATAATATTTTCTTTGCAGTCTAACAATGTCTAATGCCTCTCTAACGAATCCATGCCAAGTAACACATCATAAGAACCTAGAGGTAGTATATTCAAATCCACAATTAACTGTTGTTCACTAATTTTTACTGCACAGTTCGGTATTTTGGCACTAAGTTTCCTCTTAGCTCCAGTAGCTAACTGTACTAGCCATGGGTTTCTGAATTTTTGAATTTTTAATTTACAATCTTATACTATTTTGGCACTGACATAGCTTAAAATTGCACCTAGGTCTACCAAAATAGAAACAGGTTGAGATATTAGTCTACCTTCCAGTTCAATCATTTTTGGCTGGTAGTCCACTTGCCCATCCTCCAATGTTGCATTAATTCTGGGTATGTTCCTAGCGACATCACCCATTGTTGAGGCCTCCTGTAAATTTTCACTTCCTCACTTCTACCTCACTATGGACAGTTTCAGTAGTAGTGTGCCTCACCACACCCCCAACATTGTAAAGGTGGCTTCTGGTTCTGAGTTTGTTATAGTTTTCTGGAGGCTTCTGTGGGTTTATCTTCTGCAAGCCACCTTATCCTTTGATGATTCCTTCCAAATTTTTTACTAATTGAGTTTCTAGCAGCACCCTTGAAATTGCTGGTTCTGTTTCTTTTAAAACCAGAACTGCCCTTATGCTCTTTTTTTGCCTGCCATCCTTTACCTTGTTCACCTTTTGCTTTAGCTTGCTGGTAACACATTATGGCCTTTATAATTGCCACATCCATAGTCTTAGGATTCACAAACTCAATACATTATTTCATATGAGTCAGAAAACTACTCAAGAATCGCTATAATTTAGCCTTTTCATCTCTTAAATATGGAACATAATGAAGTAAGGACGTAGACTTAGTGATGTACTCATCCATCGTCATCTGCCCCAGTTTCAAATCATGAAACTCCCTATATTTTTCATCGTAAAAACGTTTAGAATTTATCTTTAAAATATTGCTGGAATGCATCCCAAGTTACATCTTGGTCATCTATACCACAGATGTTTTTCACTTCCTCCCACCATAAGGTGGCTTTCTCCCTTAACTGATATATTGCCAATCTGGCCTTAATATTATTGTTGTATTCATACACTTGGAAATACTTATTCATGTTTATGAGCCATGACTCAGCCACTTCCTCCTCTACTCCTTCGAATGTAGGAGGCTTTATTTTCCGAAATTCACCATGCAGCTCTACCTTCTCTCTTTTCACTTGTTTTTGATCTAATGCATTATCTGATTTAGTTTCATTATAGTTCTTATTTTTATTACTATGTTGAGACTGAATTCTTTCCATTTTGTCAGTGTCATGATCTATGGTTTGTTTTTAATTTCCTTCTCGAAACTCTCTATCAGTACTTGGTTTCTCATTTCATTGATTCTATTTATCAGAGAGGCTTTTTAATATCCTCTCTTGCTCTTGCATCAAACGTGAATTATCGTCTCTCACCATCTCCATTTCCTCTTGTAACTTCTGCACAATGTTTAAGAGAATGCTATTTTGGTACTGTTGTTCCTCCAACAGCCTACTAGTTTGCTGGTGTTACTCCACACCTAGCTCTACCCACATTTCTGGGTTCATTTCCGGTCGGGGTTGTGTTTCCCCAGCACTCAGAGGTGTTTGCTGTGTCAGCGCCCTCCTCATATTATCCTGCTAAATTCTTTCTCTGTGCATCATTAATACACAACTTAAAACTTTAGCTGACCCATTGGGTCCTAGCGTTACAACACTGCTCTTATACCACTTGTAACATCTACTAAATTACACCATGTTAAATTACCATAATAAAAAAAATTAAAATACAACTACAATAAACCTACAATAATTGCCTACATTACTTATTCACGTGATTACACATGATTCATTAACATTCTCATTATATAGATATTAATCCACAACTTTAACAAGAAGTATACATACATACATACATACATACATACATAGATATATATATATATATATATATATATATATATATATATATATATATATATATATATATATATATATACATATATATATATATATATATATATGACCCTCGACTAAATTGAGGTTTGCACCATTGTAGCTTCTAACATCATCGATACTATGTGTTAACTTTTTGGTACACCTGAATCATATCATGCATACTCTGATAGATTTGGAAATCAAGCGATCTGCTCAATGCACCTTAACCAATGTGTCACCCTGGTTATCATTTAATTACAAAGTATTCGGTTCAATTCACCAGTCTCGATATTTTCTCCAACATTAAATTTAAGTCTTGGAATGAGGTTATGGTCTACAACTGTACTGATGGACTGACACCCCCTCTGCCATTGGATCATAGCTTCTTATGATCTACGGTGGTGGGATGGATGGGGTGGGTTCGGGTAACCACCCATCCCCCATCTCCCGCCTTGACCTCATTGTTGTGTTCTGCCACTGAGTTTCTTTGGGCTCTGCAACTCCATTGGCCACTATAGAATGTATCCTGCCATTACGGTGATTTAGTTTGGTGCTCATAAACTCGTTTTCATGGTTCTGCTCATATTTTCTTATTTTAGAGTTCGCGCGGTGAATTTATTTAAGAACCCTAATATGGTTCCCCAGATCTTCCAGCAAGGTAGATCCTTTGCCTCTCATTCTCTTCCGGAAACAAACTCTTATGTCCAGGTTTCCTTACGGCTTAACGCAATTTCTCTTTACCTCGAACATGTCTCTGAGCTTATAGAAGCAAGGTAAAAATGTTTACTGTTTATTTATTTTCCTTTTAGCCGAGTTCGTCATACAATTCATCTTATTTATTTTTAAACTTAAGACACTTTCGATGCACTTGACCCATCGTTTCTAACCCAGTTACTGTTATACTATGACTTTTATGGTAGGTAGAAATCGATATTCTCAGTGGACTAGTTTAAAGACTAGGCAACGATCCTCTCTCCCCTTATCACTGGTAAGTGTTGGCTCGAGGGCTCCTGACCTACGTTTGGAGGTTAAGGTTTGCCAACAAACCCCTATACTACTGACCTTTTCGGCAATGGCCTGCTTGCACAGGCAAAAGTCTCACCTGAAGTAGTATGGGAGGGTGCTAGAACCAGGTTTCCACACCCTGGGAGAGGTTAGGTAAGTCAGGAAGAGCTGTGTTCGACTTGAAAATTATCAGATCACATATTATGGAACCCAGATCTATCAGCTCCTCCACATCCACGTTTGTAATATCATGTATTATTGCAACGAATCATAGATATAGGAAAATAAGGCAACTATCACAAATATTCTTGCATCAAGTATAATAAATAGATTCATATCAACGATGAATGCATCATAAACACATGGCATAGTTACTTGTGAAGCTCAATATAGAATTATGCATACCATACTAGACCCAGATCACAGTATAAATACGTAGCACCTATATTTGTGCAGCTTAAATCAATGACACAAAGCATACATAAATAGATATCACAAATCCAATAGGTTCAGAGATTTCAACAGCCTTTCGCATTCATTAATCCTTGAGTTCCTTTTACAATACCAAAAAAACCCAACCTGCGCACACAGCAGCAGGGTTCACACATGGAAGGACTGAGGATCTCCGCGCACACAGCTAGTAGGAGTCCTTTCCCCAAAAACCCAAACAGATCTACTAATTCTCAATTCGCATCAATCTTAATACAAGTCTCTCTTACAACTCAAAAAGTTTCATCTACTTATAATACATTATCCTACGCATCAAATGGTCTACAAATTGTGGTTTGCGGACCCTTGGTCTACCCTTGACCCATTTACAATGCATTAGGGGCTTTGACCCACCCAAAAACCCCTGCATTAGACTAAATATAATAAAAAATATACAAAATGGACCAGTTTCGTAGATCTGGTAGGAGACCCTATTCCAACAGTCCCCCAACACAATCTTGTGACTCGTCTCGAGTCACTATGGTGGTGGGGTCTCCACCTATGCATGTAGTGCATTGACAACTGCGACCAATGGGGGAAACACTTTTCGAATCTGAGAAAAAAATCTCTGTGCAATCTCCACAAGTTTCTATGAGGTTGGTCCCTCTGTCGCAATCGTGACACTCTCCAGTGTCTGGTTCAGTCGCTTCACAACACCATCAACATCCTGTGAGTGCTAGAAGGCCGTAGTAGTCCAAGGCTTGAAGCATTCTCCGATAACATGCTTCTTATGGCAGAGTCCCTTGATCTCATCTTGGAGGGTGTTGCTGATCCGCAATCGTGCCAAACACTTTGCAGGGACCAAGGTAGGTAATGTAGCCTCGATCTGCTCGAAAGCTTCCTCCTTCTATCGCAAGTCTTGATTGATTTTTTGGAGGACTGGATCGCGTTGGATCTTGGTCCAAAGCTGCATGGCATCCTCAAGTAACTGGGCGCCCTGAGCAATCTATCATGTAATGGTGTTGGTAGCCTCGGTCACTAGTGCAGCGTGCAGGCTCCTACCTCTGGGGGTGTCTTGGGCTGCATCTTGGCTTGTAAGTTCAAGATTTGCTACTCCAACTGAGTCTTAATGACATACATTTCCGTCCTAGAAGCCTTCAATGTTGCAACCAATCCTTCCACTTTAGCCCGGGGAGTGGCTGTGGCTGGGATTTCTTCCGTAACTTACATGCAGAGCTGGTGGATTAGATTTTCGAGCTTTTCCTGCTGTGCAGCAGCAAAGAGCACCTCTACATTCTTCTATGCGATGATCTGTTCGGCCATAGCAAGTTGGTGGTGTACTTTTTGGTCTCGATGGTGAATCTCCTGAAACAATACAGTGTGGAGACCCTGTAATGCTACGTGGGGTACCTTGGCAAGATTCAGCTGCACCCATGCACCTGATTGAAGCTGGATCTCTTGATCTGCCATACTGACCACAAGGGCGACGCTAGGTAAGGGACAGAGTTGGCTTTCTTCCGTGGCTAGTGCTGTATTGCTAGATGCTAAGGGAATTCGTCCCTGAACCATGCTGGTCTGAATGGTGTTTGTCTTGAGCTACAAGGTTCGAAGCTCTTCCTAGATAGTGCTGATCGTAGCCTTCTAGTGCTCCTCTAACGCGGCCAAGTTTTCTTCTGTGGCTAGTGTAACGACATCTACAATTTGTTCGAGATTGCCATTTGTCAATGTAACCATCTCATCCCATTCCTTCCGTTGGGCGCGTTACTTCTTTCGGGTTCCCTTGACAGGCTCGCCTGTGCATTTCGTACCTCTGACGTTCACTTACTCCATGCCTAACTGTGACTCAACCTGGGTCTCTGCTCCAGTTTTCTTCGTGGTGGCCTGTGGTGGCTGTGTGTCATTTTTCGCGGCTATGCCAGAATCATTCCCTATGCTGTTGGTTTCCTTGGTGGTAACAGGTGGGGGTACCTCTGTTGTTCTAGTACCAGCGGTGCCCCTTGTGCTGGTTTTGAAGCCTATCTTCCGGGTGGGAGGCCATAGCGCAATCACATTGTCAATTTCCTCGTCTGCTACAATATAAGGAAGTGACATCCAGGTTTTATCCTTGTGGCCGCAGATTTGAATGTTGTTCATGGTAACCTGGAATGATGCGATACTCTTGTACTTTTCATATACTGTGGGGGACATCCGAGATCGAGAATTGATGGCTGCGGCCATGCTACTCTGAAATAGGACCCAGAATACTTGGTTATATTCTATGCGTTGTGCATCCCTGGAATCCCACAAATGGGCATACTGGGCCCCTTCACACATATCTCAGGGGAGCTTGTGGAGGACTGACTCCGCAGGGGTTTCCCAAGCATCCAGGGCTATAAGAAATAGTAGCCAGGCATAGCAAAAGGCTTTAATCTACTCCTGGGATTTGTGGACATTGGCTAATAACTCGTTGCATAAGTATTAGGGCCAATTGAGGTAGACCCCCTTCGCACATTGACTGGCGAGCCGAATAACATAGATAGGGATGGTTGCGACCTGGAACTTTCACATTAGCTTGCAGGCTAGTAATATGGTACCCGTCTGTGTAGCTGGGTCATTGATGGATTTTATGACGAAGCCCCATGTATTCCTCTCCACATGGTAGGTCTGACACTCATACTCAGCGGTTTCCTCTTCATATTTCTTGCCTATACGCTCCAGAGGGTGTGGCCCATTCATGGGAAGGCCTGTGATTCTATGAACCAAGGCAGCATCTATGGGGACCCTATCCTGAATCCACAGGCAGCCATTGTGTACTAGGGCGAGCAGCTGTCGGGCCAGTCGATCCATGACATTGTAATGGCCAAAGTGAGGCATATGCAGTAGGTTCAAGAGCCTGAATCCAACTAATCCGCTTACCTAGCGTTGAGGAACAACTGTGACCCCATCGTCCATATAAATTGCGTCTAAGTACAGTGTGGGGGTCAGCTCAGGCAAGGCTTCATGATTTTCCAAGTCGTGATCATCAAATTTAACTTCATGGAGCTTCCCACAGGGGTCGCTCAAGACAAGGACTTCTCCTGGGGTTAGCGACGTCTGTAGGTAGGTAACCAAACCATCAAGATTCTTTGGTGTGCACATTGAGGGCCTGCACGGGCGGATGAATGGAGGTAACCAGTTGATCGGATTGGTAGTCAAAGCTTCCTCCTGTGCAGCTTGAGATTAAGAAGTTGTCTGTGGGGACTTGGCATGCCTTGGGGAGGTCCTAGGCTTCCCTGAAGCCGAATTCACAGCTTTGGGGGGCTTCCCTGAGCCCTGTGGCTACTCTTTTCACTTCCTCATGACCGATGTCACGGGAACTTCCTCATCCTCAGACCCGATCTCCATTACTTCCTCAACTTCTAGGGTAGTAGGGGCCGAGGGCTCAGCTAGGTCGGTGGCTGTCATCCTAGCGCGAAAAATTAATCGTAATTCTAGGTGGCTATTTTCAGTAGGGGGAGGTTGATCCGAAATGAGCGGGACAGTGCAGACCTGAAAAACCTTACAACTCAGGTTCGCGCAAGATAAAGAGGACAGGTGCAAGTTATGCAAGTGAGACGGGAAACAATGTTACCGATGAAATAGGTAACCTCAATGTTACCTACTTTTTGAAATATGAAGAAAAACACCTGATTTTGAAAAAGTGGTGATGCAGAATCAAGAAAAAAAAAATTGAGCATGTTTTTGGCACTTTAATTTTTTTTCATTTTGTTTTTTTTTTTTTTAATAATTTTTTTTTTTTAAAGTGGTGTTTTTTATGTCGATTTTGAATAGTGGTGGTGTATCATCACCAACGGTTTTTTTATAGGATTGATTTTGACACTATAAATTTTTTAATGTCTTCTTCTTCTGTGAGATGTTTATTTTTAAGTGCATTTATGTACTTGTGTTTTAAAAATAGAAAAATATTTTTTTTTAAAATAAAAAATTGTAATGATATCTTCACTTTTTCACATACATAAAAGATGGAAAAAAACTCAATATTCTAAAGTTTATATTTTCCACATGTTTATGTATTGTTACATAATTTTTCAATGCACATCAAAAAATTATCGCTAAAAAACCAATATTTTGAACCATATGACAAAAAAATACAATTTTTCAATATAAATACAATGCAAAAAATACACTTTTACAGAGTTTTTGTTGAAAAAAACATGTTAAATAAACTAATTTTTTGGGAAAATTTTAACAAAAAAACTTAAGAAAACAACATTTTTATTGAATTTTATGTCAAAAAATAATAGCAATCACATGTTTTTTGCAAAAAAAAAGGGTTGTTCTCATAAAATATCAAAGTCTAAACATTACAAGTAAAACTGATTAATAGTTCTAAAAAATAAGTTTTTTTTGCAAGCATAACTTAAACATCATCAACAATATCAACTAATACATCTTCAACATCATCTAGAACAGCATTGATGGCTTCTTCCACAGCATTTTCTTCTTCATTTTGATCATCGCCGTCTTGTAATGGATCTTTCATGTCATCAAATCTTCCAAAGTGTCCCTTTCCAATCATTCCATATAACGGTGGTTGAGGTTCCTTTGCTTTTTTTGCCACACGTGATTCATTAAAATCTCCTTTCCTCAAACCAACTTCTTGCTTCGCATCTGGAAGGAATTTAAGAGCGTTAATTCTTTGTTGAATAAATTTGCATTGAATTGGATCTTTCTCAATGGCAATGCAATTTCTTCCTTTTTGTAGGCAACATGCTAGTGTTGTACCTAATCATCAAGCACAAAAAAAATAAGTAAGAAAATTACTATGGAGACATAAAAGTAAAAAAGACAATATTTAAATTTAAATTTGTATATTAAAATTTACCTGAACCTGAGAATAAATCCAAAACCCATTCTCCTTCATTTGAACATAGATCTATAAGATAGTTAATCAATGCTTGTGGTTTTTGATAAATGTTAACTATATCTCCTTTTGCATCTTTATCCTCATATGTTAGTTTTCTTACCATTGCATCATAAACCAATACTTGACTATGACTCTTCCCATCTACTTGATTCATAATAATATGCTTATAGCTATCCTCTTTTGTCCAACATTCAACATGGATGAACTCACAATCATTTATAATAGGTTGATCTTCGGAAGAAACAATATTTGACTTTTGCCTGTTACATAACATAGTAAAATTTCAATTAAATTTTACATGAATAAAAAAATTTAGGAGGAATCAAACATACAATTTCAAAATCTTACCATGTAAGTTGCATCCTTGAGTTTGCTTTACCCTTGAAGCTTGTTAATAACATTGGAAACTATGTGTCTGAATGAAATGTCACAAATCACCAAAGTGGTGATGTTGTCACTTCTTGAAAACCCGTAACCACTTTACTAAAAGCTTGATAAGTATATGGTTTTCTATCATATTCAATGTCTGGGAAATTGAAACCATGAGGAATATCTGCAATAACTAGGCCATATTCCCTTTTAGGTATTAGTGATGCAATGTCTTCACAATCACCTTGTATTATTTGATATTGGACACTGTCGAGCCCATTCCAAATGTAATGATTAAGAGTAGGATCTAGTTCAACATTCATAAGACGCTTCCTTCTCATGTTCTCCATCTTAATTTTTCCAATAAAGCTTTTGAAAGCATCTGGTACTCCATTTCCATCCTTCTTCGACATCTTTAATGACATAAAAATATATATATAGATATGTATAAGTAATAAAATAAAAATAGTTAAAATATGAATAAAATAAATTTATAAATCAACATACCTTATTGAATGCAATATAAAACTCTTTTATTTTTGATGTAGAACTTTCTTCTAGGTAGTTGCGTACAACATCATCCCAACTGTCTTCATTCAACATTTAACCATGTGTTCTTGTATTTTCATAAAAAATTTCTGACTGAATAAATCAAGTTAAAAACGTTAATATATTGACATGTATAACAAATTCTACCAACATCATTATGTTTTATTTAAAATAAAATTATAATGAAAGAAATAATTCAAGAAACTTACTTTTGAAATTATGCACACATTTCTTCCATTAATAATTCACCCGACTTCACACGAGCTAATACTGATTTGACTAATTTATCATCCTTCACACCTTGCATTGTTCTCCAAGGTGTAATAGTCATATCCTCTGGAAGCTGCTTCATTTCAGGACCCCCCTTACTGTTGGTACATATTATGGGTTTACTCTTTCTAACTTTCTGATTTTTTATGGAAATATTCTCCCATCAATCAAAAATCTCATCGATCAAATCCCATACCTCCCCAGTTCTAAATGCCAACTGAAAAATGTTATCTGTGCCTCTGAAGAGATTTGTATTCAATTTTCCATCTTTTGCTTTTTTTTCATCAATTTGATAACCTATTTCCATTAAACATTCCTTTCGAAATGCTACACTAACTTGTGTCTTATCCCCACGACATTTTTCTATGAATTCATTATGAATAAATCTGACCCTTTGGATGAAAGTCATTTTCATTTTGTACTCATTATCTGCATTATGATCCCATGCCAATAACTTTGATTCCATTTCTGTTAAGCCAGCGTAAATGATGCATTTCACTGTTTGAAAAATATAGTTATTGGGATATTCTGCAATCAATTGTCTTTTAGCCTCTATTGAATGGTTTCCTCCAATTACATAATATTTATAATAAAAAAATTTTGCCTTGTCAAATGCTTGTTTGTTGGGAACCTGACATGGATCGACAAGAACCACATAATCCACCACATGCGCATATGGATTGAACCTGAACAATGTTTTCAGATTATGTACATGTAGGTGATGGGCCTTTCTAATTTGATATTGAGATTGTCCTTCATCTGAGCCATAAAATTGGTTAAAATTAAGCTCAAATGTTTGGCCACCAAGAATTAATTTATTCTTCCTCAACTCTTGTCAAATAGCATTTTGTTTTGTTTTAATAATGCCATCCTCTAACTCAGCACCTGGTGTTATGATTTCTCTACTTCCGTAAGAGCTTTCAATTTGTTCTTCACTGCTGCTCACGACCTTTACAGGTTCACCAATATTTGATTTCCTAGCCTTATTGGATAACATACCAGTTTCTTTATAAACAAGCTCTCCTCTATGAGGTACAAGAGAGAGATCTTTGGCAATTTTTCTTTTTGGTGTCTGATCTGTTTTCTTCTTTTGCACAATAGTTCTCATCTCCTCCTCACTAATTCTATCATAATTTTCTGTTTCATGTTCGACACCTTCAAAAAAAACATGTTTAAGTTTACTAGATTGACCCACCTTAGTGACACTTGGTTGATCCCCTCTTTGTACTGTTGCAGTGTCACGAGCTATTGCTCTTTGCTTCAATCTCCTTTCCTCTGCTTTGTCTTTGTGGAAAGTTTTGATCACATCCATAACATTTGGCACCAACATATAAATACCATCAAACATGTTTGAAAGACTTGGAACAAAATCCTGTGAAACAAAATAAAACATGTCAATGATCAATAATTTATAAAAAATTGAATCATCCTTACAATAATGCATAGAGGAAATAAAAATAAACATACTTACAATGTTATTTGCAATGTTGTTTGCTATTTCTTCAGAAAATTTTGAAGTTGTTTCATCTGTGTCGTACTTGACGATTGATAGACGATATCTAACCTTCTCACGTTTCTGAGCCTCCCTTAGAAGAACATAAATAGTGTTTGTATTCGAGACCATACATATGTCTCGTACTCTGCCCATCACCTCATATTGCTCATTTAAGTCAATCATACCACAAATCAGATAGATGTGTATATCAACCTCCGTTTCACTGTCTTCAAGATACCATGATAAATCGGTTTTATCTATTTCCTTGGCGTTCTTCCAATCAGAAATAACCTTTAATGAAACTGGTGCCCCACTTTCTTGACTTTTATTAGTGTGTGCAACAATATCCTTATTGCGTCCAATAGTGTCCATAGTGCGTTCAGCTGCAACTTTAGATTTGGGAGTTGTATCCATAGTGCGTCGAGCTGCAGCTGTAGATTTGGGAGCTGCTGCCGTAGATTTGGGAGCTGCTGCCCTAGGTGCAGAAACATTCACAGAAATCTTTTTTGATGCCATTTTCCTGATATATATATTAGTTAATGGAAAAATATTGCGGATAAAATAAATTTAGTAAACAAAATTTATTTCTAAAACTAAATAGTTTGAAATTAAAGCAGTAAAATTAACTATAAAATTTTCATTTAAAAACAAAATATTATAAATCATATGTATATATATCTATATAATATGTTTTGAATACATTTTATAAAAAAATTAAAAATGTGTTTAAATTGTATAAAATAATTTAAAAAAAATAAACTAGTATTTTCAAACTTCAGTTTTTGTTTAATATTTAAAAAAAAAACAAAAAAGTTACTAACTATTTATAACAAATGTTATAATATTATATAATTTTTTATTTTTTTAATTGTATTGTTATATAGTTTTTTTTTAATTAATTTATATTGTTATATTAAAACAAATGTTTTTTTTTTTAAATTTATTATATTGTATTTTTTTTTAATTATATAATGTTTAAAAACAAAACATAATTGCTGTTTAATGGATTTTTTTTTTTTAATATATATATATATGTATGTTATATTTTGAATTTTTTAACAATTATTATTTAACAATGTTTTTATTATATTATATAACAATTTTTTTTTATATTTATATATAACAATGTTTCTATGAACTTTTAATTGTTTTATTAAAACAAATTATTTAAAAATAAAAATTTAAAAAAATAAAAATTTAAAGAACAAAATAAAATTAAAAAAATCAAAATTAAAAAATGTTTTTTTAAAAAAAATTATTAAATGAAAAAAAATTTAAAAAATTAAAAAACAAAATAAAAGAATTAAAAAAAAAAAAAAAAACCAAAATTAAAAAAAAAAAATTGTTCAAAAAAATAAAAATAAAAACAATTTAAAAAACAAAATTAAAAAAAAATTAAAATTAAAAATTAAAAAAAATTAAAAAAAAAACTAAAATTAAAAAAAAATTGGTTAAAAAAAATTAAAAAAAAACAATTTAAAAAACAAAATTGCAGAATTAAAAAAAAAAATTAAAAAAAATTTAAAAAAAAAAATTAAATTTTTTCTAAAAAAATGAATCGGCCTGCCCGTTGGGCACTGAGGCCGGCCAGGCGGCACCATGGGGCCGGCCCACCCTGCCTCTCGGCCCCCGCCTTGGCCGAGCACCGATTCCCGGAATCGGCCCTCGGCCAAGGCGGGCGCCGGGAGGCGGGCTGGGCCGCCCCCGTGGCGCCGCCGGGCCGGCCCCGGCACCCAACGGGCGGGCCGCGCACAGTTTTTTTGTTATTATTTATTTATTTTTTTAATTTTTTTTTTGAATTTTCTAATTTTTTTATTTGTTTTTAATTTTTTCATTTTAATTTTTTAATTTTTTTTTTGTTTTTTATTTTTTATTTTTTAATTTCGATTTTTGATTTTTTTTTATATAATATAATTATTAAAACATTATTTATTAAAAAAAAAAATTAAAAATATCAAAATATAACAAATTAAAAAAAAAAAACAATATAATAAATTATAAAAAAAAACATTTGTTTTAATATAACAATATAATAAACAAATAAATAAAAACTACATCACAATATAATTAAAATATATATATATAACAAAGCAATAAAGAAAAAAAAATTTAAAGATTTAAATTTAAAAAAAATAAAATAATAGAATATAAAAAAAAAAATTCTCAAATAAAAAAAAAATTTAAATATTGAAATCACTGATATATTTATGATAAAAAAAAAACAAATAAAAAATGTTATAATATTACTTTTTTTTTTATGTGCATGGTTGTTTTATGGATTTTTATGTTTAAATGAACCTATAAGTCTTAAAAAAGAAAAAAAATCTAAATTTTTGTTCTTAAAACCCTAAAAAAAATATTTTTTTTGCATTTTCTTCACTAAAACAATATAAAAAAATTAAGGTTTTTGAACCTAAAAACCTTAAAAAAGTAGTTTTTGGACACGAAAAAACTATAGAGAAAACAGATTTTCCCCAAAATCATTTTTAAATTGACAGAATAGAAGGAAAACTAACATTTGAAATGCAAAAAGTTGTTGTCACCAATGCCAACACAACGCCTCCACAAAATTACGAATAGCAACACAATGCCTCCAATGCCAATGCAATGCCTTCACGAAGTTACCAATTCCAATGAAACACCTCCACAAAATTACCAATAGCGACACAACGCTTCCAATGCCAATGCAATGCCTCCACGAAGTTACCAATGCCAACGCAACACCTCGAGAAATTTGCTCTAACAAATACCAGAAAACTTGATGTGATGTGATGAATAGAAACAATCATTCCTTTTAAATAGCGTATATTGTCTGATTGGTTTACTGTTTAATGAATGTGGGATTAAAATTTCAAATTTAAAATATTTACATTTAATTTATTATAGTTCATACTATAGTTAAAATACTTATTATTTGCATGTAGTTATCATAATTAATATTTTATTTAATATTTACATGTACTGAATGTTGAATAATTCAAATATAATCTCCAATTAAAAATTAAAATATGAAATAATTACATGTAGTTAATTATATTCAATATTATAGATAAAATAGTTAATATTTGTATTTAGTTATCATAGTTAATATTTATATGTAATCAATGTTTAAAATCATGGGATTAAATTTTAAAATCTAAAATATGTACATGTAGTTAATTATAGTTTAAATAGTTAATATTTACATCATGTTATTTTTGTAAATATTTACATGTAGTCAATCTTAAACTATTCAAATAAGAAAATTATTTTAGTTTCGAAGACATGCATGAAAGGAACATTTAAAAAAAAAAATTGAAATATATTTTAGATGAATATAACGTAAGTTTAAAATAAAAAATTTAAAATATTTACATGTAGTCATTATAGTTAAAATAGTTAAAGTTTTTCATGAATTTTTTTGGAGGGAATTTTTGGAGGGAAATTTTTTCGCGAATTTTTTTGGAGGGAATTTTTGGAGGGAAATTTTTTCGCGAAATTTTTTTGGAGGGAAAATTTGGAGGGAAATTTTCAGTCTTTAAGCTATATATTGTAAGTGGGAGAGGAATTTGTATCATTCAACCTATTCTTGTTGGAAGCCATGGTTTCTTCTGATAACGAAGTTTTTCTTTCTAGAACATCAACATCTTCGTCACGCAACAAATCTATTCAGAGTGATGAATATAACGAGAGTTCATTCACCATGAATAGAGAGTCAAAAAATCGAGCGCCAATTATACCACTTACTCTTAATCCTAAGGATTATGAAAGCAACAGTGATGAAGGGCATGATGAAGAAATTCCAGAGTCAAAAGTTTCACTTCATCCTAATCCCAAGGATTATGAGGACACCATTGATGAAGAGGGAGATGAAGAATATCCACTTCAGCTTAATCCTAAGGATTATATGAGAACAAAAAATGAAGAGGGGAATGAAGAATCTGTAGAGTCAAAATATCCACTCTGTCCTAATCCTGAGGAGTATGCCAGCACCACTGATGAAAAGGGGGATGTAAAATTTCCAGAGTCAAAATATCAAATTCATCCTAATCGTAAGGATTATGCGAGCACCACTGATGAAGAAGGGAATGATAATATTTCAGAGTCAAAACATCCACTTTGTCCCAATCCTAAGGATTATGCCAGCACCACTGATGAAGAGGGAAATGAAAAATTTACAGCGTCAAAATTTCCACTCCGTCCTAATCCTAAGGATTATGCAAGCACCACTGATGAAGAGGGGGATGAAAAAATTCCAGAGTCAGAATTTCCACTTCGTCTTAATCCTAAGGATTATTTCAGCACCACAGATGAAGAGGGGAATGAAGAATTTGCAAAGTCAAAATATGCACTTCGTCCTAATCATAAGGATTATGTCAGCACCACTGAGGAAGAGGGGAATGAAGAATTTGCAGCATTAAAATATCCACTTCGTCCTAATCCTAAGGATTATGCCAGCACCACTGATGAAGACGAGGATGAATTTCCAAAGCTAAAATTTTCACTTCATCCTAATCATAACGATTATAATTTAACCATTGATGAAGGGGGGGATGAAGAATTTCCAATAAATATAGATTCAAGGCATTCACTTATTCCCAATCCTAAGGACTATGAGAGCTTTAGTGAGGAAGGGGAGGGGCAGGGTGAAGAAATTCTAGTGAATACAAATTCAAAGCTTCCACTTATGTCTAATCCCAAGGATTATGAGAGCGCCACTGAGGAAGGGGAGGATGAAGAGTTTCTTGCAAATGATAATTTTAAAGGCATAGATCTGAATATTGCATTTTCTCCAAGTGACCATTTCAAAGACACTCATGGTGATGAAGAATTGAATCCTCCCAGGGAAGAATTTGAAAGCATGGGTCAAGATGGTGAAGAATTTCTTTTGAGTCGGGGTTACAAAAGTGTCGATGATTCTTGTGAAATTTTTTCTTCAACTGATGATGGTAAAGAAAATTTTCCATGCAATGATGTTGATGAATTTCTTAACTATGTTGAGGATGATGATAGTGGGGATAATATTCCTTCTAATGGTGATGAAACTACTTTTACAAAAGATGATGGAATGATGAAGCCGTTGCAAGCAAATATTGCAACTAGGAGTAGGAGTAGACCTTTTCATATCAATCCAAGGCATTCCAGTTATACAAGGGCGAGGACAAAATATCTCACGACAAAAAGTTCTGTCGTTCATTTGATTTCAAGTGCATGTTGTTGAAGGGATTGCTTGAAAAATATGGATTTCAACTTTGCTTTGCAGAAAAGGAAAACATATATGTCAATGAATAAAAGCATGAAAAATTCATATTTAGTGGGTTGCATGCAATCTACACTAGCAGGTTATGATTATCATATTGGGAATGTATTGCTTTGCAGAAAGGCGTTCAAAATGTTGTATTCAATTGGTAATTATCGTTTGTCAAGAATCCAGGATAGATTGGAAAGGGATCCCACATATTATTCAGAAGCACGTTATAAACGGGAGGTGGGGCCATTTGCAAATACTGCTAAGACATGGATGAAAGACTTCTTTTCAAATCATGGAGAGTGTATGCCAAATAAAGACATAATACATATTCCAGATAATTTCTCGAGACGAGAAATATTCATGTTATACAAAGATTATGCAGAAGTTGTTGAAGGAATTGGTAATTTTATTACATATTCTTATTTTACAAGGATATGGAAAACTGAATTCAACTATGTTCGTATTCCTAAGAAGACGAGGATGGGGATTTGCAGCACATGTGCTTCTCTTAAAACAAAAAGAGATAAATGTCAAGGGGCGGAAAGAGGTATGTGTTCAAAACATTGTTTTTTAAAATTTGATACTTATCAACTATGAAAATATATTTATTCATATGTTTCTTTTATTTTATGCACAGATTCCGTTGTCAAAGAACTTCAAGACCATCGCAATCAGCAAACAAGTGAAAGACAAAAGTTGTATAAACATCGAAAGAAGTGTTATGATCATCCAAATAAATATCTGGGATTGATAATTGATGGTATGGACCAAAAGAAAACACTTCTTCCACATTTTGTCCGCACGCCAAAAAGATTACAGAAGGAAAATTTCATTCAGTTTCACTTGGTTGGTTGTATGGTATTTAATGGGAAGATGTTTCCAAGAGTTTTCTTCACAACTCCAAATATTCACAATGATGCAAATCTGACCATAACTATAATCCATGATGTGGTTACTCATTGGTCTAGGATTCTTCCTGAAGTTTTGTATTTACAATTAGACAACACAAGTCGTGAGAACAAAAATCAAGTTCTTTTTGGGTATCTAAACATGCTTGTTGAATTGGGGATTTTTAAAGAGATAAAGGTTGGTTTCCTTCTTGTTGGGCATACTCATGATCATATTGATCAAATGTTCAGTCGTTTTTCAGTAACATTGAGGAGGAAAGGTGTTGGGAGCTTGCCATCATTAATTGAATGTATTAAGAAATCGTACATTCCAGAGCCTGTTTTTCATGTGTTGGAAGAAACTATTGACATGCGAAGGTTTATTTTTGGATCGCATGGTGAGGAGAAATGCATTGAAAAACTTAATGACATTAGCTTCCAGCATCAATTTCCTATCAAAAAAATTGATGGGATAACACTTATATGGGGCAAGAAGTATTCAACTATTGAAGAATGGGGACCATCATCAGGTTTAGCATTTTTGAAGTTCATTCCAGAGCGTCCAATGTTTTCATCAAAGATATTGTTATTACAGTCAGTTTCCGAACTCCATAATGCACGAAAGCAGAAGAGAGAGATAAATTATTTTGAATGTCTAGAGGAAATTAAAATATGTATTAGAGATACATATGAATACTTCGATGTTGCTGATTCAGTTTGGTGGGAGTCTTTTTTCAGTAATCAAAGTGATATGATTTCAAGATCAGTAAATGAGGATACGCTTTTGAAGACTCCTTTTTTTTTTGCCACAAAATATGCCAAATGAACATGAACATCAAGAAACACAATGTTGAACAACAACAGCCTCAAGCTATTATTAATTTCCCACAGGTAGAGGAAAGAGAAATCTATATTGGTTCTAGAAGATCACGTGCACAACGTGAAGCCATGGAAAACCTTTACAGAGGTTCTGTGCAGGATCTTAAGGAGGGTTGCATGATAGCAGTGTTAGCAGATGAAGATCCACTTGGCTATCCATTCTGGATTGCCAAGGTTATAAAGGTCATTAATGAAAATGAAGAGATTACAGTTGTTGATGTACATTGGTATGCCACAAGTACCCACCCTTTCAATGGTGTGTACAAGCCAGAGATGGTAGTGGAAAAAAAAATTGGCAGAAAGAGAAAAAGAAAGGGCACAAATATAAATCGTCGCCGCATAGATGTCTTAAAATTGGAGGATGTTGACATACTTGTGTATGAATTCAATTTGACAAAGAGAGGAACTCTTCGGTTGCAGACCATAAATATTTTGAAGAAATTTCTACCAGAACAATTACTGTTGAAATGGGACTCTGCAGAATGTAGACGTAGATCTACAAGACTTTTGAACTCTGAAATGGTGGGCATGCCTGTTGACTCAGATGGAGCACTAGTTGATGAAAGAGAAGAATATGGATCATCTTCATCTGCATCGAGCCATTCATCTGAAGATGTAGATTATGATGGTGTGCCAGAACCTATGGCTGATTTTGAATAACTATCTAAGACACTTTTATGTAATTGATGTTTGCATGGTAACTTGAAATAAAATTTTTGACTTCCATCTCATTTTTCATGAAGTTCTGAGACATTTCTATGTTTGTTGGATTATATGTTTTAATTATGAAGAATTCATTTCTTTAGAATATCGACAATGTAACAATGAATTAAAAAAACAATTTATGTTATATTCAATGTCCCAATGTTGATATTTTAATTATAAGTAAAATAGAAAATAGAAACTAATGTTGAATTTTAGATTATGCAGTGATATTACCATGATATTATGTATTGTTACCATTTGGTATAAGATACTTTTAAAAGTTTTAATAATTATATGCATCATTGAAACAAAACACTTTGTTTTGATGCTTGATTTTTAGGTTTTGGTTGAAATTATATTTAAATTTGTCTTATGCTAAGATTTGAAAAAAGATAAGTTTTTATTCTTTAAAATTAAAATTACTCTTACTTGTTTCTGTGCAATGATAATTTTTTCATTTACTTGTTCATTTTTTAAAATTGTTAAGTCTTATATTTTCTCCATAATTTCATTGTTCAAGTATGTTGAACACTTAAGATTGAAAAACTTTAGATTTACCTTTATCTTTAAGGTTATGGTTGAAAATAATTACAAATTTGGGGTTGTTTAAAGTCAAGATATTTTATGTTTAACAACATGGATGAAAATTGTTCAAAATTATAAGTCCTTCAGACATGTATTTGTTTATCTTTAACATCATCTATCAAAAATGTTAGAAATTTACGATTTTAAAAAATGTCCTAATATGTTGTCTTTAATTCCATTGTCACAAGTGTCAAAATTATGACACAATTTTTTTTTTTGTTATTCCAGCATCAACTGGTTTTGTTTTCAGGGTGTTTTTTCAATCCTTTTTTCAACAATTTTTTTTTGCTTTTAGCATAATTTTAGAAAATGTTGAAATTTGACCCTTAAAAAAAAAACAAGTGCGTTCTGGAAGACACACTTTTTTTGGGGGGGGGTGTTTTTTCAATCCTTTTTTCAACAAACAATTTTGTTTTTAGCATAATTTTAGAAAATGTTGATATTTGACCTTAAAAAAAAAACAAGTGCGTTCTGGAAGACACATTTTTTTTTGGGGGGTGTTTTTTCATGTTTTTTGAGAGTTTTTGGGCTAGAGTTCCCGTTTTGAGGTCAGGTTACCTATTTCATCGGTAACAGTGTTGGAACCCTCGTGTGAGCTATCCGGCCCTTTTTATAGCGCCTATGGGCATCCAACGGTAGGGTAAAATTTACTTGGAACTTACCATTAGATAAATGGTAAAAAATCCTTAAAATATTCCCCAATAAATGCCAGTGGCCTGCTCCTTTTAACGGTAACGTTTTCTTTTTACCAGATGTTACTTTCCCAACGACTAGTTTTCACACTTCCTCTATTCTTGGCATGCTTGGTTCAAACACCTGCACCTCCTGCACATCTTCCCCCAACACAGGCTTAAGTCTTGAGTACTTCAAATCCAAAGGTATGTTTTCTTGGTTTGTGTCATCACAATAGAACCGAGATGTCTTCATGAGCAATTCTTTCAGAGGTGCTATGATTACAGCATATTTTCGAACAAAATTTCTATAATAGCTTGTGTGGCCGAGAAGTGAGTGCAACTGTCCTCTGTTGTGGGGGCTAGTAGAGATATAATATCTATATCCCCAAAATTTTCCAATTTGGGGTGCGTCTCAATGCTATCCATTCGTAGCCCGAGTGGTCTAGTATTCGTGAGCACCCTGTTCAATTCTGAGACAGGACCTTCGCGTGGATCATTCTTACCCTATTTTGGGGCTAGGTTGTAATATTTTCCTGTTTGTGTCCGCGGCTCCCAATTGGGTACTTCCGGTGTGATACACAGGTGCAATTCACCCCATGCTATAGTGTCAATGTTTCGCATAGCTTCATCCAATGCCTCTGTCTCACCTACAAACCCAAATGTTCCCAGAAATTCATCCCTCAAATCCTCCCAGTGGCTGGTGAGCTGGTGGAGCTCTGCATCTAAGTACCATTGGTGGGAAGTGGTTCCAAGGCATGAATAAGCAGATGAACCCACTCCTGGGTAGTTCTATCGCACCATTGTTTTATCCAAACGACCAGATATTTGTGTGGATCTTCGGGTCCAAGGAATGTTTTGATTCACACATTAGTTGATGCCTCAAATCATAGGATCAGCATATTCCAACACTCCTCCCAATCCTGGAACGCCTCCTCATGCGTTACCCACCATTGCACAGGTGATCCTTGCATGACCAGCTTATAGGCCCATAGTCGTCATTCTTGGGGAACCTCGGCTTCAAACGCTCGCAAAAAGTCCCTAACGTTACCAGTACCATTGAAATGAGGTAGATATATTACCTCCAAAGAGATGCAGCGGGAGTTCTTTGTGATCCGAAGACATCTTAGCACAGAGACATCATGTAATCGATTTTACCAGTTCTTCATCTCCCCATCAGAGTCAAAGAAACATTCATTGTCCTTTTCCCAGCAGAGTACCCCCTCTGCCATGGGGTTGATCCAGTATTCATCTCGTGTAGTCAACTTATACATGTGATCATCATCCTCTTCGTCATGCACTGGTTCGGTGTATCATTCACCCTCTGTGGGATCTAATGGTACTATTACCCTTGTACCGTTTTTCTCGAATACCATGCATCTCCTCTTTAGGTTAATGGTGCCTCCCATATTGATGGCCCAATCCAAGCCTAGGATTGTAGGGTAGGGGTTCGCATCTTTGACAATCTGAGTTACTTCAAAGTCAGCGTGAACCTTAACCCTTGTGATATCCACCACAATCTTCGATATTCTTCCCAATGGAATGATCTTTTGTTGATTGGCCATACGCAGCTTCATAGTGGACCATTCCAACTTAGGTTCCCCCATGCGTTACCAAGATTGTTTAGGTAATACATTTGCATAAGACCCTAGGTCCAAAATAACCTGATCCATCTCGTAACCACTGATCTGCGCAGTCAACCACAACTCCCTGCCAGTGCATTTCTTATACAAATAGAGTTTATGTACATCCTTGACTTCTGGAGGGAGGATAGGTTGTGTTTCACAGCTATCTATCAATTCTTGAAGATTTTCCATAACCCTCGGGTTGTGCAGCAGCTTCATACATGCTTGTAAAAAGGGTTTGACCTCCTCATCTTCCTTGAGGTCCTCACACGACTCCAAAGTAGATGCCTCTGCCTCGGCAAAGTCCTTGCGAGTTGAGATAAATACTTCTTTCCCCTTTATTAGATCCAACCCTTCCTATTTGCTAACTGCTGGTCAGATCAGAGGCTCGGCTGTAGTTTTCTCTGTAGGCCCCCTGGAGGCCATCCTACTGCGTGTTATGACATTTACGCTTGGATCTTTGTCTCGTAGTTTGGCCTTAACCCTCTGCACATTCTGCGTAGGTGTTGGCTTATTTTCCTGCATCTTCACTATCAAGCCTAGATTGTCTTCAATCGCATGATCCAACTGCCTACAATACTGGCAGGTCTGTTTTGTGGGTTTTGGAAAGTCCCTCGCAAAGTGCCTTACCTCTCCATAGTTATAATAGATGAGTTTCCCTTGTCCCCGACCTACACTTCCACCTCTTCCATCTCCCCTATCCCTTGCTAGGGATCTCCCTACACTCGAGAGAGATCTGGGTGAGGATGGGTCTTACTACACCCTCTAGAGATTCCCACGATCGATCATCAAATCATACGTTTGGCAGTTCTGTTCATCATGTCATACCAACCTGCAGAACTTGCACCATGGTTGTTCTACTTGTGGGGCATACTTAGCAAGATGGGGACAATGCTTTGTGTCATGCAGCCTTGCAACGCAGCAGTCATTGCACCATAGTGCCAACCCACTTGCTCCTGCCACTTCCCTAGGGCGCAGTAGACTAGGTCCCCCAGCCTCCATGTAGTCTGTTAACAGCGGGAAGTTATCCTTGGTGTGACCATTCGTCTTGTAACGTATGCATCATCTTTCTGGTCTAGCCTCTGTGCCTCGCTCCTTTCACAGGCTCTGGATCTCCATGTGCATCGCCTCCAGTTGTCCTTAGATTTGCTGGATGCCTAGCTGGGTATGATCTCTGGGTGTAGCTTCCAACTTCATAGCAACCTCTAAGGCTTTTTCTGGTGATTCAAAAGTTTGGTGACCTATAGGTATGCGCAGGTGAGGCAACAACATAGTAATGAACCACTCTGTGTGTTGTCTATCGTTGTACTAGAATCCTCCTTCCCTAATCACCTTCTTCAGCTGTTGATCGACCTCCCATATATATTCAAAAGGCCCTTGATTGAAATCCATTAGATCGACCACTATTTGAGAACAGGACTTAGACTTCTTGAAATGTTGTTTTAAGTTGTTCTTGACCTCTTTGATGGTTGAGTTTGCATGTTGTCCGATGTATCCCATGTACCAATCCAAAGCTCTTCATTCGAAGACAAGGGACAGTTGTGCCCTCTTCATCGTGTCACTAGCTACATTCTGCACAGTCCACACTGATTCTGTGACAAACCAGAATTGCTCCATGTCATCATCTCCCACACCCTTAAAGGTAGGAAATTTCATGTGCGCAGCCATGCCGTCTTCTGGTGGTGGAGGTGTAGGTGAATTCTTACCCCTACACTGGTTTGAAAGTGGTGTGGCTAGAGAAATATGTACAACTCCTTCTCTTACCGATTTGTAGACATATCTACCTCCTTCTAGGTTGGTTCGATAGTATTTCTGCTTCACATCGTATTTCCGTCCGGATCAGCGGTCATTCACTCAGTGTGGCTATACAGAATACTTTTTTCGCACAGTAATATCTTAATCAGCAATGGTAAAGTCTTCAGAAACTTACCCCTTAATCCTTCAAATAATCTCTGCTATGTTTCGGAGTAGGAGATGAATTGATCGATGGAAAATTACGTCATGAATCCTCCTAGCACGTTGTCAACCAAGTGATCTACGGTGCAAGTGATGGTGTTATCAGCCTTCTCTAGTTGTTGGATCAATTCTAGGGTCCCTTGTGTGACCCGCTCTTCCTTCCAACACTTCTGAAATTCGACCAAACTTGTGAGCCACTCTTGGAGCTCGATCGCAATAGTTACGAAGAAGATCTCGTAGATCTCTATGAAAATATATCTATTTTTCCACTGTTCGGTGGTCAACCTCTTACTGTGTTTTTCTTTCACTGTGAATTGCTGAATTTTCCATTCGAAACATTCATCAATTTATTTTCTTTCAAGTTTCTAGTATGGCCTTGGCATTATCCTATCCCTCTCTCAAAATGCTGCCTATCCCGGCAACAGAACCATTTATTGGCTCGAGGGGTCTTGACCCAGGTTCGAAGGTTAAGGTTTTCCAACAAACCCCTATACTACTGGCCCTTTCAGCAGTGGCTTTTGCAAGTCTCACCCGAAGTAGTATGGGAGGGTGCTAGAACCAGGTTTCCCCACCTTGGGAGAGATCAGGTAAGTCAGGAAGAGCTATGTTCGACTTGAAAATTATCATATCACATATTACAAAACCCAGATCTATCAACTCCTACGCATCCACGTGCGCAATATCATGTATAATTGCAACAAATCACAGATATAGGAAAATAAGGCAACTATCGCAGCTATTCTTGCATCAAGTCTAATAAATAGATTCAAATTAACGGTCAATGCAGCATAAACACACGTCATGGTTACTTACAGAGCTAAATATAGAATTATGCATACCATAATAGACCCATATCGTAGTATAAACACATAACACCAGTATTTACGGATCTTAAATCAATGACACAGAGCATACATAAATAGATATCACAGATCCAATAGATTCAGAGATTTCAACAACCTTCCGCATTCATTAATCCTTTAGTTCCTTTTACAATACCAAAAAAACCCAACCTGTGCACACAGCAACAGGGTCCACACATAGTAGGACTAAGGATCTCTGTGCACACAGCCAACATGAGTCCTTTTCCCAAAACCCAAACAGATCTACTAATTCGCAATTCGCATCAATCTTAATCCAAGTCTCTCTTACAACTCAAAAAGGTTCATCTACTTATATTATTTTAGCCTACACATCCAACGGTCCTCAAACCCTGGCTTGCGGACTCTTGGTCTACCCTTGACCCATTTGCAATGCATTAGGGGCTTTGACTCACCCTAAAACCCCTGCGTTAGACTAAATATAATAAAAAATATACAAAATGGACCAGTTTCGCAGCTCTGGTACGAGACCTTGTTCCACTAATAAGTAAATATGAACATTTCCTTGAGAATTTCCTTTATTGTTCCATGTTATAATACACACCTCTGCATGTGAGGTCTTCTTCCTTCGGTGATTGATCAGTTTCAAATCTAAAATTCCACTTATTTTTATAAAATGAGCCATAGTCCGAGGCTCCATCTTACTTCGTTTTCTTTTGTATAATGAATTTTCTCCTTTCTTCTCTTAGAGCATTGTCAAGCCAAAAACGAGGGTTTTACCCCTACTTTATGAGACAGTGCCTTGCTTGGTGTTGGATATGATAACTTAAAATTTCCATTAGTATGTTACTTATATTTCTTGTCTACTGAATAATTTCTATCATTCCAGTTGATAGTATTTCGAGCTGAGTAAAAAGGGTTAACTTGTAGCTTACGTAGCTTATCGGTTATAAACTATGGCTTGTTCATCAGTAAAGACATCACTTGTTTAATATATATATCAATGAAATTCTTCCTTCTCGCATGTTGAGTTTTTTTTTCTAAAATGATTTAAGAGTTTCCACAAATTCTACAGTGAAGTTCGAGTCCAACAGTTTCTCATTCTTGAGTTCTTTATTCACATCGTTTATATTTTTTGAAAGTTAAGGCATTTGTCATTTTTAAGATCTGTTCTCAATAGTATAGATTGTTGGTATTTATATATTTATACAGTCCAAAAATATACTATGAAATGTTTACTCGAGGAACCCTCCTCCTATTTGTTTTCTTTTAGAAAGTTCAGATACTTAAAAATTTCAATTTGATAGATATATAATTTTCTTCCACATACGAGTTTTGGAAATCCTGCGTTAATAGAATCTCATTATTTAAGTGTTCCTTGTAATCTACTATAAAATACATTGGAAATCGTATTCAGAATTTGTTTTCTATAGTGTATAGGATATAACCTCATCTATGACATGTTATTTCCATCTTTTCATATTTCATTGCAGACTTATTTTACTTTTGTACTTTCTATTCTCTCTTTATAGTACAACATTCTTTCTTTATGTAATTGATTTAGAGTATATGACCGGACCATGATTGTCCATGTAATATCATAGGCAGCAAGGATGATCTATTTAGAACCTTCTTTCGAGGGGTCTGGGTTTACGGTCCTCAGATTATCGATTAATAGCAGTGATAACTTTTCCATATATTCTATTATCTGCAACAGAGAAGAACATGAACAAGTTCCTACTTAAATAACAAGACCTGTAACTTTCTGCAAAAATTCCAACTCAGAATTTACAGTAAAACAAAATACTTATCTGTCTTCTTTTCCTTTGACTGATATTATTCCTCCCGTCCACGAGTGAGGTTATTACATCCTCCAACTCTCTCCCGTGCTCCAATCCTGAGTCTTGTTCTTAACAGAACTTCTGGAAGAGACTTCGGGACAATCCGGTCTAGTCTCCAATTCGAGTATTAATAGAAAAATTAGAGTATTCCACTAGTTAAAACCAGTCCAGAAGTTTTTCTCTAGAGTTTCATTTTCAGAGTTACCGAACAGAACCCCCAAACCTCACTAGGATTCCACTTTTATCCTCAAAGGTTGGGCAACTGTTTGAACTGAATTCTGTTCAACGAACTCTCAGATCTTGAAATTACTTTTACCATCATTCTTTTACTTTTTGGATCCAATTCCATTATCAATTTCCATTATTCAAAAAAAAAAAAATTATGTCCACAATCATAATAACTGTAAATGTTTATAAAATCTTAACAAATAACTTAATAAATAATCAATTATTAAACCAGTGGTTACAGTGTTCACATGAGTGTCTCTTCTGTGTGTTCTTTCTTAGGAATTATGAAGGCCTTTGAAAAAAAAGGCTTGTGTTATTACTATAATATAAGACTCTTTCATAAAATAAAATAAATTTAAATAAAGTTTGTGGTATTACCATTCTAAAAATATTAATTTTACTAAGAATATTTTTTTTAATTAAATGAATATATTGTGAAAATCAGATGCTAAACTTAGAGTTACGTTGAAAGGTAATATTTATGCTTTCGTTTGTGAGGTTGGGTTGTTTTTCTTCATTTTTATGTTAGTTGGCATGCATAAGGTTTTTTTGGGTTAGAATGATAAAAGGTATTTATAGTGATTTATGATGGGTTATTTACTTATGTTTTTTTAAATAAAGTAATTTATAGTGAGATGTCTATAATGAGGTATTTTGATTTATTAATATGGTGATGTGTGAGTTGAATATTAAATATGTTTAATGGATTATTGTATCACAAAATTCCAAAGTTCATGATTGATTATTAAACGAAGAAGGTATGGAAGTTCAAGTTAATTATTGAATGGAGGAACATGGTAATTATCAAATCACATGTAACATTAATTAATTTAATAATTAATGGGAAAAGTTAATGTAAATTTCTTTTTTAGGAACTTCACATTTTTGTTTATAAGCACCCGCATATAAATCAGTGAGTTTATACCAAATCTCCAAAAATATATATATATATATTTACAACAGAACTAATAACATAATCTTCTTACATAGGTAAGAGGGATAAAAAGAGAGATTATACAACTGATAACTACAGAGCAAGGGATCATGACAAACACAATCCCTTCATTCAACCAGACTAAGACTGATTTATTTACCGTGGTGGGCTATCACTACCATAACCACAAGAAGCATCTTTGTTGTGATTTAAGATGCACACGTAATTTTCACACTATATTACTGTGCAAAATCGCAGTGACCATCGAAGTAACAGAAGCAAGTCGAGGCGTGGCACTTACCATCGCTTGCGTTCTCCTTCTTTACGAAGATTTTAGCGCAGTCTTCATCATCATCTGGACAATATACACTGGCCCCTTTCTTGCTTGTTTTTTCGCATATGGGACCGTTTCCATTGGCAAACTATGGAATATTCCAGATAAAGGTAGTTAATAGAAAATGCGTGGAAAATATGTGAAGCAATTCTGCTAAGTTGCTAACTATATCAGAGCAACCTTACATCAAATTTCTAATATCATGTCAAATTATATAACAACCAAATTCTATCTAATATGAAAACTCTGTGAAAAAAGCCATTCAATTAACTCTACATACCGTTTGAGGCCCTCAGCAGCAGGAGGGGGAACACAACCAGGACCGTTCTCATGGAATGCATGGCATGAGGGAGCTTTTCGCCACTACAATTTTTCATACCGGCTGAGATTGAAAAAATTGAAGCAGGGACTTCATTTATATAGAAAATCAATGCTCGAAGATCTGCGGGAATCTGATTATCATGGGGTGGTTGATTATGAAAAAAACGAAAATTAATTGAGAGAAGGTCAGCTAAAGTGAATTTATAAGTACGAAATGGAATATTACAAGCTCTGAGAATATAGTCCTGATTTTCCCACCAGAACTAAGACCAAAAGTCCAACAGGTTTAGCGTTCCGACAAGATTTTGCCTAAAATTTTCTGAACTGTCAACGAATCTAATAATTATTTTTTCATGGCCTGGTTGACTATGCCATCTTAATGCATGTGACTATTAATTCCTTATTAATTTTTATCGAAGTTATGGATGCCATAATGCCGACAAGTAACTTTGAGTGAAGTGTTAAATTTATGATGGGAATGTTTCATGATGGCATTATGTAATAATTTAATATATACATGAAAGTTGTCACGCATGCTGGGCACGAATATGTCTGCAATTCAGATATTATATTTACATTTACTGTCATAAAGAAAGAACAACAGGCCGCATTGTTGCGTTCAGTGGTTTCGCTCCACTGAAACATTGACATCAGGGAAGAGCCTTGCTGAAATAAAAGAACCCCAAGATGGTCTTTCGACTTCATCTAAATGTCATTGAATCGTTACATGACTTCAATATTTCATAAAGCCATCCCAAGATGGTCTTTTCACTTTCGCCAAATGTCATTTAATCATTTCATGACTTCAATATTTCATAAAACCATCCCAAGATGGTCTTTCCACTTTCGCCAAATGTCATTTAATCATTTCATAACTGCAGTATTTCTCTCAATTGGAAAAGCACCCCAAGATGGTCTTTCAACTTCGGCTAAATGTCATTGAATCATTACATGACTTCAATATTTCATAAAACCATCCCAAGATGGTCTTTCCACTTTGGCCAAATGTCATTTAATCATTTTATGACTGCAGTATTTCTCTGAAAAGGAAAAGCACCCCAAGATGGTCTTTCAACTTCAGCTATATGTCATTGAATCATTACATGACTTCAATATTTCATAAAAGCATTCCAAGATGGTCTTTCGACTTTGCCCCAATGTTATTGAATCATTACATGACTTCAGTATTTCTCTCAATTGGAAAAGCACCTCAAGATGGTTTTTCAACTTCGGCTAAATGTCATTGAATCATCACATAACTTCAATATTTCATAAAAGCATCCCAAGATGGTCTTTTTTTCACTTTGGCCAAATGTCATTGAATCATTACATGACTTCAATATTTCTATCAATTGGATTGACAAAGATCAGACATCAAAACGAGTATGAAAGCAACTTTCTTGCATTCTCTTTCTCTGTGTATTAAATAAATGAGAAAGAAAGATTTCAAAAAATATAAATGGGCAATTTAATTAATGTGTTATTATTATTATTAATTTACATTATATTGTGTTTTAAAATGTATAAATAAATTGTTCACATTAGGTAATTTAAATATATTTTTTACTAAATTTCAAGGAAATTTTAATTTAAAAATTAATGGAAAATAATGAAAAATAACTAAAAGTTAAATTATTATAAATCTAAATTGATTCGAAATTGTGAGAAAAAAATATTTCTTATATAGAGATTGACAGTAGGGGCTTTTACTGGTTATTTCAACTTTACTAGAAATGATGAAACCAGAAGCTTCTGACCCTCTTACTGGCTTTGCCTAAAGAAATATAATGTAAACACTAAATAGATCTGGCAAATGAAAGTATTTGTTTATGTATGCAAAGTATTCATTAACCAAAATTTTATGTGTGAATAAGCAAGTTCAAGTATTCTGCAATGGAAGTAATGTGGTTTGAGGTGGAACTAATGAGTTGTGATCACTGTATAAGTCTGATTGGGAAAAATGGACTTATGAAAAGTTACTGTTTAATGTAGTAAAATCTGAAATATAATAGCAAAAATACACAACATAACAGTAAGCTATTGTTTAAGCAGTTCACCCCTCTCTTGGGCTACCTCTGCTGGGTCCAAAAGCCTCCAAATAGGCTTTTCCCTCTTTCGTTAATACTCAAATAAAGTATTAAACTGTGTAGAAAGCCTCAAAATGAAAAATTAGCTGCAAATTCAGAAATAGAGGACTGAAAACAGTAAAAATCGACTATTCATTCACCTCAAATGGATGAGTATAGTCCACCACAGGTGATCTTTCCCCAAGCCCTAGTGGCTCCACAATCAAATTCACTAATAAAATTGCTATAAGAGTGCCCTGATGGCTCTACAACCTGTCCCAACAGCTCCAGAATGCTTCAATACCCCAAAGTCAAAAAAAATTTATCTTCAATTGGACTTTCCTAGCCAAATTTATGGCTAACTGAAGTTTTGTCTAGTTACCCCTTCAAAAGCTCCACTAAATGTGGAGCAACTCCAGATAACTCCGACAAATTAGGAGACGAGCGCTAAAATTAGGGGTTCCGCCAAATTGATTGCCGAAATTGAGGGCTGACGTATAGTGCCATGTGACTGCGCCAACGGATTGTATTAAATAAACATTGAGTTTAATTCGGCATTGGATAAGGTTCCAACCGCATATTTTATTGGGTTCCGCTCCTGGCGCTGGTCCACGGGACCATGACCCAAACAATGCGCGCTGATAAGAATGGCCTTTGGTTCTTAGAGTATGGTCATATGCCAAGGGGCTGGCCCGTAAGGGCTAGCCCCTTTAGAGCCCCATTTGAAACAAATTCCAAGTTTAAATAAAAGTTCACACCCATGGTTATTAAAATCTGCTACCGTGACCCAACAGTCCGGCCTCTCTGTTGCCATCGCCCCGACCCGGTTTCAAATCCTATTGCATCCAATATAATTTTGAACGCCCATTTGTTTGGTTCTTGGGGCCACGTGGTGGCCTCCAGTCTGGCCACGTGGTGCTCTGTGATTGGCTGCTGCGGGAATATTCTACAGAATATTCTGTGGAATATTCTGTGGAATATTCTTTTTTTAATAAAAATATTTTGTAAAGTCAATTTTGGCCATTTTTTTACTTCAAAGCTGATTAAATTCCTCATACGGCGTCGATTTTCAGTACCATTCGTGTCTACAAGATCGTTTTGATGAGCTCTTTCCATTCATTCTTATTTATACCAATTCCGAGCAACTAAATTTTTGAGCATTTTTCCACAAGATACTTGATCTCCTGATCACACCTCCCAAATGGGAAGCTTTTGGACCCCAAAATCTCTCTGATTACTGAAACTGATAATGTGGAGACTTATTATCCACTCTTCCACCCTTGAATAACTGAAATCTACCCGATTTCATCAAATGAAGCTTTTGAGAAAATGATAATCTGTCTTTGGAATCAACTGATCAATCATTGCTAAGATTGACGGAGTCTTGATGCAAATTATTAAAATTTGCAGAACAGCAATTGTAATCTCCAGAAAACAAAATTTTTCTACACTGATCAAACTTCCCAGAAGACTTAAATAACCTTCACCTTGCAAACTATTCCCATGGCGAATTCTACCATTCTGAAACCAACTTTTTCCCATGCTGAATTGGTTGTCCTTCTTGCTTGCACTGCTTGGCTTTGACACTTCATTCACTGCATTGGCTGACCTAAAAGGTAGTTTGTGCAACATAACATCATCTTCTTTCAAATAAAAATTGTTATAAAACTAAGACAAATCATTAGCAACATCATAAAAAGGTGAATGCTCAAAATTTGGTCGTTTCAACATCAACAAAGTTAGACTTTGACTTGCATTAACCAATATTTTTAATTGACTTGCATGGAGTAAAGAAGATTCCAACTTCTTTTTCTAAGCTCTTACAATGTACTCTTTACCATCTTTGAACAAATGATACTTGTTTTCATGGCGATGAAATATAGCCTTCCTGTCAAATAAATAAGGACTTCCCAAAAGAATATTTGAGATATCAAGCGGCACCACATCAAGTTCAACTGTGTCAATAAAGTGTGCAGTTATCGCAAAGCGCAATATGCACTTCCTTGATACTCGCAAATTAGCATCCTTGCATATCCATCCAAGTGGATAAGGCTTCAAATGTGGAATGGTCTCAAGTTCAAGCTGCTTGACCAAGTCTTGAGATATAAGATTCGCTTGTGACCCACTGTCAAATAGTGTGTCAATTTTGGTATGTTTTGAAATTACCCTCACATGGAAGAGCTCTATCCTCCTCTTTTCCTCATGAGTATCTTTATGCCAATTCAAAGAGCTAGAACTGGGAATTGTGTCTTGCACCACTTCTTTCCCCTTGATGTTCTTTAAAACCATGGCTATGCTTTTTGTCTCATCTCCTAAGTTTGACCCTAAGTCTTGCTCAACTGTTGCTACAATTTTCTCCTTTTCTTTGGTCTTGTTTTTATTCTTATATTTTTCTAGTTTCAGTTCAAGATGAAGCTTCAAACAATGATCTTCATCATGACTTGTCTTTGAATATTTCTTGCAAAAGAACTTTCCTTTTTCTTTTCTTGAATTTGCAACTCTCTTATTTTTTTTGTTTTTGAAATTACTATCCTCATCAAAAGTATTCTTTCCTCTAGCTTCTAAATGTGTAGCCTACGCGTAGACTTCATCTAAGCTGGTAGGATTGAACATTAGAATAGTATGTTGCAGATAATTGTGCAAACCTCCTATGTATTTCAATAAGGTGTCTTGACTTTGTCAGTCTACTCCAAGTAGAAGTGCTCTCCTTCTAAACTCTTGGGTATAATCTTGCACATTTTCACCCTTAAGTTGCCTAAAATTTTTCCAATTCATGATTGCCTTCTGAATATGAGCAAGAGGATAAAATTGTTTCTTAATAGCAGTAATAAACTCATTCCAAGTTAGATTTATCTTACCATGCTTTTTAATTTCCTCCCTGGTCTTGGCTTCCCACCAAACCAAAGCTGCTCCATCCATTCTCAAAGAGGCTAATTGGATTTTTGTGTCATCATCATGCAAATTCTGAATTCTTAGATAGACTTCCAGCTGTCTAATCCAGTTATCCAATTTTTCTGCATTCACATCACCATTAAACATAGGCAACTCAAACTTTACATCAAGCTTTAACAAAGGATTTTTAAGAGATGTTTTTGTTTTGTGTGACTGATTAACAGAAGTTGAAGAGGATGATGTGGAGGAAGAGGATGACGATGGAGATGAAGGATCACCATTTCCTCCATTCCCTTTCTTAGACTCATCCTTGTCTTTCTTCCCTCCTGAAGAATCTCCTTCTCCTTTTTGGTTTCTAGACCCTTCTCCAACAATCCTATCATTTCTCTCCTGGTATAGGATCCTAACCATCTCAGTCATGTCCAAGAAAGCTTTTCTAAAGACTCTTTCTTCTTCCTTGGGATCCATTTCCTCATGTACTTCTCCTTCTCTGGAAGACATGTCTGTGGCTGATTCTAAGGCTAATGAGGATGAAATGGAAGGTGGAGATAATGGCACCCTAGCCCTCCTTGGTTGAGGATTATCTTGTGCTCTAACCAATTGACCTTCCCCTCTTTTCAATTTCAGCCTAGTAAGCATCAAATTTTGCAGAATAACACAATCTTCTTGCACAAATTTCACAAACTCTTAAGCAAAACCTAGAGCTCTGATACCCATCTAATCTGAAATTGTGAGAAAAAAATATTTCTTATATAGAGATTGACAGTAGGGGCTTTTATTGGTTATTTCACCTTTACTAGAAAGGATGAAACCAGAAGCTTCTGGCCCTCTTACTGGCTTTGCCTAAAGAAATATAATGTAAACGCTAAATAGATCTGGCAAATGAAAGTATTTGTTTATGTATGCAAAGTATTCATTAACCAAAATTTTATGTGTGAATAAGCAAGTTCAAGTATTCTACAATGGAAGTAATGTGGTTTGAAGTGAAACTAATGACTTGTGATCACTGTATAAGTCTGATTGGGAAAAGTGGACTTATGAAAAGTTATTGTTTAATGTAGTAAAATCTGAAATATAACAGCGAAAATACATAGCATAACAGTAAGCAATTGTTTAAGCAGTTCACCCCTCTCTTGGGCTACCTCTGCTGGGTCCAAAAGCCTTCAAATAGGTTTTTCCCTCTTTCATTAATGCTCAAATAAAGTATTACACTGTGTAGAAAGCCTCAAAAGGAAAAATTAGCTACAAATTCAGAAATAGAGGACTAAAAACAGTAAAAATTGACTATTCATTCACCTCAAATGGATGAGTATAGTCCAACACAGCTGATCTTTCCCCAAGCCATGGTGGCTCCACAATTAAATTCGCTGATAAAATCGCTAAAAGAGTGCCTTGATGGCTCTGCAACCTATCCCAACAGCTCCATAATGCTTCAATACCTCAAAATCAAAAAACAAAATCGCTTCAAATTGACTTTCCTAGCCAAAGATATGGCTAACTGAAGTGTTTCCCAGTTACCCCTTGAAAAGCTCCACTAAATGTGGAGCAACTCTAGATAACTCTGACAAATTAGGAGACGGGCGCTAAAATTAGGGTTCCACCAAATTGATCACCGAAATTGAGGGCTGACGTATAGTGCCATGTGACCGCACCAATGGATTGTATTAAATAAACATTGAGTTTAATTCGACATTGGATAAGGTTCCAACCGCATATTTTATTGGGTTCTACTCCTGGCGCTGGTCCACGGGACGACGACCCAAACAATGCACACCAATAAGAATGGCCTTTGGTTCCCGGAGTATGGTCGTATGCCAAGGGGCTGGCCCGTAAGGGCTAACCCCTTTAGGCCCCATTTGAAACAAATTCCAAGTTTAAATAAAAATTCGCACCCATGGATATTAAAATCTACTGTTGTGACCCAATAGTCGGGCCTCTTCATTGCCATCGCCCTGACCCGGTTTCAAATCTTGTCACGTCCAATATAATTTTGAACGCCCATTTCGTTGGTTCTTGGGGCCACGTGGCGGTCTCCGGGCTGGCCACGTGGCGCTCTGTGATTGGCCGCTGCCAGAATATTCCATAGAATATTCTGTGGAATACTCCATGGAATATTCCTAGAATATTCTGTCGAATATTCTTTTTTTAATAAAAATATTTTGTAAAGTCAATTTTGGCCATTTTTTCACTCAAATTGGCAAACTTGAAAGCTGAATAACTTCCTCATACGGCGTCAGTTTTCAGTGTTGTTCATGTCTACAGGATCATTTTGACGAGCTCCTTCCAGTTATTTTAGTTTGGACCAATTCTGAGCAACTAAATTTTTGAGCATTTTTCCACAAGAGACTTGATCTCCTGATCATAAATTCTTTCAAAACACTTGATAAAGAGTATGGTGATATATCACTTACAAAATAGTCATTTTCACACCAAAGTATTTATAAAGATATATTTATATTAAGTTAAATAAACATGTAATTGATTAAGTTTATTATTATTATTATGATAAGAAAATTTTAATAATTATATAATTGCAAAATTCTTGAATTAATTTTTTTAATTTGTATGCAGTAATTTAAAAATGTTTTTATATCAAAATATTTTCTCTTTCTTTACTTATAATAAGTATAGAGTTTAAATGAATTTCTAATATAATATTGGAAATAATGCTTTCATTTGTTGTTTTGAATTGTTATTGAGAGTTCCAAATGTCTATCTAAAAGTTGTTGATTTCTATATATAAATTATAGTTGTGATCTATGTAGAAGTCTGTGTTTTATGTCTTATATATTTATCACTGTTGTGATCAATAAAATGTCACTTTTATAATATGATTTATGTTTTGTGCATCATCTCCATATTCTTCAAACATAATATCATAGCTTGATTCCTTAGAGGAAAGCCAGAAAGATGTGAGAAAACCTTGAGTTTACTGCTATCTAAATAAATTAGGATAGGAGTGTTGTTTTCTGAGTGGTTGTCAGATCTATATGTCTTTGTAAATTTTTTTGAGTGGAGTGCATGACAGTTTAGAACCCATTGTCTTGGTTTTTGCTGCGATAGTTTAAAAAAAAAAACAGCGGCTGAATAGAGAGGATCTGCGGAGGAGAGACCACGATCTATGCTTGAAGAAGCTACGAATTAACTGCGATTTCAGATCTGAATTTCAATAGTATGGCACCACAGTTATTTCGATATTTTGATTCAAGGCCTTAAGCTACAAGAAGAAAGAAGTCGATGTCCATCAAGAAATGCCAACACAGCAGCCGGTGGCGAGGAAGAGGAACAAAGGTAGTATTGTAGGGACGTAAGGAAACGATCATGGAGGAGATTCACAACAGAGATAAAGGACTATGCACGGCAAGGGGCTAGTGATTGCCTCGATTTTCGGCCCACGGTGTGTAAGAGCTTCAAGAACAACTGCTTATTACATTTGGGAACTCGCCGGATCTTGCAGACCTGCTAGACATTAGATGCTTTCTCTGTACTGCGTGCTTTTCTCTTTAACTTTTAAATGTGTATTTTATGATCCCAAAGGGAAGAAATATTTTGGTATTTTTCCCATGTCATCATCAATACAGAGTCCAGACTGTTGTTGGCATAAATACCTTTAAAATTCCAGCACGTGCAGATCTGATATATCTACAAGGTTGGCCACTTTTATTGATTACCGTTTTTGTGTGATCCAAATTTAGTTTTTCACCTTGTTGAATTAACCGATAAGAAAAGTTCTCCGGTAGCTCGAGAGTCCATTCCTTTTCATTTGTGAGAATTGTAATTATTTTTTATGCCTTATTTCAAGGCTATTTTAATAATTGGTTTGAGATATTTTTTTATTGGTGTGAGGACTTTTAATTTATATGGAAAAAGAGTACTTGTGGGTGGAAATTGTAATGGTGAAAAGTAATTGTTGGTAAGAATCAAATGACGTAAAACCATAAAGACAACAGGTCAACTAATCAACAACTAATGTGATTTGTCGTGTTTCAAAAGTATTAGTTACAGGTAGTTTTAATAAGGTTAAATTGAGGACTTTTAATTTATATGGAAAAAAGAGTAGATGTGGGTAGAAATTGTAATGGTGAAAAGGAGTTGTTGGTAAGAATCAAATGATATAAAACCATAGAGAGAATAGGTCAACTAGTTAACAAACTAATGTGATTTGTCATGTTCCAAGAGTATTAGTTACAAGTAGTTTTTAATAAGGTTAAATTGAGGTGACCAATCATGTTCCAAGAGCTTTAGTACAAGTTATTTTATACAAGGTCAAGTTGTAGAATTGTGTGCTAAAGACATTTTGTACTCATAATGCTTTCCTACATAACTGGTGAATATAGTTGAAGGCCATATATTCAATAGATGGTACTAGTTCTATAGGATGGTTCAGTATCGAGATTGATCTGTTGCGCTTCGAGAGGTTGAGAAGCGTCAATTCTATAAAGTATGTCAACGATGGTCTGAAATAGTTATGTCTTAAATGGATCAAGTGGGAAGCTCGAAGATGTGGTGGTGAAAGAGTAGTGTTTGCGAGATTCAAGAGTGGATGTGGATGCTGATGAAGAATAGTCACACATAGATTATCCTTGTTTTTGTAATATATGTTTTCAATGTTTTCTATGTAAGCATTAAGGGAGGGTATTGGAAGTAATGCTTGCATGTGATGTCATGACTTATCATTGAGATTTATCAATCATCAATCTAGAATTTGTTGTTTCCTATGTATGAGTTGTAGTCAGTGAAAATCGGTGTTTTATGTCCTATGTATATGTAACTTTTGTGATCAATAAAACATCATAGCGTGATTTTTGTTTTGTGAAAAATATCCTTGTTTTCTAACATATAAAAGAGATTACAGATTTCTGCCATCATTATGATAAGTTGTAGCATGGGATACATGGCACCCACATGAACCCTAATTTTCTTAAACAAAATTGACTCATATAAAGTAAAAGTTATATAAGTTTAGAGTTCCACCTCTATAATGGAACATTGCCCATAAAACATTGTTTTCAAGGGCTTTCATCGATTTTTAAGCAATCCAAATGGTCAGTTTTCTCAAAAATAAAATGATCAAAGTGTATGAAACTTTCACTTGTTGGAAAAACAAGTCTTGTTTTGTGTATAGACATGCCCATTAATGACTATAGCTAAGAGAAATGGACCAAACTGGAGGTCATTATTCCATTCTTTTTTATTTAATTTTAAGGTAATGATACTGATTATAGCTCAATTATCAACAAAGAGCTAGGAGTGTTATAGCCTTTTACACTTGGGTTATGCTTTTCGATCTTAAAATATTAATTTATTTTTTTAAATATAAGAAAAATAGTTTTTAATCAATTATAACTAATATTTTAAATTTAAATAATATTTTAAAAAATTAATTTTAATAGAAATTTTAAAGAGGTTATTGAGATTAAGAAGTATAAAATCAATGTCAACAAGGATGATGGCTGGAAATTAAGTAGGAGGTGGATTTTGGCGTTCTTCTTGATTTCACTTTTTGTTTACTTTTTTTTTTTAATATTTAATAATTTTCATTTAATAATTCATTAATCATTTTATTATATTCAATTTCAATAATTTTAATGTTTTCTCTTATATTTGAATTCTCATTATAAATTTTATTTTTTTATTTATATTAGTAAGATTATTGAACTTATTCTAATACTTTCTATACAATTTTTAACCTTTTTAATATTATTAATTTAATGTAATTAATGGAGATTAACTAATTTAATAACGACTAATTCCTTATTATGAACCTTTTTCATATTAATAATTTTCTTTAATTCTTATAATATTATAAATTAATTAATTTAATATATATAATCAAAATAAATAAATACTAATTCCTAACAACTAGTTTATAATTAAATATTATTTTAATAACTAAATCTTAACAACCGATTTATAACTCAATATTATATTAATTAATTTAAGAATTAATTTACTAACAACTAATTCTTAACGGCTAGCTCTAGACTCTGATGCATCCTTGCTATTTATTCTTTAGGATTGATTTATTTTTTCACCTTTGTCATGAGAATGAACCACATTAGTTGGTTCAAAACATCTACCAACTCCTAATGATGTGATTAATTAGAAAGATATTATTATTTTTAAATCTTATATATAAAAAAATAAATATTATCGTATTTATAATTTAGCTTCTTAACCCATTTTTTTTTCCTCAGAAAAACATTATTATTTTTAAATCTTGTATATAAAAAAAAACAAATATTATCTCATTTATAATTTAGCTTCTTATCCCAATTTTTTTTTCTCATTATCATTTTATTATAATTTCTCCAATAAATTTTTACTTTCAAATTCTTATAATTTGCATATTATTTTCCATTATTCCTGCACTTCATAAGATTGGCTCTAAATTTCACTCTGGAGGTCTTCATTTCTCTCTTAGATGCTTACATGATAATGATATGCGTCTCTAATGATATCCACCACATGGTTTTAACACATATGTTTAGTCTATGGCGAGGTTTTTCTTTCATCACTTGTCTTGTCATAACTCAGAAATGTTTCTATGAATCTTGTATATAACACTGCATATGCTACTCAAAGTAGAACCACATTAATAAATGTGGTTGATATGCATCAATAGACTTATATCAATAACATATATAATATTAATATTAATACTAATAAATATATAATAATAATAACAACATAAATATTAAAATATATACTTATTATAATAAAAATATTTATATTTTTATTAATATTAATTTGTTTAATTTATATTATTTTTAAATTATTTATTTATTGATGTTAATATTATTATTATTAATTATTTTATAAAATATTAATAATTAATTATAGTTTATAATATTTTTAATATAATAATAATACTAATATTTAATATTTTTTTATTGTAGTGGTTATACATATACATATATATGGGATTAATATTTGAAATTCAAGGGAATACAAGTAAACTCTACTACTAATATTAAACCATAGGAATATAAACCATAAAATTAATATTATAAATCCTAGACTTAATATTAAATCTTAGGAATAAAAATTCAATCATTAATATTACAAATCTAATGAGTCAAAAAACCGATTAGATTAATACTAAAAAATCATGGGACTATAAACCCAAGCGAATAACATTAAACCCCAGGATTAATATTAAACCTTAGGAATATAAACCATTATATTAATAGTATAAACTCAAGCGATTAATAAACCCAATGGATCAAAATTAAGAACTAAAGGGATGAATATTAAAACCAATGGTTGACCATGGTTGACCTAGGTTGACCATGGTCAATATTACAAAATTAATATTGAAATTCCATAATATTATAAACCTAGTATTTAACTTAAGTTTTGTAATGTAAAAATGCAGCATTTAATGCATTCCAATGTAATGTAACATTGCAACAATCATTATTAAATGGATTTTCATATAGAAACAATCATTATCATAATATGATGTTGGCCAATGGTTGACCATCATTGACCATGATTAATGATGGTAGACCATGGTAGACCTTCGTTGATGATGGTTGATGATAGTTGACCATGATATACCTTGGTTAACCATGATTGTCCATGCTTAATTTTCATATAGAGATAAACTTTGTCACACTGTGACGTTGGACTATGGATGACCATCACTGATTTTATAAAACATGACTTACCATGATTTATTTTATAAAATGAAGGGATTAATATTATAAACCCAAGGTTTATAAATCCTAAGGTAAATATCATAAAACCTAAATTAAACGTGGTTGGCCATGGTTGATTTTCATATTGAGAAAATCCTTGTCACAATGTAACATTGCACCATGGTTTTCCATGCTTGACCATGATTGATTTTCATGTCAAGACAATCTTTGTCACTATGACGTTGGACAATGGTTTTCCATGGTTGATTTTCATATTGAGACAATCTTTTTCACAATTTGATGCTGGTCTATGGTTGACCATCATTCATTTTGTAAAACGTGGTTAAGCATGGTTGATATTATAAACCCAAGGGATTACTACTGAAAAATGAAGGGATTGTAAACCCAAGAGAATAATATTAAACCAAAGGGAATAATATAAACCCAAGGTATATAAACGCAAAAATAACCATGGTTGACCATGATTGATTTTCATATAAAGTGAATCACTGTCAGAATGAGATGTTGAACCATGGTTTCTTTTGATATTGAGATAATATTTGTCACAATGTGACGTTGGAACATAGTTGACAATTGTTGTCACAATGTGAAATTGGCCCATGGTTATTGTGCATGATTGGCCAGGATTGATTTTGATATTGAGACAATCTTTCTCACAATGCGGTGTCAGACCATGGTTAAGGATGGTTGAGCATGGTTGATTTTCATATTGAGACAATATATGTCACAATGTGTCGTTGGACCATGGTTGACCATAATTGACCATGGTATACCATGTTTGACCGTTGTTTACCATGATTGGCCATGCTTTACAATGGTTGAGAATGGTTGGGCATGGTTGATTTTCAAATTGAGACAATCTTTGTCATAATGTGATGTTGGACCATGGTTGATCATGACTTTAAAGCCAAGGTATTTATATTAATCCTTAGGATTACTATTTTAAACCCTATTAATAATATTAAATGCTAGGAATATGAACCCTTAGAACACTAGACCCAAGTGATTGATATTATAAAGCCAAGGGAATAAGAAACTCAAGGGATTATGAACTCAATGGAATAATATTAAACCCAGTGGATTAATATTACAAACCAAAGGTATATAAATCCTAATAAAATTATTATAAACCCTAAAATAAACATGTTTGACCATGGTTTATGTTCACATTGAGATAATCCTTATCACAATGCAACATAGCACCATGGTTGACCATGTTTTACCCTATTTGATTTTCATATCGAGACAATATTTTTCACAATGTGATGTTGTACCATGGTATACCATGGTTTATTTTCATATTGAGACCATCTTTTTCACAATGTAACGTTGGACCATAGTGGACCATGACAGGTTTTTTAAACCCAAAGGATTACTATTATAAATCGAATGTATATAGACCCTAAGATAAATTCTTGTTTCACATTGAGTTTGTAATAATGGTAAGTAAATAATATTGGTAAATATATATGCTATACCATATATCAGCATAATATTAGCATATTTCAACTCATAGGCGTATATCAATGACATGCATAACCACATTATTAAATGTGGTTGATTGCGTCAATGATATGGATTTAATATTAATATTAATATTGATATTAATAAATATTTCATTATAATAATAATATAAAAATAATAATTATATTATAAATTCTTATTGTAATTATATTATAAATGATATAATTATTATAACAATTTTAATGACAATTTATAATTAGTATTATTATTACTATTAACCAAAGTTTTATTGATATTATTGACCAGAGAGATTATTAATATTATAAACCGAAGACATTATTAACATCATGGAATAATATTAGACCCAAACGATTAATATTATAATCTAAATGGATTAATAAACCTAACGGATTTATATTAAACCATAGGATTAACATTATAAATCCGATGGATAATAGTATACCCTAGGAATATGAACCCTTAGATTAATAAACTCAAGATATTGGTATTATAAACTCAAGGGATTAATACAAAAAAATAAGGGAATATTATTAAACCTAAGAGATTAATAATATAAAACAAATGGATATAAATCCCTAATATATTACATTATGGTTGACCGTGGTTCATCATGTTTGACCATGGTTGAGCATCGAAGGTCATAGTTGACCATGGTTTATTTTCATATTGAGATAATCTTTGTGACAAAGTCACCCTAGACCATGGTTGACCTTGATGACCATCGTTTCTTTTTATATTGATATAATATTTTTCAAAAAAATAAGGGATTTATACTATAAACTAAAGGGATATAAACCCTAAGATAACTATTATACACCCTAAAATTAACATTAAACCGTAATGACTCACCATGATTGACCACTAATGATCGTAGTTGACCATGGTTGATTTATATTGAGATGATCTTTGTGACAATATGACATTGGACCATAGTTAATCATGGTTGACCATGATTGACAATGGTAAACTAGGGTTGATTTTCATATTGAGACAATATTTTTCACAAAAGAAAGGGATTAATATTATAAACCCAAGGAATACAAACCCTAAAATAAATATTAAACCCTAAGATTAATATTATAAACATTAAAATTAATATTCTAAAGTGAATCGATTAATAAACCCAAGGGAATAATATTGAAACCAATGGACTAATATTAAAAACCCAAGGGATCAAACGCTAGGATTAATATTATAAACCCAAAGGAATAATAAACCCAAGGGACTAATAAACCCTAGGATTAATATTATAAACCCTCTCAATAATATTATACCATGGGATTAATATTTTTACCAATAGATTAATATAATAAACCCTAGGATTAATATTGTAAACTCAAAGGACTAGTGAACCCTTAGATTAATAGAGCTAAGGGATTGATATTATAAACCCAAAGGACTCATAAAACCAAGAGATTAATACTAAAAATCTAAGGTATGTTAAACCCAAGGAAATATTATTAAACCCAAGGAATTAATATTATAAACCCAAGTTATTAATATTAAAAACCCAAGGGATTTTAAATAAAAGACAATAACATTAAACCCTAGGATTAATATTATAAACCCTATGAATAATATTATACTCCAACAATATGAACCCCTAGATTAACAAATGAATGGGATTGATATTATAAACCCAATGAACTAATAAAACCAAAGGACTAATACTAAAAACCCAAGGGAATAATATTAAACGCAAGGGATTAATATTATAAAGCCAAGGGATATAAACCATAAGGTAAATATTATAAATCCTAAAAAAAAAATTAAATCCTAATATTAATTTATAAACCTTAGGATTAATATTACAACCCAAAGGGATTAATAAACCTAAGGGATAAATATTATAAAGCAAAGGAGATACAAATTAAACCTAGGATAGATATTAAACATTTGGAATATTAACATTAATATTTATAAACCCAAAGGATTAGTACTATAAAATAAAAGGATTATAGAATTAAGGGATTAATATTAAACCCTTGGATTAATATTATAAACCCTTGGCCTAATATTAAACCATAGGAATATAAATCTTTCAATGAATGTTATTCCCTTGGGTTTATAAATCTTAATTACAAGGTTGATGAATTTAATCTTAGGGTTTAATATTTATTTTAGGGCTTATAATATTTACCCTAGAATTTATATCCCTTGGATTTATAATGGTTTATAATATTATTCCACTGGGTTTAGTATTATTCCCTTGGGTTTTTAATCCTTTGGATTTTTAGTATTAATCCGTTGGGTTTAATATTATTCTCTTGGGTTTATAATCCTTTCACTTTTTAGTATTGATGCATTGGGTTTATTGGTCATTTGGGTTTATAATATCAATAACTTGGATCTATTAATCTAAGGGTTCATAGTGTATAATATTATTCATAGAGTTTATAATATTAATCCTTGGGTTTATTAGTCTTTTGAGTTTATAATATTAATCTTGGTTTTTATTAGTCCTTTGGGTTTATAATATTAATCCCTTGGCTTTATTAATCTCAGGGTTCATAATAGTAATCTTAGGGTTTATAATAATAATTTAAAGGTTCATAATATTGAAATATAATGTTTCATATTCATAGTGTATAATATTTTTCATAAAGTTTATAATATTAATCGTAGGATTTAATGTTCATTTGGATTTATAATATCAACCCCTTGCTTTTATTAGTCTAAGGGTTCATAATATTAATCTCATGTTTTATTAGTCCTTTGAGTTTATAATATTAATCCATTGGGTTTTAAATACTAATTCGTTGGGCTTTTAATAGTAATGCATTCGTTTTAATATTAATCCTAGCATGTAATGTTACAATCCTTCTTGTTTTTAATAGTAATCACTTGGGTTTATTAATCCCTTCAGTTTATAATATTAATGCCAAGGTTTCTAAAATTAATATTAGGATTTGATGTTTATTTAGGGTTTAAAATATTTACCTTATGGCTTATATCCCTTAATTTTATAATATTAATCCCTTGGGTTCCACATTATTCTCTTGGGTTTCACATTACTCCATTGGGTTTATTAATCTTTTGCATTTATAATATCAATCTTTTGGCTCTATTAATCTAAGGGTTCATATTCCTAGGGTATAATATTATTTATAATTTCACAATATTAATATTAGGTTTTATTAGTCGTTTGGGCTTATAATATTAATCCTACGATTTGTATTATTAATATAAGAATTTCTAATATTTTAAAGGGTTTGTATTCCTAAGGCATAATATTAATCCTAAGGTTTATAATATTAATCATAGGGCTTATAATATTAATCTAAGGGCTTATAATATAATTTTTTAGGGTTTATTAGTCCTATGGGTTTATAATATAATTCTATTGGCTTTATTAATTTAGGGATTCATATTGTTGGGGTTTACTATTCTTGGTAGGGTTTGTAATATTAATCTTAGAGTTTAATATTAATCCTAGGGTTTAATGTTATTCATTTGAGTTTATAGTCCATTATGTTTGTTAATCCCTTGGGATTATAATATTAATCCTAAGGTTTATAAAATTAATCTTAGGGTCTAATGTTTATTTTAGGGTTTATAATATTTATCTCATGGATTATATCCATTGAGTTTATAATATTAATCCATTGGGTTTAATATTATTCCCTTAGGGATTTTAGTATTATTCCATTAGGTTTATTAGTCTTTTTTATTTATAATATCAATCCCTTCGCTATACTAATATAAGGCTTCATATTCCTACGGTATAATATTATTCACACGGTTTATAATATTAATCCTAGGGTTTAAGGTTTTTAATATTAAGCCTATGGATTTTGAATAATAATCCCTTGAGTTTATGAATCCTTTGGGTTTAAAATAATAATCTCTTGGGTTTATTAATCCCATGGTTTTATAGAATTAATCCCTAGCGTTTAATATTATTGTATAGAGCTTATAATGTCTTTGGTTTTTAATATTAATAATGTTTTTGACTAATAATATCAATAATCTCTTAGACTTATTATATTATTAATGATATGGTCATATGCTTATAATATAATGATGATGATGATGTTGATGATGACGATGATGACCACCACCACCATGCTGAGATGACGATGATAACGACAATGACGACGACGACGACCACCTCAAGAAAATAAAAAGTATCTAATTGTGATTTTTCAAAATATTTTTTCTATGCTAAAAAATAATGGAAAGAAGTGCTCCAAAATCACTATAGTTGGGCTCACTTAATAAGTTAAGAAAATTGGAAGTGTGGAAGATGTTAAGGAATTAAGAAGAAATGTGAGTAAGAATGAGACACTGAGATAAGAAGTATATAAAGAATATTATTAAGTCCAAAAATCTATTAATAAAATATTAGTTATAATAGTAATGAAATTTATGTATTAATACTTATTATATTATATTTTCAATAAATGTGTTATTATAATAATAATAATAAAATTAAACTTAATATTATATATTCCAATAAATAAAACTCTTAAAAATTTAATATTAAATTACATATATAATTTATTTTTAAAAAGTATATATAAATAATTCTTTAATTAATCAATATCATTATATATAATTAATGTAGTTAATTTTGATATTGAAATTATAAAATACTATTTTTTGTATTTTGTTTTAATTTTTAAATTTTTAAATATTGATAGCTATTTTAAATTTATGTTATTTTTAATAATTTTTATTTTTTAATTAATTTAAATAATTATAATTTAGGTGGTTTTAATTATGTGGTTATTATAGATATAATTTATTATTTCAATTGCTTTGGATGCAAAGTCTTATTGTACCTATATTTAAAAATGGGGATAAGAGTGTTTCATCCAACTACAAGACCATTTTGGTTAGCCATATCGTGGTGAAGCTTTATGGTTTCATTTTGGAGAAGAAGCTTAGCCTTTGGCCTGAAAGTTAGGGAAAAAGAGTTAAAGGAGAAGATGGTTTTAGGAGACATCACTTGACTATTAACCATATGGTCACTCTTAGAATCATTGCAGAGGAATGTTGCAATAGTAAAGTTGATCTCTTATGTTGCTTTGTGGACTTTAGAAAAGCTTTCGACACTGTCCCGCAAGATAAAATTTGGGAGAGACTTAAAGAGATCATGGTCCCTCCTGAGCTAAGGATTGTTGTGATCTGTCTCTACAAGACCATAACTACCAAGCTTAAGACCAACGAGGGGTGGTCTAAAGACATTAAATGCAATATTAGAGTTAAGAAAAGGTGTCCCCTATCCCCTACACATTTTGTTCTATATATCGATAACCTAGAGGACTGTCTAGAATCTATAAGGTGCAAGGGCACCGTGCTTACTGGTGTTCTCATTACTTTTCTCCTCTATGTCGACGATATCCTTCTTCTTGCAAAAATCTATGATGACCTTGACAGGCAGCTCGAGATTCTTCATGACTACTACTCCAAGATGGGTATGACATTTAATAATGAGAAGACTAAGGTCATGATCATTAAATCCAAAAATATCAGCCATGATAGTTTCGTGTATAATAACCAGTGCTTAGAGTAGGTTTCTTATTATAAGTATTTGGGAATTGATTTCACTCATCATATCAATTGGAATTATAGCATTGAGAAAATGATTATTGGGGTGTGGAAAGCTTATTATGGGATTGAAAACAATAGTTAGTTAGTTTATCTTTACATTTAAAGTAAAAAGAGGTTCCTCTTTGAGACCCTTGTCACCCTTGTTGCCTTATATGAATGTGAAGTTTGCGGTTCCAGTATATCGAGAGAGTTATGGAGGAAGATTGAGATTTTTCAAAACCAATTCATAACCTAGAACTTTAAGATGAAGGGAAATACTCCCCATCCTATCCTCTTGATTGAATATGGTTTGTCCCCCATTGAGAGTACAACTATGTTTAGATATCTGATGTAGAAGAAGAAGCTTCACAACATGGAATAAAAAAGGCTCCCTAAAATTGCTTCTAACTGTAGTCAAAACCCTCACGTTTGCCTCAAGCGCAGGTGGCATAAGGATGCCTAGTCCTAGCTCAACCAATGTGGAATTAAGGAGGAGGTTAGTATGGGAAGCAAGATAATATAAAAAATACTATTACTAAAAGGAAGTGATTAACCCCACCCTTGATAATCAGAATTATCTCTCTATGTTGTCCAACAATAAGAAAAAAATGGACATCGCTAAGATAAGAACTAATTTCCATGAGATTCAGAGTGGGACCGGGTGGTGGTCTATTCCCAAGACCCCTTGGAATGATACAGTCTATCAGATTTGCGATTCTAAGTAGATGGAGGATGAAAAGCACTTCCTTTTAGATTTCCCCACTGTTAGTCACATTCACTCTCAATTCCCTACCATCCGTCACACTTTCAATCTTCTTGATCTATTAAGCCAACCCACCTATAGCAATCTTGGAGCACTTGTTACCCTTATCTTCAACCATAGAAACAAGATTTTGGGAATCAAACTTATATTCTTTCTCCTCTCCTAAGGTCTGATAGACCACATTGGACCACAGTGGTCTTAATGTAATCACCACCATCATCATCATCATTATAGTTGTAAATAAAATTATAATTATAAAAAATTATATAATTTAACCCAATAGTATAATTTAGTATTGATTTTTAGTTTAGCCTTCATTTTCTATTTGCAAGTGAGGTTGCAATTAACCAATTAAGTCTAAAACGATGTTAATATTATTTTTTCTTGAACCGTTGTCCCGAACACAAAAGTAACCTGTCACATTAGTTGATAATCATTGGATTTTAGCCATTTGATGTCAAAACAAAAGTACTCTGTCACATTAGTTGACAACTATTGGATTTTAGCCATTTAATGTATAAAAATTAAAATTGCGTTTATTTTTTACATGATATTTTTTAGAAATCAATAACGGTGTGCTACCTTTCAAAAAGCATATGTGGTCACAAGACCTCCATACTCTCTCACGGGAAAATGCTCTCAGGTCATTTTCTTTGTACGATTCGTGAACAAACATGTATAATTTGATATTACATGAGGTATGTTTTCGTGTTTTAAAATCACATTTTAAAAATTTCAAAGTAACATTTTATTTAATTATTATTTCTTCATATGTGGAGAAATTCTTTCTAAAATGAATGCCGCTCTGGTTTCTACTGAAATATGGCATAGCAAAATAATTGTTGATCATTATCTTTGCCCAACAAGTATGTTCATTGAAACCCATCAGTTCCTGTAAGAATCTACTTCCTGTCAATATGATCACTTGTGATGGACTTGGAAATATGATCACAGAAATGTCTGTATTGACCTGAAAATGAAAATGTCAGTAGGAATATGCATGAATCAATCGGTGAAAATTTCTTCCATAAAAAAAATATAGATATTCTTTCCATCAATCCCTAATGTTAAGTGGAGATTTTAATCAAAGCATCTGAAAGAAATTTCATAATGTTGTCTCAATTGTAAAAACTAAATGCCTAACCATCACCATCCGCCTGCATGAAGAAAAAATGCAAAGAAAGTGGATTGTTATTTTTAGAAAAGCAGGAAAGGAAAAAGCGTAAGAAGAATGTAGTGTAATCTTTAAAAAAAAAATTGCAAACAAAATGGATTATAATATCTTTCATTGCAATTATAACTGCCATGGCTCAAAAGATCAGAGTAATTAAAATCGAGGGATTACAAAATTAGAAGGAGAAAAAAGTATTCTGCTTTCCAACGACCTATGGCAGTTTGTCCCTGTAAGTTGCCCGGTACTGTGACAATTTTAGGAATCTGCACCATTTAATTAAACACAATAGGAAAAAATAAATAATTGAAAAATCGTTGCCAAGTTTGAATTGGATTCAAGTTCTATTAGATATCATAAGAAAGCTTTTATATTTTTAAAAGAAATTAGATAATATATATCTAAAAAAAATGTAAACATATATATCTCTTACTATAACCTAATTACTTTCTATTCATTTTCCTCTTCATTTTAATATTGCAATAATCTAATAATTATAAATAATATAAAAATCATAAAATCTAATTAAAATCTAATAATTATATATAACATAAAAATTTTAAAACACAATTGGAAAAAAATAGCACTACCTTTATCTCTCCAAAATCTCTCTTAATTTCAAAACCTTAAATATATTTCTAATGAAATTCACCCATTTTTATCAAATTTACCCACTCTCAGTGTTCAAATTCTTTTCTTAATGTTTTCTGGACTTTCCGAGCATTCAAAACCAAATGAAAAAAAAAATTAAAAAATCTAAATTGATACTAACCTTCCCATTTTTTTCCTTCCATTTGCATGCATCAACGTGAAGTACCCGTATGACAAGCATTATAACTCGATTAGAATATAAACTACTGCGAAACTGATCAAAGTTCCTTATATTATTTGGTCTACAAAGTTGTATTATTAGGTAAGAAATTCGCGTAGATTCAGGCGAATTTGGTAACTATGAAATGAAATTGATAAAACAATACTAGAAGTGGAGGCTACTCATAGTGAGAAAGATGTCAAAATACTGAAGTATTGCTGGATTTGTAGATTGGGTAATGCGTGGACATGCAGGGAGGAGACGTTTAATTCATTCTAGAGTTAATCATTTCATAGTGATATCTCTTTCCCTCGATAATAATCTCCTCTATTCTAAATTTCCTACAAGTTATCATGCTTCTATTAAAAAAAAAAAGAGAATTTGTGTTTGTTCATAGGTTATGTTGAGTTGTCTTTATGGGACATATGTAATTATGTTCAGTGAACTGGAATTATTTTGAGTTGTCTTTATTAGACATGTGTGATTATATTAAGTGAAGTGGCATTTAGCTTTTAGAATATGAACAGTTATAGCATATACTCAAGGCATGTTATTTATTATTTTGTCTTATTGATATCTTGTCTCGGAAAGGATGGGAGAAAACAGTAGAAGAGATAAACAATCTTTGTAATCATTTAATTTACATAATATAATATTGATATATGTTATATTTTGAGAATGTCTCTTAGATTAATCACATCATTAGTTGTTAGTCAATGTTTGAAACCATATAATGTGGTTCATCCTCATGAGAAAATTGAAAAAAATCATTTATCTTTAGGATTAAATAGAAAAGATGCATCATGTTCCAGAAATAATGGTTAGAAAAATAAATTATTTTAATCAAAATATGAACCTTAGGTGAGAGTCTTTGGTCAAGATATAAAAAAATATTAAAAACCTAAGCATGAACCACATTAAATGGTGTGAAACCTCGACCAACAACTAATGATGTGATTAATCTGAGAGACATTCTCAATATTAAAAACCTAAGGATGAACCACATTAAATGATGTGAAACCTCGACCAACAACTAATGATGTGATCAATCAGAGAGACATTCTCAAAATAATTAAGGATAAAAAAAGTCTTAAATCAAATATATGTTATATTTCCAGTATATTTTTTTAAATTTTGTGGTTTGCATAGATATTATTTGAAAAAGAGATACAATTAAACCCATGTATTGACTGCTCTATGTATAAATTATCAATATAGTAAGGACCCTGCTAAGAGGTTAAATAGTTGTAGAGGACACCATAATTGTGTAATTTTTGATATCCCACAATCTATGTATCCATCGAAACACAAAGTATAACCATAAGTAAATAATCAGATCCTAGATTTTGAAAGTGCATAAGTATTGAGGAAATGTGGTTGCACAAGGCTCCACATCAAATTTTGACAAGAAAAATAGATTGGTTTGATAAAGGGAGGATTACACTTTCAGACTCCCCACCATCTTTGTTAAACTATGGTAGACCAAGGGGAGACTACGGTCAACCAGGGTTTTATATCGGACCCCTATCGAGCCCACACCACACTTGTCTCATCCAGAGGAAGAACATGCTAAATAAGAGTCCCATGGAAAGACTATCGATACAAGACCCTTTTTTCCTTGTTAAGCCACGATAGACCTCAAGGCCCCAATACAACACTTGGTCATTGATTTACCACACACGATGATCATGTTGTTGAAAGGAGACCAAACATTGATATACCACACACGATGATCATGTTGTTGAAAGGAGACCAAACAATAACTAAAGGAAAAATTGCTAGCTGTAAGTGAGAGGAAGATGGTCCCTTCAAAAGACGCCTTGACAGATATGACTATCTCTACCAATTGCAGTTATTGCCACCGCCCATGGGTAATGTGTTGAGGCTCAGCGATGGGTGATGGGAGGTGTGGCTCCGAGTAATAGGAACATTCCCATCAACTGAGTATTGTCGCATTAGAAATCTTTTTAATTTTAACATAAGACTTCCCAAGGAAAAGTACATATTCTTAAACATTAAACGTACATGTATAATTTAATTTATTTAAATTATAAATAGAATATTATTTTTTTTAATAGCTCTATTTCAACCCTACAACACAACAAAAATATTATTTATTCAATTTAATTGAAGTGTTTATGTAAATTTTGTTCGTGCTTCAAAGAATCCATTAAATTAACTTTTGTTGTCCATATATGTAAACATAATAACCTACGTATGTGAAAAAATAAAACTAAAAAATGTGGAGTAGATCACTGCAATATACCAAATATCCAAAAACATTAGTTACAGCATCACTATATTTATAACATAACTTTCATATATATAATGTGTAACACGTAATTTCAGAAGACAGGGATTATAGAAGACAGAATTTCGGAGAAAAGGATGGAAAACACAATCCGTTTATTCAACCAGACTGAGACTGATTTATTTAGCATAGTAGACCATCACTACTATAAACATGAGAAGCATACTGATAATAAGCATCTGCGTTCTGATTTAATATACATACGTAATTTTCATACTATATTAGTCTGCCAAACTGCAGTGGCCATCGAAGTAAGAGGGGGCATTCCCTTCAAATGTAATAGAACCTCACCGAATAATGAATATTTTAATGTTCTGATCAAGGACTATCTAAAAGAACATAAGAGGATGGAAGACACTTCTGCCATGACCTATTTATCATACACTTTGAGGAATTTCAAGAAAGTGGTTAAAAATTGGGAACTCGGGCATAAAAGAAAAATGAAGGACAGGATCAGAGCCATTAGAATGGAAAGGTCAATGATTTTAAAGGAAGTGGAGGAGGGTAGACATTCTCCGGACTACTGGGAAAAGCCGAAGTCTTTAGAAGATGAATATAGGACTCTCCTCCTTATTGACGAACACGCATGGAGACTTAAGAGCAGAGCCACTTGGCTCCAATGTGGTGATAAAAACACTAAATTCTTTCATAATGTTGCAAATGGTAGAAGGAGTGCCAATGCTATTGGAAAATTGAGGTAAATGGAGAAACAATCTGCACAATAGATGGTATTAAAAGGGGTGCGGTGGATTGTTTTGGGAACCTATATGAGAAACAGGATGCTCCACATATAGCAGTACAGATGGAGTTTAATGAGGATTATCCTGTGATTTTTGCTGAGGAGGACGTGTCTAAATTAAAGGAGAAGGTAAGCCCAGAGGAGATAAAGCTTGTGCTAAAATCATTTGTTGTGGATAAGAGTTCGGGTTTGGACGGATGGACCCCAGACTTCTTTCTTCACTTTTGTGAGGATTTTATAAGAGAGATAACAGAGATGGTGGAAGAGGTTAGGAAAACTAGGAGGATCCATGGGGCTATAAACTCAACCTTTCTTGCCTTGATTCCAAAGAAGAAAGGGAAGATTACTTTCGACGACTATAGACCAATCTCCCTTTGCAACACTCTTTACAAGATTAATTCAATTATTATAGAGGAGAGAATCAAGTGGGTCCTATCGAAGTCCATCACGATGGAAGAGGCTGGGTTTCTAAAGGACATAAGCATCCATGATGTAGTGGATATCATGCAAGAATTCATTCACTCAGTGCAGGAAAAGAAACTGAATGCGACAGTAATGAAAATTGATCTAAACAAGGCCTACGATAGAGTTGACTCGAATTTCTTAAGATTGGTCCTATTTAAAATTCGTCTTGATAGGGAGGTGGTGTCTTGGATAATGGGCTACATTACTCAGACATCAATGGCAGTCTTAATCAATGGAACAACGTCAAGTTTTTTTCATCCGGGACGAGGATTGAGACAGGGATGTGCCCTATCTCCCCTCATTTGTATTTTGATTATGGATGCACTAAGCTTAAAGATAAAATGAGCGAGGAGCCTAGGGATTTTTAGAGGTGTATAAGTCCATTGACAAAAGTTGGTGTCGCACAATCTATTTGTTGATGATGTTCTAATCTTTCGTGCAATGCAAAGAAGGAGTTGTGAGGAGCCCAAAAACATTCTAAATGGTTTCTGCAAAGCATCTGGTATGTTGGTAAGTTTTGGAAAATATTTTATTTTCTATGTTGATGGTGAGGAAGAGGATTTTAAAGAATTGGGAGCCTTTTTCAATTTTAATATTACACCTCTTAGAGAGGGCTTGTCTTACCTGGGCTTCAGATTGAAGCAGACAATGTATACAGCAAATGACTGGAAGTGGTTAAGTGCCAAATTCCAGAGAAAGATCTATAGCTAGTTGAGAAGATGGTTATCAAGGGGGGATCAACTTATATTGACTCAGGCGGTCCTTCAATAGGACACTGTTTACTGGGCCCATCTTTATCTAATTCCAAAACAAAATTTGGTTGAGATTAAAAAGGTAATTGCTAGATATATTTGGAATGGGGGTAAGGAGTGCAAAACCATTCATTTGGCTTGTCTGGAGAGTATCATTATGCCGAAAGAGAAGGGAGGATGAGGTATATTGGAGCTTGAAACCTTCGGCATGTCCCTCATTATTAAATCAATTTGGAGATGTCTTACTAAATATGGATTATGGACGGAGATCATAAGACAAAAATACTTAGGCTAGAAGGATACCAAGGATATACTAATTACACGATGGGATGATGTTAAGCGAAGATCAAACATTTGGAAAGGTTTTTGTAAGTGTTGGCCTATATTTACAGAGAACCTAGAATGGAACTTTGGAAACAGAAATAAGATTCAGATTGGAAGTCAGTAGTTTCTTGGTCAAGGACGATCCATAAATCTTAGCAGAGAAAACAAACACTGTTACCGATGAAATAGGTAACCTGACCTCAAAACGGGAACTCTAGCCCAAAAGGACTCAAAAAACATGAAAAAAAACCCCAAAAACAAAAAAAGTGTATTCCACAACGCACTTGGTTTTTTTTTAAGGTCAAATTTCAACATTTTATAAAATTATGCTATAAACAAAATTGTTTCTTGAAAAAAGGATTGAAAAAACGCCCTCAAAACAAAACTAGTTGATGTTGGAATAACAAAAAAAGAAGAAGTGTGTCATATTTTTGACATTTTTAAAAATATAAATAACATTTTTTAATTTTTAAAATTCAAACATTAAAAAAAACCTAAAATTTAAGAAAAAAAATAAATTTAAAAAATAAAAACATTTTAAAGCTTAAAATTTAAAAATATATAGGAATAAAAAAAAACAAATAAAATTTTAATTCAAACATTAAAAAGAACCTAAAATTTAAGAAAAAAAAAAAACTAAAAATAAAAATAAAAAATTAAAGATTAAAATTTCAAAGCAGAAGCTCAGAAGCTAGGAACCAAATTCTTACATCTTGGTTGCCTAAGAATAGGAATCCAAGCCCTAACCCATCAGGGTCTTGATACATATGTGTTAGAAACAATCAGAGATCTAACACATAATAAATATATTGATTCTTTAATCGGAGGTATTGTTGCCCCTTTATCTAATGGCCCAGTCTGGTTTGACTGTTATCCCAACTTCTCCGTATCAGTTTTTGATGAAACATTGGCCAATATTCTACAGTTGCAAATCCAAACAAGTGGATTTGATATGAGAAGAAAAAGACAGAATATAGCCATACAATTTAGAGGTTGTTTCCGTCACACCAGCACATTGTCTCCAGCAGTCCTCCATGCTCCCAGCAGAGACTCTAAAACAAGTTTCGTAGTCATGATCGACCCCAAGAACCAAAAAGTTGAGCATCAAGCCATCAGATGGGAAGATCTCACCTTTCCTGAACATTGGGTCGTGGCAAATCCTAAGCCCATCTCTGCTAAGAATATTACTTCTACTAATATTTTTGAGAGTCAATCCTCTGCAGTCTTGTCATTTCCCAGAAGGTCAACAATAGACAGACGAAGGATTGAACAGGAATGTAAAAAGTCTCCTCTGTATATATCTCCAGAGCTTTTTGATTCTGGTTTCTCTAGTCTAGTAAATACTTCTTGTCAACATTCTACTTTATTTGAATTAGCTCATCTTGTAAATTTCCAGCCTCTCAAAGTTGACTATCCTCAGTGCCATCAATCGGTAAATCTAAAGCATCTTGCTGAATGGGTTATCAAACATCAGAACCATAATTTGAGAACAGGCAAAGCCCCTCCGTCTACATTTATAGCTCCCTGTCCAAACCCAAAATGTTCTGATATTCCTTTTCCCCATGAAGATGATCATGTTCTCATGATGCATCTTTTTCCTTCTCTGCAAGATGAAGATCCTAGATTAACAGAGATATTCATGAACATGCAGTCTCCTAAAGATAAACATGGCCTTGGGTATTTTAGTCAAAAGGACGTTTTGATCCCTGAATGCAGATTCAAAGATCTGCCTGAAGATGTGAAGAAACCATCTATTCTCGAGATACAAAATTTCTATACATTAATGGATGGTTGTGAGAAACATAAAATCCCTGCTCAATGGATGAAGCAGATGATACATTGGGATTTGTTTACTCACCCAGAAACTGATGAGTTTGCAGCCACACATTCTCCACAAGAGAAGAAGACTTTAGCCTCAGAATGGAAATAGTTTATGGAAGAAAGAAATACTTGGATTTCTTTCTATTCTTGGAAAAAGGCTAAAGAGTCAGCTATGGTTTTGATGACTGACTCTGCATCTTCTTCTTCCCATTCCTCGACAGCTATAGATGGAAGTAAGGTAGAAACTTCTACCAGCTATCCTCTTTTCAAAGGGATTGTCCTCGGAGAAGGACAAAACACTGCAAATGCATATCCCATAGTCCAAAAAGAAAATATTTTGGGAATTGAAAGAAGAGTACAGACAGTAAGTGAGCAAATAAACTGGACTAACACTGCCATAAAAGGACTAGAAAAGAATGTGGCAAAAGCTTCAATTGTGAAAGATCAGATGGATCAAAAAATTCAAGTGTCTTTGAATTCTGTAAATAGTGCATTAAATTCTATACAGTATAATTGTTCTATTTCTAAAGATTTTTCATTACAATCTTTGAAGAAAGTTGATGAAGTAGAAAATTGTATTATAGAACAATCCATTTCTACTCGCCAGCTTGTTACAAATTTGTCTGATAAAGTCCAGAAGATTGATGAAAAGAAATCAGACAAACCAGTCCCTTCAGGATTTCTTCATAAAGGGAAAGTTGTACAGATCCAGAAACCTGTAGATAGATTTCCCAGCCTCTTCCCTAAAGAGTCTGCTCCAAAGTCTCCAAAGCTTAAAGTCACCATTGCCTCATTGTTCCATGAGTCTGAATCTGAAGATCAATTCTTGCCTGTGTATGAGCCTCTTGAAGCCCAATATACTAGGTATTGTCCTCCAGACTTAAATGGCCTTGGTAAGATCATTCCCAGAGAAACCTTTTGGGACCAAAGTCATAAAGAATGGAACATAGACAACTTAACTTCTGCCCAAATAAGACAAATGTTGGATCGTATGCTCATAGAGTATAAATTAATGTGTATAGATGGGAAAACAGAAGTTGAGGCATGCAAGACACTGATTCCTTATTTCACAGGAACTCTAGCTAGATGGTGGGCGCTAGAGTCTTCTCCAGCACTTATTGAAAAAATGGAACAAGAAGTGCTGAAAGATGAGAATGGAGACATAAAGTTTCATGAGGATGGTAGACCCATCAATAATATGATCGGTGCTCTTACAGCATTGATCCAGCAGACATTCTGTGGAGATGACCCAAACATTTCAGATCAGAATGAAATGATACTCATGAATCTGAAATGCGGGAATATAAACCAGTATGAAGATTTTCACATAGACTGGATTCAAAGAATCTTCATGGTCAAAGATCCCAAAAACCTGCTCTGGAAACAGGTTTATCTTGCAGCCTTGCCTTCAAAGTTGGTTGATATTCAAAAGCTGCAAGAAGCTTTCCAGTTACCTTTGGAAGCCTATCTCTGGGGTCAGATTTATAGTATCATAACCAGAGTATTAATTACTCTTTGTACCAGTTCTAAGATCAATAAATCTATTGATAAATTAAACAGATTGCCTAGTACTAAGTCTTTTTGCAGTAAGTATGGCATTACAGTTGATGATCCTTTGGTAAAGAAAAGAAAGTCAAAGAAGAAGGCCAAAAAGACTTACAGGAGAAGTCAGCCTTATTCTTACCACATGTCTACCAAGATCATCTCTGAGCTCAAGCGCTCCAAGCCTCAAAGAAAGCCATACCCGAAGCCTACTCGTAGGGGATATTCTAAATATACCCCTAAGACACATTACTATGAACCACATGACATTCATCCTCGAAGTGAAAAGATGAAGAGGATGCAAGAACAGACTTGTTGGATCTGTGGCAAACCAGGACATACATCTCATATGTGTCCCGATGCACAAGTGTCAAGGAAAGGGTTGGGTAAGAAAACTCAACAAAAATACAAAGGTAAAAAAAAAGTCAAAACTAAAGTAACATGTACCAGATGTGGTTCTCTTTTCCATAAAACAGAAGATTGTCACACATTGATGCTACAACAAGCCCAAGCACAGTCTTCTTCTGTGTCTAGTTCTGATTATTCTTCCTCAGAATCTGATATTGAGCAAGTTAATGCTTATTGTGAATGTTCTGATTCTGACAATTGTAAATGCCAGTGTTCTACCTCAGAGTCGGGTTTTTCGTCAGATGACCAACTTCCTGAAGAATTTTCAGGCAAAGTTAAAGTTCTCATGGCTCAAACTACTGACGATGATATGAAGATATTTTCACACATCCGAGCCATGGAAGATGGTGATCTGA